>VZTG01001892.1:134750-203891 GCA_013397845.1 Melanocharis versteri | reverse complement strand
GGGCAGAGGAAGATCAGGGAGGGCAGAAGCAGATCAGGAGGAGCAGAGGCAGCTCAGGGGGAGCAGAGGCAGCTCTGGGAGAGAAGAGGAAGATCAGGGAAGGCAGAGGCAGATGAGCCAGCCCAGGCCAGGGTGGCCACACTGCACCTTGACTCTGGGGCAAGAGATCTGGCAGTCAGGAGGGTTCTGTCCCCATCTTGGGGTGTGGGGGGGAAAGAATGAGAATAAATCACTGTGCACAAAGGCAGAGCGAGCCACTCCTGCAGACAGGGGCTTCCAACACTTTTAGGATGTAATTGTTAAAGGGGATTCCAGCTGGATAAAGGCTGAAATATTTGAACTGCATTTGCAGCAGTATCTGTCCTCCCTTCCCTCTAAGTATCTGTGATGCCCTGTGTTGGGGTTACTCTTCTTCCGATAAAGTGGTTTTTAGCAAGGCACAGAATGATTTAGGTTGGAAAAGTCCTCTGAGATCATCAAGTCCAAGCTATCACTGATCTCTACCCTGTCAACTAGACCATGGCACCAAGTGCCACATCCAGTCTTTCCTTAAACCTCTCTAGGGACAGTGACTCCCCCACCTCCCTGGGCAGCCCCTCCCAAAGTCTAATCACCCTTCCTGTGAAGAAATTCCTCCTGAAGTCCTTCAGTTCAGCTCCTTTCCCTGCCATTGTAGCGTTTGCAGAGGTACATTTTGCAATGATTCCTCTTCTGTAGAAGTTCAAAAGCCTAAACTGCTGTTCCTGCCAGACAAATGCTTTGATTTTGAATTTTGAGCCTTATTCGAAGGGTTATTTTTGTAGTGTTCCTTTTCAATATTTTATCCTGATAATGGATTTGCTGGTAGCTAAGTTGGACTAAAGTTCTTATGCCTAATGCATCAGGTAATTTGTTACAGAACCTTGTTTACAAGGGAAGTTTTCTTGATGTGAAATTGCTGATTAATGCAATGTTAAACAAATGATCCCATGTCTGAGGTGTCTTGGAAGGTTCATTCCGGGAGAGAATTTTTAACAATTGGAGCCACTTCCCTGTAAGAGCGAGGCATAGCTCCAAGGCTGTAATCCAAAAAGGAAATTTATGCAATTGAAATAAGAATCTGGGGATAAGGCACAGGAGGTTGTGAAGATCAGTAATGCCGAGTGAATTATTTAGGAAGGCATGGGAAATAAGCAGATGATAGCGATAAGAGGCACAAGTGGAGTTTGCGAGGCATTTGGTGCATTAGAGGCAGATCAATAACGGGGAGCAGCCAGTGCTGAGGCCCTGGGTCTGTGCAGGTCTCGTGTCTGACTGGATTTAGTCTGAGCCTTTGGCCTCAAAGTGCTCCTGCCGGGACTGGAAGCTTTCCAGAGCCCTCCGATTGTTCCCGACCCGCGCGTGTGCCAAGTGCTTTGGTGTGAACCTGCAGCGGGGCTTCTGCTCTGTTTTCTCCGAGAGAAATCTCCTGCCTGGGCTCCAGAGCTGCTCTGCAAACTGAGCTGACACGCAGCCAGAGCCACGGCTGGCGGGGCTGCTGCCGAGCTGCAGCGCTGCTCAAACCCAAAACGTGAATGTAGGGCACAGCAAAGTCATCTGGCTCTGAAGCCTGGTGTAAAAATACATCATCTTATCCTCTGCTGGAGAAGCAGAGGTCCTTCTCCCTTAAAGGAGAATTTATCAAAACGAACTCTATTGGGTTAAATCCATTTTCTTTGAAGTTGATGGTAAAGCTTCGACTGATGTAAATGGGAGTAGAATTAGGCCAGCACTGATCACTTAGGGGAAATCAAAATCTAGGCTAGAGAAAAGGCAAAGATCAGCTCTGCACAGATACAGAAATAGTTCCTGTGTGCTGTGCCACTGGTGGCTCCTGTGTGCTTCAGTTGGAGTTGGAGGGCTCATTTCTGGGGCAATTGTCACAGAAATCCCTGCACCCAGGCAGTGGCTCCCAGCTGTGGGATGCTGGCATGGTGCAGCTCCAGCTGCAGGACAGCACTTCTCCCTGGGGACGTTCTGCTCCCAGAGCTGTGGTGTCAGGCCTCGAGGAGCCCTCTGCCACCACGAGAGCCTCACTCTCTCTGTTACTTTCCTGACAACTCGTGAGTCAGGACAAGCCCTTCCAACTTTGGGATTTCTAGTGCTGAGGTACTAAAGAGTTTAAGTGCAAAGGGTCCTAAAGGCTTCAGCAAATGGATTTAGCACCACCACCACCCCCTTTTTCCTGTGCCATCTGTGCCAGCAGTGTTGGTCCCTGCAGGAGGATGCCACCTGCAAGCTGCCTGTCTGTTTTCCCCCGTGCTGGAAATAGCAATGCCAGCACAAAGAAATGTGTGTTTTTTAGTCAGTCTGATGGTGCTGAGGGCTTGAGCTCCTTTTCAGCCACCGATTTGCTCCTTTTTTGTGTTTGGACAGGGTCTTCCTGCTCTGTTGTGGAAGAGCAGACAGGCATCTCTCCCTGGAGTCAAGGAAAGCAGGTTGTTTACGAGGCTCTCTGGATCTGTGTGCCGGGCTGTCACCCTGGTGCATAAAATGTCTTACACAATAGCAACAGAGCTGTGCTCAGGATGTGACTCTGGGGAGAAAACTCTGCCACAAGGAATGACAAATCCACCAGTGTTCCTTATGCAATTAAAATGGCAACTTCTCTGCGCGTGATTCATGTTCCTTCCTCCCGAGCTGGTGAGCTGCTCCCAAAAGGAAGCTCTCCCATCTCTTGGTCCCCTGGCTCCTGTGCATCCCTGATTTTGGTGTGTCTTTACCCTGATAGAGCCCTGGGGAGGCTTTAATCATAAGAGAATAAGCGCTTTGCGATTCCAGCACGGCTCCCTGGCTGCTCCGCGCTGCAGCCTCAATTATATTAATCTGACTGCTGCCTGTTTAAGCATCGTCCTACATCCTGACTGACAGTGGGGTAAACAGATTCAGCAAATAAACTGCGCTTCCTGTGCACTCGCCAGTGGCAGATCAGGTCAAGCAGAGCAGCAGCTGAGCAGGAGCAAACACACGCAGAGCTTTCCCTGTGTCACTGCCTCTGACTGGGGTGGAAACGCAGAGCCTGAGCACGCACAGTGCCACAAGAATGGTTCCATGATGCCTGAGGATTTTAGCTCTCAGATTTTCCATCTATTTGTAATCCTGCAGTTCTTTAGTGGATCGCTCTAAACTCCGCACACAGTGTCAGCTGCTGCTCTCCCATTTTGGTCAGACACAACAATTCCTCTCCAGGCCTGGCAATCAAGGACACCTCACTGCCTCAGGCCTGAGAGATGGAAACAAAAGTGAGTTGGGGGAAGCAAATTTGGGGTAAATGACTTCATTACCTGAAGCTGTAATTGGAAGATTAACCCCCAATATGCAAATGGGCCAAACTTAGAAAAGTGTGAAAACCCATGACTCGTGGTCCATTTTGGGTGCAGCCCCTGGGGGGCTTCGTCTGCCCAAAAGGTACCTGAGGGCCCTTCAATAAATAGAAAGGCTTTTTATTCCCTTAATTTTGTCTGGCTTCTGTTTTTAGGCAGTCCCAAAAAGGCATCAGCCTCTCCAAATGAGGTGTACGTGCTCTTGGCAGTCTCGGGGTGACACTGGGGACCTGCAGCTTCCGGAAAGGGTTCAAGATGTTTAGATGGCAGCTGTGTGTTTTTCCTATTTGTCCATTTTCCTGAGGGTCGCTGGAGTTGCTGTTACAGGGATGGGAAGGGTCTGTTCCACTCACTCTATTCCCACAAATCCTTTTCAACAGTGAATATAAGTCCTTTGAACGCAAGTCCTTTTTAAAATGGCTGTGCTCGAACTTGGGAAGTTTTGTTCTTGCAAGAAGTGACAAAAAGCAAGATAAACAGAAGGTTATTAAGGAACACATCTGAGGAAGTGTTTTCTGTTCATTTTCAAAGAAGGCAAAACAATAATCACAGGAACATATGTGAACAAAAGTTGTCTCGCTTTAAAATGCTAAGAAACCTGCATTGATTTACATGGAGAGCACCAGATTGAGACAGGCTGAAGCAAGAGGTGGGATCTTGTTTTTTAATCCCCAACCTGGCGGAGTTGCTCACTGCCATCAGGAGTGGGCTGGATCTGCATTTTGTGATAGCATGTGGGTTAGGTGCATGCAAATCAGAGACGTGGGCTCTGCTTCGATCAGTTTTGCTTAATTTTCTGACATAAGCTTGTATTTTTATTTTTTGGGGGTTGTAGTTAAACATGCAGAGAATTGACAGGTCCCTTTTATTATTCTGGAGATTGTTGTGGGGGCGCTCTCTCTGTAAGATTTCTGATTTAGAAAAAAACAGATTCAGAGATTGCTTAAAATTATTAGAAGTGTGGTGATTCTAAGCCTCTGATGTCTGAATTACTTCAGGTGGGTCCACAAAACCTAACAAAGAAAACCAAAGCTGTTGCAGGAGGTGTGAGTTTGCTTCTCTAGGAAGTCTGTAGGAGTTGATGGGTGTGAAAACCTTGGAAACAACTGGATTTGTTTTTTGTTTACTCGCAGGTTTCAGGTGTTACGTCAATGCAGAGGGTTCGATTCAAACAGATTGATCACGGAAATCCCAGTGTTTAAAACTTGTTTTAAAACTTGGTACGCCTTGAACTCACCAAGCCACAGATGTGACCAATAATATGAGAGGTTAATAATATCATGGTTAATAACTTTGGCTATTTTAGGGCTGTTCAGCACTAGCCTGGATCTTTGGAGAATTTGGGAATTCCTCGTTACCGCTTCTGCCTGTAGAGGGAGAGATTTAATTTTGCTGGTCCACTGGATGCCTCCACATCCATAATGGCAGAATAAATTTCTTTGGGAATCCTTTATTGTGAAATATTTGTGGGCCTGGTGTCAGAGGGAAGGATGTGGCTTTCCAGCAGATCTAGGATGACCATTGGTGATGGGTGACACGAAGAATTCAAATTATCCAAACCATTTGGGTTTAGAAATGGGAATCAAAGTAGTAACCAACTGAAATTTTTGTAGATATTGGTGTTGTCCCTGAAAAGGTTTTGAGCCCAACAAATGAATAAAGCAATGTCCTCTGGTACCAGATGGAGCTTCATAAATGGGAGCAGTCAGCTTATCTTGGTGTTTTGGGGGGTATTTCTCCCAAACATCTCAAGATACCTTTTCCCGAAATTCCCTTTTAGGCATTTATTGATATTCTGATATGAAATGAACACAGAATAGGATTTCATTTTCAAATAATCACCTTATAGTCAAAAGCCAGAATGTTCTGTGTTGGTTCACTTTTTGAGAGGTAAAAGCAACAGATAGCACTGTCTTTTTCAGAAACTTTATTTAGATTAAAAAAGGGTGAAAAAACTATGCTGAAAATATGTTGAATTTCTATGATCTCAGTATCCCTGGAGAAGCTCTTCTTACAAGAGCACTTGTTGCTTTTACTCTTTTACATTTCGGATCTGCTTGGAATCTGAAGTCACAGGTGTCATTCCTGGTGAATGCATAATGAGCAGCACTTAAACTGATTGAAACAGAACGTTTCAATCTCAAATTGTTAATGGTGCCTGTTGGCTGAGGTGTTTGGGTGGGAGTCATTACACACTCACCCAGCCCCACCTCCAAACCCAGGTCTGGTCTCTTGAAAAACAATTGTGAAGTTTGCTGAAGATTTCAGAATTTCGGGTGTTTCCAGTGCCTGTGGTCTTCTGACATGGAAAAAATCTGTGGGAACATGGGAAATTTGGGTTCATTTCCCCACTGGTTTTGTTTAATTTGAGAATTGAGCAGAAATCTCAGCTGTCTAGAGAATATTCTAATAACTAATCTGCAGAATTGTTTTCACGGTTTCTTTTGCTGACCATTAATTCCGTGGTGGTTTGAGTAGTTTCTTACTTTACCTTCCCAGATAAACTCATTATTGGTCTTGCAGGATAAATACAGGATCAACAAATGATCTATTGAAGCTTAATAACAATATGGGTAACCAGTACTCAGTACCTTTAACAATTGAAATATGTGCATGAAGAAATGCAGATTGTCCCCATGCCACCACCATTCAAATGGCACCCATTAATTACCAATTTTTTACAACAAATCTCTGTAAAGAAAAAAAAAAAACTCACCAAAACTCTTGAAGTAAAGAAAAAAAGAGAAGAAAATTCCAGATTTTAATTTGAGTTGGCACCTCCTGATGTGTAGTTTGTGAGTAAATGGTGGTCGTGTTCCAAAATGGAAGATTTCACTGAGAACACTCTCTGTCAGCCCTCACAAAAATACCTTTTCCACCCAATTGTCTCTGCTCATCCCCATCGCCGTGCTGAGGAGATGAGCAGGGAGCTGCTCCCAAAACAGACAAGTAATTTGCTGGAAATAGATTTTAGATCAACACATTTGATTACAAGGAGAAATCAAGCTGAGCTCGTGCACTTTGTGCAACACAGGTCTATGTTCTCTGCAAGAGCCATGGTTAAAATCAGCAAACAATCCTGCTCCGTAGCAGCTGAGACATCCAGATGGTCTCAGTTTATCCCTCATTAAAACACACTTCAGTGTTCCAATCTTTAGATAAAGATAGGCTTGAAGAGCTGTGGCAAGGCCCATATCCTAAAAGAAAGGTCACAAGCTTTGAGGCAGCTACAGAAAATGCATCTCGAAGGAGCCCAGGGCCTCGGTCGTGTACCAAGGTCACGGAATCTTCGAATCCAGAATGGTTTGGGTGGGAAGGGACATTAAAGCCCATCCCATTCCACCCCTGCCATGCACAGGGACACCTTCCAGGTGTGCTCCAAGCCCTGTCCAGCCTGACCTTGGGCACTGCCAGGGATCCAGGGGCAGCCCCAGCTTCTCTGGGCACCCTGTGCCAGGGCCTCCCCACCCTCCCAGGGAAGAATTTCCTCCTAAAATCCGATCTAAATCTACCCTCCTTCAGCTCAAGGCCTTTCCCCTTTGTCCTGTCCCTCCATCCCTTGTCCCCAGTCCCTCTCCAGCTCTCCTGGAGCTCCTTTAGGCACTGGAAGGGGCTCTGAGCTCTCCTCAGAGCTTTTCCACAGCTGCTGGGGCTCCGATGGGAGCTTTGGAGCGGATCTCGCGTCCTTCCCTGCCAGCACAGACAGCCCTGCAGCAGGATGCTGAAAGGGGGTGTGCAGCCTGTTCTCTGCACTAATTGTGCTCCCACAGACCCAGCGAGGCCTTGGAACCCCTCTGCACCCTCCCTGCTGCCCTTGCAGGGAGGAGGCAGCCTGGGAGGAGCAGCTGGAAGCGTCAGATCCACGTGCCAGCCGGTCACAGAGCGCCCTGCAACTCCTCCGCACCTTCCCGTCCTTCTTCGTTTGCTGGGCAATTAATGAGCACCCCGATGGTGCTGGAATTTGAGTACCTGCTGAAGGGCTTTGCTGGACAGGAGTCTGTGCATCCTGCAGCTAATTGTGTCATTCATTAATCTGTTATCTCCTGATGATGGGCACGAGAGTCACTGAGAAGGGTTCAGAGCCTGCCTGGCAATTAAAGTATTTATTCCTTGAATTTTGATCATTCTGTATTTCTGTGCTGCAGCCATGTGAAACCCTTCCAGGGAGTTATATTGAGGGATTCTTAGAGAAAATTCCTGTTTCTTCCTTGTTCTCCTGGGTTTTTTCCCATATATGCAGATAACTAATGTAGCTGAAGAGATGCAGAGTAGGAAGATTAATCTCTCTTCCCCCTTGCAGCTCCTAAAGAAAGTTACAGCTTTATAGCTTCAAATGAGAACATTTTATTTTTAAGTTGCTATTAATAGCACGGAAAATTAAAAGCTCATCATGGTTAGGATGAGATCCCGATTGAACTTGACAGGGAAGAAGATATTTAATAAAAGTACCAGGCATGATGATGGCTTTAAAATAAATCTGTGTGTTAATAGCTAAATTATGAGGCGATAATCTGCTGGGCTGCTTAAAAATGTGTTTGTAGGAGGATTTTTGGGATGACCCCACAGCTAATGCATGGTTGTTGGTCTGTCCTGTCCTACTGCTTGTATTTTTTGGCTAATTGTATGATTTTAAGGTTGGGCAGCAACGTTCTACATAGCTGTGATCGCTTTTTATCCATCAATTGATGTCTGCTGCTGTTTTATCAGCTTATTTTTGTGAGCCACCAGCTAGGATAATGTGCTTGAGGGAAAATTATACCCTACATCAGTGGTTTTGTTACAGCATGTTGTACATTATTGGTAATTTGAATGCACCCAGATAAAAATAGAAAGGTTAAGTAGTTTTCCAAATGTTGCTTCTGTGAAGCAGAAAGAGACTAATGTCTGTGCTCATACACGTTTTTGAGGGAAGAATGGCTTTTTTATTTTATTTTCCCTCCGCTAAAATTGATGCTTTCCCTCAAGCTGAACGCAGAGAACGCTCGCCTTTGGAAATTTCTCTTCCCAAACTCTTTTTTTTTTTTAATTTTTTTTATTCTTCCCGGTGGATGTTTAGGTTTAACGGGATGGTTTTTAGCACTGGCGTGCCAGTTCTGCCTGCATGGCCTGTCCCCAAAGTGCCCTCCCGAGGGCCAGGTGGTGTGTGCTGCTGCCAGGGAGCAGGAGCTGGAGCCCCACGGTGCCCAGTGCCCTCTGCAAGTGTCGCTGGCAGCTCCTGGGCACGGCCCTCAGCCCTCCTTCCTCCTGCCCGGGGCTCTCAAATGCCCCTCAGCCCCCTCAGATGGTGCTGCCAAGGCCATTTTGGTGTTTGTGCAGGGCCTGGCGATGATTTCTGTCACGTTGCAGTTCATCCTTTCTGTTCCAAAATGATTTCGTGATTCTCGGCGGATGACAATAACCTGGGCACAAAAAAAAATGAAAAAAAAAAATTGGTATTTTGATAGGGCTGCCTGATAGCCATCTCCTTGGGATCCTTTGTGCATGTCCTATTTAAAACCTCTGCAGAACATCGCTGTGTGTCTTTCAGCTAATGCCCACTGAGATTTAAAACCTCTTTTTCGGCTGCTCTCTTTCTTAGGAGTGACCTTGGCTGACAGTTCCCATTGTACACCCGAGTCCTGCGGGGATGGATTTTTCCCTCTCCTCCTTTCACCCGGATTTTCGTGCTGCACACTCACCTTTCCAGCAGCTCTGCCCCTCTTGCCTTGCAGGACACATGTTCCAAATCACTGTGGAGGAAATGTTTATATTTGATTTTCTTAGCGATGAAGAATGCGATGGAGGCTGTTAGGTTCCATCCTATCCCAGTGCTTCCCTTTCTTCTCCCCAATTAAAGGGAATCAGAGTCACCTGTGGTTTTCATGGCAGAAAATGAAGTTTTTTCAGGGTGAGGGAAATCAGCCAGCTGGGGAGGGTTGGGCTTCTTGGCTTTCATTTCAGCTGGGCACAGACAAGGTGGATGCTCTCTCTCTTCCACTCTCTGCAAAACTGCAAAGAAATTCTTCCCAAATCATCACTTCAAGTGCAATTTCTTGTCCTAACTTTCTGTTGCCTGCAAGCTCGTGGATGAGGACGTTTGCATGTGGAGCTGGAGTTCAGAGCTGCCCAGGTTTGGATCTCTCTTTAGTACCAAAGATGGCTTGGTTCACCTTTTAAAGGGAAAATTTATAGAGCTGCGACAGTAAAAAATATTTAGACGGATTTTTTTTTTTTTGAGCAAAAAATAAGAGAATGTGCTTGAAGCAAATTTATCTTTTGAAGGGAAAAAGCTTTTCTCTTCTACCACATAGCTTATTTTTCATAAGATGGAGCAAAGCTAAAAAGTTACTTTCCTTTACCTCTGGTGCTTGCATAGTGATGGTCTGAGAGTTCAGTGGCAGAAAGGAGATTTAAAGAGATGCCAAGTTTTAGAGGAGCTGAACTCTGCTCTGTGGGCTGCTGGTGGTAAACTAGTGGTAGTTTATTTTTAGCAGTTTATAACCTATTAAAGCTTGATTTTAGATTTGTTGTACTTTCTCCTGCTGCTTTTTAATTCTGATGGCTAGGTGAGATGGGGGAGGAATGCTCCGTAATGTGCAGGCACACAGCAGGACAGGCTTGGGATTATGCCCTTGGTTAGCTAAAATCATCTCCTGCCATAAAACGTGCAGGAGGCAACAGAAATCTCCCTGAGATGGTCCCTGTGAGTTAAAATTTGATCTCTCTATTCTCATTTTAGAGAACTGCATCCCATCCCAAGAATAAAATAGCCCAGCCTTATGTAAGAATTTTTTTTTAATTATTTTTTTAAGAAAAAGATGCAAGAGTTCTTTTCACTGTTAACAGCAAGAAAATGTAGATACATGTTCAGAAAAGCAGATTATAGCCTGCAGTTTGCTTTTTCAGCCTTTATGGGAATGGTGCAAATGAAAAATGTGCCTCTTCCCATTCCACTTGTATATATTTCTATTCAGCCATTAAATAACAATATGTTGTTGGGTTTTTTTTAACAACCAGATGATTTACTTTTCATATTTTGTGTTCTTCCTCTTTTTCTTTTTCTGCTTGCACTTATTTTGCATGGAAGCTGCATTTTCTGGATCTCATTACCAACCAATGGTTCTGCACTAAAAGCTTCAGTATTGCCTTCATGTCTTTATATCTTTAATTAATATTATAATAAAATGCCTCTGACAGTGAAACCAAGGTGGCAGAAGGGAGGTCTGCAAATTTAGACTGGAATGAAAGTTGGTTTAGTTTGTTTAGGGGGGTATTTTTTTCCTTTTCTATTCTTTCCCCTTTTTTCTTTTTTTGTTTTTCCCTGGACCAGCTGTTTCTCATGATCTGTTTGATGCTGAGCATTTCACCTGCTGAGCAATCACACACCTGAAAAATAAGAGTAACTCCTGGAAAAATGGATTTCTCTGCAATCAGTCTTGAAGCCCCTCTTAGATAAAAAACACTGTTTTGTGTATAACACTGAAATTATGGCATTTTTGGCTAAACACAGCAGTCTGATCCCATTTCTGTGTGGCTCTACTGTCTTTTGGCTAAAGCTCTGTTAAATCTGCTTTGATTTTCTTGACTTTTATAGACAACAGCAGTCAGCCAGTCCTGCTCCCTGCTAATGGCTGGCTGATTTAGGTGATAGATGCTGACAGAAGGACAGAGAAAACAGCAGAACAAGGCCAGTTTTGGTTTTTTTTTTGTTTTTCTTCTCCCTTAATGGTCTCCCTTGGGTTGTTATGTAGAAATTCGAGCTCAGTGTCAACACTGATCGTGCTGCAGCAGCATGGATATTAAAATTGGAAAGGTGCTTTAACCTCTGGAGTTCAGATCACGACACAACAAAATGAATTTCTCCGCAGCTGGCCAGTTATGGATTTCCTCGGGTTTTTATTCTCTCTGTTATCCCATAGATCCATATTTATGGAAAATGTGATACCTGCCAGCTTCTTGGTAAAAGCAATCCATCAAAATAATATTTCACATTAATGAGTGCACTGCCACTGCACTTCCTCATCCTCACACTCCCAAGAAGGCAGGAAAAGGCTTCAATTTATCTCCAGTTTACTTAAAAAGTAATAAAGTTCTGGCCTCCTTTAAGTCTTTGAGATTGCTCTCATGACAGAGTCCTATCCAGGACTGGAAATATTTCAGCTCCCATTTCAAAACTCAGACCAGTCATGGGTTGATGAAACCCCCAAAGGGAGAGTTGTGAACGCAGAGGAATCATGAAATAAAATTGTAATTTATTGATTAAAAGCCTGGTAGGTGGTTCAGACATAGGTAAGATTTTCTTCATTAATCTCAATTTTTAGGATGGAAAGTCTCTGTAAGATATTGTTAAAAAATCTGAGAAAGGTAAAATGAGAGATGTGACTAATAAGGAAAAATGGCAACTTCTACCAAAGTATTAAATATTTGCGTTAGTCTCAAGGTATGAATATTAGAGAGGCCATTTAATATTTTTATAGTGAAATGATCAGTAGTGGACTAAAAAATTAGGGACCAAACTCAGTGTCCATTCTCAACAAAGACTGAACAAAAGCCCAAAAATTTTAGGTGGGGTGGAGCAGGAGTGTCAGCTTTAATCAGGCTGTCAAGCCTCAGATCCTATTTGGTGGAAGGAGCTGGAAAATCTATTTCTTTCAAGATGTTCTGGAGAATTTTCTGATAAAATGCGATCGAATCTGGTATTTTAGGCACACAGACTCCTGGAACCCCCTGAAATTGTGTGCACCAAGCTGATGATCAGCTAAAGGTCACACAGGAACTCAGATTCTGGATTTAAGAAATCTGATGTTCTGTAAAACACAAATATGAAAGACAGATGTAGGATGCCTCATCTTTTGAGGGTTTACGTGCCAATAATTTGGTTTTGGTGAAGCAAAGTACAGAAAATATCTGAATTAGAGGCTGGTGAGTTTGGGCTCTGCTCTTTTATAGGATTTTTCATCCTTGTCCCCTGGGTCGATACCATAATGACTGGCCAGAACTGTAATTTTGGGGGGAAAAAGAAAAACACCTCAGCACAAGGGAAGAAAATTTGAATATTTTGCCCTGGAGATGATGGTGAGGAGCTGCTCTCTAACATCTCTCTGTGGTGTAAAATCACTGTAGTGCATCTTTTGGGTGTTTCCTGCTGTAAAAAAGGATTCCCCCCACTCTGGAATGATGCAGGAACCTGCTGGATCCTGGGCCTGTGCTGGGCAATGTTCCTTACCTGATCACCTACTGCTTTGAGAGCATTTAATTTAGATTTTTTTTTTCCACATTTGCTTTATTTAATGCTGAGTGTCTGAAGTCTGAATATCCTCAGGTTTTTTCCCAGTTTTTTTTTCTTTAATTAAATTGATGATACGTTTTGGCATTCCTTGTAACAGCTGTGCTGTATAAAATCAATTCTACATGAAAACCTGAATTTTCTAAAGCTTATAGAGGTGTAGAATGGGTTTTCAGTGCCAGAAGTAGAACCCCAAATATTTGCGTTATGTAGGAAGGCAGTGAATGAAAGGAACCCCAAACCTGCTTTGCAGTGGGGAATTGGAGCCTCAAGAGCATAATTGGCTGATGAGAAACAACCTTCTGTTTGAGCACGGGAAGGAAAATAAAGTAAATTCATGTGAGCACCAGCAGGGCACGAAAGAGAGTTCTGAAAGCTGGTGGCTGGGACAGACTTTACTGGAAAAATCTCTTTTTCAGGGCAGATTCCATCTCTGAGGCAGAGAGTGAGGCTCGTACAGGGGCACCAGGGGAGGAAGCGTTTCCTCTGCAGGACCTGCTGCAGTGCCCCAGAAGGCACTGATGGAGTCATTTCGTTATTTAGTGGGATGAATTGATTCCTTTAAAGCAGTTTTGTTGCTGTCAGGAGGTCGTTTGGCTTTGCTGGAGCCGTTTCCACGAGGAGCAGAGGAAAGCAGGCTTGGGATCAGATGTAGGGTGAATAACTGCACTGCAGCAGGGGCTGGGGGAACTTTAATTCACAACTCTCATTTCAGTTCCCCTCATTGCACCAGCACGACATGGAAAAAAAAAATCAGGCAATTAGTGCAAGATTCTGTTTGGTAGAAGTCCTAAGTAAATAGGCTTATTTATAGCTGAAATTAATGATGTTTTGTGCCTGTTGAATAAAAATTTCTTTTGCGACAAGGCTTTTGTTGCCTTCAAATATTCAGCAGTGTCTACAGGAGGCATGGAATCCTTTTTATTTCCCTACCTGAAACAAAACTGGTACGAGGAGTCCCAGCTGACTGGAGGCTCAGGTTCATGCTGGAAGATTGAAACAGTTGTTAAGGGATTATAATAGGTAGTTGCCTGTGATTTTTTTTTTTTTTATGTTTTCCTTTTGTAATCTTTTTAAAATCATACTTTAACTTAATTATCTTAATGTCATCTTGTTATTGGGGGAAATGTATCTCTGTCTAAAACAACAACTGAATGAAGCATCCAATGTCTCATCATGAGTGAATTATCACAGAATCACAGAGTGGTTTGGGTTGGAAATGACCCTAAAGACCTTTTAATCCCAGCTCCTTCCATGGGCAGGGACATTTTCCACTGTCCCAGGCTGCTCCAAGCCCCATCCAACCTGGCCTTAGAAAATTCCAGGGGTCCAGGGGCAGCCACAGCTTCTTTATAGATGGACAGATTGACTTAAGGCAACTTGAAATTCATCGAGAAATGTAGGGATGAAGTCAGGAATATTTCCAGACAACACTTTAGCCCCAAAGTTCAGCTCCTCTTTCTTTATTACTCTTGGCTTTCTGGTATTAAACAAAAATGTCACGCTTTGGAAGGTGCTTGGCTTTTATTCAGATGATGTTTTTCCTCAGTTCCTTCTGCATCTAGTGCATTCCTGATAATCAAGCTTCAAAGTCAGTGTGTTGGGTTTTTTTCAAGAGAGTGGGAGTTTAGCCATTGTTGGGTGCATTTAATCAGCTTTGCTGGGGATGGAGAATCCATTCCTCATTCTGCTCCACGAGGGTTGTGTTCACAAATGGATGGACATTTTGGCTTTGCCATGAAAAGATGCCACAGCTGGGCCACGCTTGATTTATGTCACACATCTGGAGGCCTCTGCAGAGCACGTTGTGCTCTTCCTTCTCAGCTCTTTCCCCCTTGCAGAGCTCTGCTGTGAGGTTTTCATCCTCTGCAATCAGTTCTGCTCCCAGCTCAAGGAACTGTAGTCTCAGAACAACCTCTGTCAGATGGTTTTGCCCAGACTCAAGGGAAAATTCCCTCAAATCTGCCCCCAGTCCTGCTTTCTGGAGGAATGGTACCAGTGAGTCCAGGTGAACCTGCTTATGCACCTCGTACTCACTAAAATGGGACACTTCACTGCTTTCTCCCCGTGACTGGAGATTCTCTACAGGGCCCAGCTGGGATTTTACCTACAGCCAAGTCAGGTCCAAGAACTGCAAATTCCCTGAGTTAAACTCCCGGAGAACCAGCTGTGTGTGCCACCTTCCAGCTGCACGAGGAGTGAACAGAGCCTGGGCTTTGCTGATCTCTCTGCCCTGGCTGAGAGGGAATCACCCTTTCTCCTGTAATTCAAACAGCTCCTCCACCAGCAAACTGTGGAATCAGGGTTGCCATAATCTCAGGTGACAGTTTAGAGAAAACAGTCGAATTATAAATATATCCTCATTGTTTTGACTCATCGTGAATCCATTATTTGTCCTGACTTTAAGGGCTGTGAAATGCAACTCTCATGATCCTGCTCTAGTGAAATCTGGTTTATTTTATTGCTGTTAACTTTCCTGCCAGTAGAAGCCCGAATGAAATCAGATGTCAGAATACTTGGGGATGATATCTGCATTCTAACACACTGTGAAAATATTTACAAGCTTCCAAGATGAGACTTTTCCTGATTAGGGAAATCAAAGAATAGTTTTCCCAGCAGGCCTGCAGTTAGCTCATCCAAATTGCTTCTGTTTTAATTGGCATGCATTTCCTCTAAGCAGCTAGGAGATGAAAAATATTTGACTTGGGCTCTACAGGACTGGAAGCCTCTTCCCCCAGACACAGCCACTCTGGAAAAAAAACCCAACCAAACAACAGCCAGCTCAAGTTTATATTGCATTTGTACAACAAAAATCCGTCTTTGACGAAATGCCAGGCCAAGGTGCAGACTGATATTCTGACTTTTTAATGAGGAAAATAAGGATGGTGTTTTACTCAGCTGTTCTGTGCGTGAAGTCTTTTGTTATCTGAATTGTGTAACAAAGGTAATTGTAACAAAAATCGAAGTGGGCTGCGATTTTCTCTCTGCTCCACAGTTTTCACATTGCACTTTGGGACTTCTTTTACTCAGTTTTCTAGTTCAGAAGCATTGGTAAGAATGAGTAAAACCGACCTTGGCTAAAAGTGACTGCTTTTGTCTGGGAGAACAAACAACACCGTGTGTGAAATTCGTTTTCTGGAGTTTTTATTTCTCTTTTGCTGAACGTGCCAGAGGAGGGACGCTTTTCCTAGAAGTTGTTCTCACAGGGAATGATGAGACCAAATGTGCCTCGTGGAGGAGGAGGTGACTTTGTTCTGGGATGCTGGGGAAAGCTGTGCTCTCAGGATTTGGGGGGTGGTGTTTATTTACGTTCCAGGAGGCTTTTGATTAAGTTAAACCCACTGAAGCCCACCGTGGATAGAGCAGTGAAAGCAGCACCCAGAGCCTGGAACCCAGTTCGCTTTATTTATTGGGTCATTAGGATATTAGATCATTTTGATTGAAAAATGTGCCAGTATCACCTCCTTTGATCAGGATTTCTTGGTAGTCCACCTGGAATGTGTGTACATCTTGAAAATATCAATGTTGTGTGTTTTGCAAAATAGTCCCTTCCCTCACCTCCACCCAAAAACCCAGCAAACAAAAAACCTCCACCCAAACCCGGTGTAATACTTGGATTTCTTGAGGATGAGACTCTAAATTTCCCCCAACTGCAGTAACTGGATGTGTTTTGGAGATACAGAGCCCCACGATGGGAATATTGCCACGTGCCAGCCACGACTTTTCTATGGCTCAGCTTTTGGTGCAGGAATATTCAATATCCACCCCTTAGGAGGTGTGAGGTGCTCGCGTGTCAGTCCTGCCAGCCTGGCAAGGGGGCCGGGCTTTTTCCAGGAGAGATTCTGGGGTGGAATGGAGCCTGAGTATCCCGTTCCCCGGGATTAGGGAGCTGCATCAGCAGGGAATAATGTCAGCCACGCTCTGTGCCTGCTGTGCTCCACCATCTGCCTCTCAGAAATGTGAGGTGGAGTTTCCCTGGTGGCGCAGCGTTAGGTGAGTCACGAGCAGCACCGACTCCCACGGATTTGGTTTGAAGCTCCGAAGGAAGCGTAAGCTCCATATTTGTTGTTTATTGGTTAATATTTCATCGGAGGTGAAATTAAAAATTAAGCAGGCAAATGACTCATGCTGAAAAGCAACGGCACTGTCTTGCTGTGGCTGATGAATGACAATGATTTGCTGAGAATAGAAGAAAATATATTAATTTATAGTGATAGCACAGGGAGCCTAAAGAGATGCTTTGATTGAGAGGAGTGGACACATCCCACAGAAAGACCATGGAGAAAATGTCTCTGATGCTGTGTTTAGTACCCTTTGCATCACAAACGAAATTCTCTTCAGAAAATACTCAAAATTGTCTTTTCTCTGTGGTGTTACAGAACAGCTTAAGAACAATTTTATTATTTTGGAGCAATGTTTAAAAAGATTTTTTTATTACAGCAATGTTTTTGTTGTGTTCTTTTCTCTTAAAATCACGGCTCTTTGAGATGCCCAGCTTTCAAAACCCTGAACCGCACTTAGGAACAGATTTCATATATATATATATATTTTTTTTTTAACCACTGGAAGTAAAGAACAGCCCGTTATTTCAGCTATTCGTTATTATCACTGCAGCCTCAGAGTGTTTTTGACAGTCAGACCTCCATCTGCCTTTTGCTGTGGCTGCCAGCAGGCAGGGCCTGGATGCTGCTGCTGGGAAGGAGGAGCGCGCTGGTGATTCGCTGCCTCCTGGGATGAAGCCTGTTTGACTGGGCATCTGTGACATTCCTGGCCTGCAATTTTTTTTCCCCCCAAATAACGCTGCAGGCCGGTGCTATTTCTGTTCAGAACACTGATCCCTCCTGTTTACAAACAGACGAAGCGAGAGTGTGAGTAAGGCCTTTTCTTCCTGCTGTATATAGGGGATTAAATGGGGGTGGATGGAGGCTGAGCAGTGCCCAGGGTGCAGCCACGGAGAGCTGAGCGTGCTTCACCATCTCCTCCTTGGCTATCGCTTGGCAAAACAAGAGCCTTCTTTAATTGCTGCTTCTAGTTTCTCCCTGTTGTTTCCTGCAAAAACATTTTGTGCTGAAATCCTCGTCTCGTGAATGTGAAAAGCAGTATGTGAAATTGAGGGTGGCAGAAGTTCTTAGCACGAGAAGATGCATCAGTAAACGGGAGGGGTGGAAGAAATGTGTAGCAGTTGGCTGGTATTTTAATTTTGGTCTGCAATATCATAGTGAAACTTGAACTTACTTTTTTTTAAAAAAATTTTTCCTCCACAGAAATCAGAGGAATGTTGAGGTTTGAAGCTGTAATGGAGAGGGCTGGTAGAGGTGCAGTTTTGCTAATTGTGCAAGGTAGCTCCAAGTTAGTGCTCACACAGGCCTGATCTTCGTCACTGCAGGGCAATGCAGTGTCCTTAGAGACTGAAAATAGCAAACCCTACGTGTTGTGTCAACTGTAGCTGGGCGGGAGATTAAAGTTATTGCACAAATATAAAACCGGGACTTGAAACGCATTGGACTCCTCTTGATATGTTTTATCTGGGCATTTATGTGTCATTTCCACTGGGGATTGCTGTGCCTAGAAAGTTCAACATGTGCCCTTTGCCTGTGACAGGTTGGTCAGTCATTAGGCTGCTGGGGTGCCCTTTGAAAGATCTTTTTTATTATGAAAACTGTTCCGAGACCTCTAGATTAGACAGTGCACTCGCACTAACCCGCTTGAGGCAAAAAAGAAACCTTTAATCTCTGTTAAAACTCTGCGTGCCAAATATAATAGCTGGTTTCAGCAGTATTTAAACCAACTTCATTAGAATATGGGAAGGGGAAACAGGTTTTAAAGGCTGGCTTTAGCAAGTAATCAACTGTCTCCCAGATGGTCCAAATGGGACTCGTTCAACGCCGCACATGGGGGAAAAAGGAATATAGAAAAAGGGAAAAAGAAGAAAAAAGAGAGAGCCTGGCACCATCCTGTGTGTCTGTGCCTGCTGGTGGCTGGGCTCAGGGGAAAGGACCCGGTGGGTGCCTGGCTGAGGAGCAACTCTGCCTCTTCCAACCCAGACACCCCAGTGCGTTCACTCAGGCTGTGCTCGCTCGCAAGATGTAACGTATTTAAATATATTCTGCATTTGTGACGGTGGCTCTAGAGTTTTACCCCCAGTTTCGCTGCCCTTGTGCTGAAAAACTGTTTTGCTTTAACCCGTTAGGAAAACTGGCGGCGTTTAACCCGTTTTTAACCTCGGAGCCTTATCAGGGAGCCTTTGTTCTGCTCAGAGGACAGCCTGGGCTGGCTGTATGGAGCAGAGCACGTACCGGGGGTGCATCCTGCACGCCGGGCTAATCGCTCACTAATTAATATTCATGACTCATCTCATTTAGCGGCTGCTCTTGGGACTCTGCTGCTATTGGTGCCCGAGCTGTGGAGAGCTTTATCTGAGGCACAGCCGGTGTTAGCCCGGGGTGGATGCTGCCGACCTGCAGGACAGCCCGCCGCGGTGCTGCGCTGCTCCCGGGAGATGCCAGCGCTTGTCTGAGCTCCCCTCTGCCGTCCCGCGTTGTAATGAGTCCTTTCTGCTTGCTCCCCAAGGTGCAGAGGAAGAAATGACCATGTAGATTCCACAGCTTGGGTGCAGCATAATGGGAAATGGTGAATGGAGTGGAGCTGGTCTGCAGCCTTGAGAGCAGCCGTTCTGTGACCTCCAGTCAGTCAGGGACACCCTCCACGCCTGAGGCATCCTCGCCGGACACACGCGGGATTCTTTTTAATTTCTCCGGTTGGAATTCAAGATTCCTCTCCTCCGATTTTTAAACAGTTTTAAGATTGCATCGACTACAACGAGTGGAGCAATATAACCAGCCACGATGGGTGACATGACGAATAGCGATTTTTATTCCAAGAACCAAAGAAATGAGGCCAACCATGCAGGAGAGTTTGGGTGCACACTGCAGGAACTGCGCTCCCTCATGGAACTCCGAGGGACAGAAGCAGTAGTAAAAATTAAAGAGACCTATGGGGAAACAGAGGGGCTCTGCAGACATCTGAAGACATCACCAACAGAAGGTAAGCGCTTCTCACTTCACTTGAATCAGGGGACACTGCCTAAGTGCTCTCCAGACAGTGAAAAAAGAGGTTTTGATTCCGACCTGAACAGAATTCTCATGGTGCTGCCATTATTCCCAACCATAATAAAACAAGAGTCTTCTTAGAAGGTAAACCAGCCTGGCTATAGCTAAAGCCGGCTTGAGAGTGAAAGGAGTGCATTTTGTTCTAACAGCTAAATCCATTCGTTCTTCCTTCTTAAAATGACACAAAAAATCAGCTCATGTTTTAGGCATTGCAAAGAGACTTGAACCTCTGCTCTTGGGGGTAAGAAGGTGCAAAATAGTTGTTTCAAAACAATGTCTAGGTATTTGGACATCTTGAGAGTATGAAATGACCTTTTGAGATGCACGTTATGTTACTGTGTAGATCAATACATTTTTTATATTTATATATAGGTTACTAGTCTTTGCTTATTATATTGCCATAGATAATTTTGCTTAAATCATCAGTCCGTGATTGTTTCTGTTTTTAGTAGTTGGACTTCTGTTGTGTGTAAAATTAAACCCCTTACTTTCTTATGTTTAATAATACCAATCATAACTTTCCAGCATCTATTTTTCTAAGTGTTTTTAGAGGCTTCTACCTGATCATCTTTTATTAGTCTGGTTTTCAATGCTCAAACCAAATATCTCCCTGTAAAGCATTGACAATGGTGGAATGTTTCCCTCTCCTCATACAGTTTTCTTGATCACTAATTCTTTCTCTTTAAGTGCAAGTAAAATTCTGTTTCATTCTAAGAATTCTATTTTCGTCACTGTATTTTCATCTCCAAGGAGTATTAACACTTTTGGAAATTACACAGTCTTGCAGTCTATAATATTTCTGCAGTCTTGTAAAGTAGCCAAGATGTTCATTTTAAGTTCTTTTCTTTTTCAGGAAGATAGAAGTCTTGGCTTTGTTCCATTCTCTTCTTTCTAAAATTAATCATTCAGTTACCTCCTCTGTTTGAATGCCTCAAAGTCTGGAATTATTGGTGTGATCATAAACATGTCAATTGTAGCGTGATACCATAAATTGCCCCAGCTGAGGGGTCCCAAAGGAGCAGCTGTCAGTGTCTCAGCTTCAAGAATTCCACGTTTGCAGAAAGTCAGGGTTGAAGTCTCTGCCCGAGCCGAGTTCCCGGCGGTGACTTCAGGCAGGTTTTGCCAACTCATTCTAGTGGTTACCTGGTCAATGTGAACTTCAAAGGAGATGTTAATTGCCTTATGTGTTCAATTTATGACATCAGGGAAACTCAATTCCTCATATCGGAACAGAGTGTATGGATCCAGCGGCGTGGCACGCTGACTCCAGCAGTAATCTATATCTGATCCTGCAGATAAGGTAACTTTCCTCCAAGCATTACGTGCACTTCATCACTTGTGCATTAGGGAAAAACCTTTCCAGCTTCAGATGGCAATCAGCATAGCCTTGGAATCGTGAAGGCTCCACTGGGTTTTAATTTCCAAGTAGATCACATAATAGGAATTATAAGTCACACGAAGTTTGCGTCTTACTTTTAATTGTTTTGCTTGGAAAAATTCTCTGAAATATGTCTTGTCAAACTCCGGAAATTTTCACTGGAGAGAAAGTCTCCATAACAGAGCAACTTTAAAGGCTTATGGCAAATGTAAGCTTATATTTAGTTCTAAGTCCCAAGCCATTGTTTTTCTTGATTCCATGCTCAGTGAAGGAAGTTAAAGTACAGTGAAGAGGATATTTTCAAAGATATGACTATTCTTAGAGGAAAGAAACAAAATCATTTCTCATGTGGAAATGGAATTCTAACATCAAGCAGATGTGATTTGCAAATTAATTATTGACATACATAGTTTTATCTTTTGGTATCTGCAGCAAGCTGTGGGTTCCTCATTGAATACTTTTATGGAAAACCACAATTTGCTACAATGCCTGAAAATCACTTTTTCAACCAGGCATTGTTTTTGGTGAAGCCCAGCTCACCAAACTTCCTTAGTTTTTCATACTTTGGTGTGTTGAACATCTTACATGGTTTTTATGGGAAATATGAAATAAGAATTACTGCAGGGCACTTCTTCCAAGAAGCCAAATGGCTGAGCAGGAGTCCTGAGTGATTGTGAAATAGTGAAAAGGACCTGGCTGTAGAACTTGGTTCTTCCCTGCCTCGTAAGCTCTTCCAGAATTTTTCTTCATAAAGTCCTTGTAATTTTGTGGGATAATTGCTGAAACAGTTACCAGAACAGAGGAAAAAAAATGTTTCCTGGCAGCAGAGTCATGATAATTTGGTAAAATGTGGCCTCACCTGAATGTACTGGTTTATTTAGAAAGTAAAAGTAGTCATGAGCTCAGAGTTGACTCAGTTCATTTCCCATGTTAATATTTGATGTCCCACCTATGGATTGGTGGGATCAATCACACTAAAAAGTGCCTTTTGAAGCTGTTTTAAAGGCCTTGAACTTCTCAAGTTAAGATATCATAATTGTAACTCAGATGTCATTGACGCTGTTGTGAGGTTCATTTCCCAGTGGACCCCTGTCTGAATTCAGTGCGGAGCTGGGGAACTCTGCTGAATGTTGAGTGGAATAATATTTGCATGCTGAATGAATTAATAATATTATTATGGGTTACGAGACTTCAGTCTCTCCTTTAAATTTTCTTTGATTGCTCCTTTAGCTGTAGATGCAGTGGAGATCCCAGCTCTGTTATGCCTGAGGGATTTCCTGCCTTAAAGTGATTATATTAGAATGAAAAGCTCCCGTGTAAGTGCTCATAAAAAGAACCTCCCCAAAATCTATGGAAATAATATATACGAAAAACTACACATATGTGTCGACTTGAATTTGCTTTAAAAATATTTACGTTCAGATTAGTTTCACTTTCATTATCCTAGAAATACCACATACAGGCAGGATCTAGCCCTGTCACTTTGCAAAACAATGCTGAATCCCTCCTTGGGCAGAGCTGTGCTGACAGTTGTATAATTTTCCATGCAACTGGAGTCTCTGAGGCCCACTGGAGCATCGGTGATACCTTATAAAGGACAGCTGGTAAAATGGGATGAGTTAGTTGGATGAATACCAAATGAGACTGGAATCCACTCTCTCCAATACTTAACTACATTTACCTACTATTTTATATAGTACCCACCAATTTACAGCAAGTTTTTCATCTGTTTTCCCTTATAAAAATGTTTGTTTCTTATAGGAGTACAGCAGTGAATTAAATTCCATGATTTTTTGCTTAAAATATTTGGATGCTGTAATTTCCAGTGTGTGTAAAAAGTGAAGAATTCACTGCGTGTAGAATGTTGGAATACCCTGAGAGGGAAGGGATCCACAAGGATCAGTGAGTCCAACCCCTGGCCCTGCACAGACACCCCAAAAATCCCACCCAGTGCTTCCCTGAGGGCGTTGTCCAAATGCTCCTGGAGCTCTGGCAGCCTTGGGGCTGTGCCCCACCACAGTATAGTGATGCTTTTTGAAGTTTGATATGAAGGAATAACTTTTCCACGGTGATACCTGTGCAACCACACCCCAAACAGGAGCTCCAGAAGGTGTTACACGTTGGTGAGGATGTTACAGCACCACAGAAGTTTTTCTGTTGGTATTTAGTGGATACAGAACTGGTTAAGGTTCTAGAAATGGGCTGGTGGAGTGCACTGGGGGAGAACAGTTCAGCTTTGTTTTGGGTTTTTTTTGTTGGTTTTTTTTTTTTTTTCTGGCTGTAGCTCTCAGGACACTATCAAAAGGTTTCATGGAAAGGCACAGGATCAATTAACAGTTAACTGGTAATATTTCTACTGTAGAAGTTGACTTTTTAATCATCACAACTGCCCTTAGTTGAGCTCCCAGAGAAGTTCTCTCTCTTTTCAAATTCATGTTTGTTGTGTGGGGGATACAGACCCAGCATTTATTAGGCCTCCTGTGGAGGTGTGTTTATTTCTCATTACTGCAACCTAAAAAACCTTTCACAGTTTTAACCGTGAGGTAAAAGATGAAGAAAGATTGAATGCAGCAACATTAACCAGCTGCTTTTAACTCTCGTTAGTGTTGGTTCCTCACACTTGCTTCTGTAAAAATGCACCTTTAATAACTTAATAGTCTGTTTGGGAGCTGCTCTTGCTGGTTCACCCTGAATTGCAGCCAGGTGCACCACTGTGTTCAGTCAGCTGCAGAGATGTGAAGAATTTGGAAAGAAATTGGGAAAGGAATGAAAAATACTTGATTCAGACAAATAGAACTTTCAAATAGAAATATAAAATTGATTCTGTGATTGTCAGAGACTGAGCTTTATCTTAACACACTGTCAAAATAGACCGTGAATGTAAAGAAATTGATGATAGCATCATTTTCATTGTTTAAAGAATACACTTGATCACGTATAAACCATTAAATATTATCCATAAGGTCAAGATGATCTTCCATTATTTTACATTTAAGGTTAGGATGGATATTATTTGATTGATTTTATAATTTTTTTTTTAAAAGGCACATTGCCAGCTCTCTGAAAGTAGATTTTAAGAGTTTCTTTGTGGCGTTGAGCTGAAGTACTTTGTAAAACCTTCAAAGCAGCATCTTAAAAGCCCTTAAAAGTACGAGCAGACGTGCTCATCCTCTTCCCGGATCACCACACTGCCTAATTCCTCCTCCTTATTTGTGGTGTCCAAACATCTCTTGCAGTCCAGGCCCATCTGTCAACGCCCCAGGCCAGCAGCCAAGCTGCGAGCACACGTCCAGCCCTCATTTGTACCTGTTCTCCCCACATGGAAGGTTTGGTTTGAACAACGAGAACAGCCCTGGCCACGAAAAAACCCCTCAGCGTTGTCAGGGCCAAGGCCTCGCGGGGTTTTTTCCTGCCTTGCATGGGAAAAACCCCACGGATGAACTTCAAACCCATGTTTCACCTGGTTGTTCGTGCAGTGCCAAGCATGGCCGAGCTGGTGAGAACTCAGAGAAGTTGGCATTTTCCTGTGGTTCCATCAGTGGGCACTGGAGTGCCCCAGGAGGCTCCCAGGGAGCTGTGCTTGGCTGAGGGGCTGGCTCTTTCCATGGGAGGCAGGCTAGGAAGGAAGGAAGGAAGGGGGTCCTGGATGCTCCTTCATTTGGGAATTGCAGTTGCAGAGCCCCTCGTGTGCATCCCAGCTGGGTTTGTTCTCCCTGGGGAAGAGAAGACCCCAGGGAGAGGCCATTGCAGCCTCCCAATATTTGCAGGAGGCCTGTAAGAAATCTAGGGAAAAATAGCAGGACCTGTTGTGGTAGGAGAAAGGGTAATGGATTTAAACTGAAGGAGGGTTGATATAGATTAGATAGAAGGAGAAAATTTTGTACAGTGAGGGTGGTGAAATGCTGGATCAGGCTGCCCAGAGAGGTGGTGGATGCCCCATCCCTGGAAATACTTAACACCAGGTTGGATGGGGCTCTGGGCAACCTGACCTAGCTGAAGATGTCCCTGCTTCCTGCAGGGGGTTGGACTGGACAATATTTAATATTAGTAATTTATTATTATTTCCCACCCAAATAATTCCATGATTCTCTGCCTGGATGTCTGGGGGAGGTAGGGGGGAACTGCCTCCTCAGGAAGAGTGGGCAGCACAGAGTGTGTGCACATGGAACTTCCCTTCTGCACTGTCCCCTCTGGCACCCGGGGGCTCCTCCTGGCCCTGCTCTGCACGGGGAACAGCCCTGCAGCTCTGGTCTGTGGCTCTTTGCAGCTCTGCTCCGTGGGGAAGCGCTGGGCCTGTCCCAGGCCCCACGGAGCACCGTTGTCCCAGGGGGCCTGTGGGGACTGGGAACAGCTGGAACAGCTGGAGGCAAGATGGTTGTGTGTGAATAACTCATGGCAGGTTTGCTTTGGCGCACGGGGCCGTCTCAGTCCTGCACAACAGGCCTGGCCCAGCTGTAAGGCTTGGCCTTAGGGAGGTTGGATTTGGCTCCTGTGTCCTGATGTGTCCGTGGGCCAGGGCCAGGCAGATGTGCTGCTCCAGGGTTCCTGCACTGCGCTCCCGGGACCCACGGGGCTTGGCAGGAATGGCTCTGGACATTTGACACTCCTGCTGTAGGCAGCATGTTATATTTCCATAAAATCACATCTCCATGTTTGAGGATTTGGAAGGGGTGCACGGAGCTTTCTTGGCAGTGGTGGTTCTGTTCCTTATCTAATGTTTCCATTGTTTGTATAATGGAACAGCAAACATTCTTCCAAAGGTTACCCAAACATAAGCATCTCAAATGAATGGCTCAGATTTTTCTCTGTGATAAGTCCAATTTCACTGGACTCGTTTTGTTTCTGGGTTCTTGCATGTCGTGCCACTTGCTGATTTACTTTGGCTTTGTTCATTTATTTGTGGAGAACTAGAGAGACATTGCATGATGCGTTTTCCCCATAAAGCTTTAAAAAAACCAAAAGAGAGATACCTGCTCCTTTGAGATTCCTAAATGGCTTGCAGAAAGGTTCTCTCTGCGTTACAGGCAGTGCTTTAAAGTAAGGCCAGGAAAGGCAGACAGCAAGTGAGTGTCTTCTGCTTTTTCTATTAGGCAGCATCAGAGATTTTCTGAGGTCAGTGCTGATTTATTTATGTGATTACCCAGGACATCATCTTCCTCTCAATGATTATCTTACCTCAGCAGGTGCAACACTTAGAAAGGAGGCTATTTTCATGTAAGCTGAAATTCCCTTTTCCCTGCAAGACATTAAATACCTGCAGGCAGGGTGTACTGACCACAGGCATACATTGTGCTCTTGCACCTCAGATTTAAAATGAACAGAGTAATAAATGGCTGTGAGATTTTTTTGCACCCATTCTGCACAGGACTGGTGTTTGTTCATTGTAGCCAACTCAATTACAACTACAGTGTGTCGTAAGTCAAAGGAAAACCCGGCCCAGCAACTTTCTGTTGTTCTTTCCCTCTTTGCAAAGAGATTATCACAGGTCAGCATTCTCCACAACGTGTTGTGCCCCATGTTGCTCCTTGATCTGAATGCAGTGATGCAATGCAGTGAGTCAGCCCCGTCCTGCCGAATTAATAAGTGACGGAAAGTGTTGCCATTATATGGGGCACTTGATAAACCCGTAATCTCATTCTTAGGAGCGGTGGTTTGAGTTTGTTGGCGTAATCAGCTCGTTCATCGTGTGAGAAAAAGATGAGGCCAGGCCTCCAGCATAATGAGCACAGTGTACATAACGCTGGGGGAAGTGATCTTTGTATTCCCTGGCAGCTACGTCAGCTGTCCCGATGGCAAACTGGGATTACGCTGGTGGTGCTGCCTCAGAAAAAGGCAGTTAGGCCTTTGCTTGGAGGATCAAACAGGGATCCTTCTGGGCTGTGGGGTCAAAGGGGCTCCTGTGCTGGGGAAGGAAAGCTGGGGGTTGGATCAGTGATGGCAAAGCAAGACCTGAAGAGAGGGGTAGCTGCAGCCTTTCCGTGGTGTGTCCCTGTGCTGGGCAGCTGCTGGGAGGGCAGCAGGACTGCAGAGGGAAACATCCTTGGGGAACGCCTCCCTTCTGGTGTATTGCAGGGCTCAGAAATCCATAAATATCTATAGACTGCCAGCCTTGAGTGAAAGCTGATTTATCTTCATTTTGTTCTTGTTTCGAGAAGGCTGCAGGAAGAAAGCAAAGTCCATTACACCAAATGAATAATCCAATCGATGGAGCCAGTGTGCCCTTGATGGAATTAGGCTTTGCCTTTGCAGTGTATCACAGACACAGAAGGGTTTTTGCCTGATTTTGTCGGTGCCCTGCGAAAGCAAAGAGTTGCCATGGCTTTGTCCTGGTGGGACTGGCCCTGCTGGAAGAGCACAGCTCTGCATTCATTGTCTCAGCTGACACTTACAGGGGTGCAAAAACCTGCTCCCTTTAAAGTGTCACCTTAAAATGTAGAGATAAAACAGTTGAATCTCTGTTAGGTGTTCCCAAGCATTTTACCAAGTGTCACTGCTAGCAGCGGTGCTGCTTCCAGCTGAACCATGGAAATTGGGAAATTTTGCTGCTGAAGTCTTTGTGAGGGTCATCTGTGGATTGGACAGGTGATGACAATGCCATTCCTCACAATAATGAAACATTGAATTTTGTTTTTCTTTTATTCAGCATTGCATTTCCGTGTTTTCGTGAAAGAGGATTGTGCTATTTGTTTGGGATAAAATGAGGCAGTGGCTTTGACATGCAAGTCTAAGCTCAGCAGCCCTGCAAGAGGAATTAGCATGATTTAATGGTCATTTTTTCTTTAGAAGATAACTTATATCAACAGACCTGGGATAAGAGCAGTGTTAGGTGCAGTAATGATTTCCTGCCTCCTGTCCCTTTTGCAATTACTGCTCACCCTTCCAATCTAGACTGTTCAAATTGACTGTTTCCATTTGTTTTCCAAGAAGTCAGAGGTTGGTGTTTGACATGCCCGTTATTTATAAAGGTGAGTGGAAAATAAAGCCAAATATGTATTTTTGGCAGTCAGCTTAATGTGCTTCCAAGACAAACATATCTGCACTCCCTCGGTGCTGACTTCCTTTAATGTGCTACACTCGTAGTTTCTGACTTGCCATCTAAGTATCTCTAGAAATTATTTCTCCTCTGTCTCCAGGAGGTTTTGTTTTTTTTTTTTTTCACATCTGTGTAGGTGTTCTGGAAACTGCTTGAGATCCTGAAAGGTGTAAGGACAAAGCAGCCTCCCCAGCATCCTGAAAAGCTGCTGATTACCTCAGACATAAAGAACCTATTTTCACAGATAACAGATGACATCCCCTGGCACAGCTTTCAGCAGGGTATAGTAACTTCCTTTTTAACTTTTAAAGAAGGAAGGAACCCTTTCTGAATGCTCATTATAAATCCCATTCCTTGTCCTTGCCTTGGAGCTGGTGAAACAATGCATTTCAATGTCCCATCCTAATTGCCAATCCAGAACTTGGCAATGCAGCCACGGATTCTATTAAATGCAGAGGATTTCAGTTGTGTAATAGAAATCGCTGGGTGTATTTAGCTGCTATTTCTGTAACAATAGCATTTACTAGCCCTTGTTTCCTTTTTGCTTTCAAATGAAATTCTTCAGGGACTGCAGATACTCTTTTCCAGTGTGGATTGTGAGCTGAGGCAGTTCTGCCAAGACTCGCAAACCTGAGCTTCCACGGGCTGTGCTGCTCCTTTGATTATTCCTTTTGCATTTTGTGTCAATCTCTCCTCCCCAGCGCTTTCCACAGAGGAACAGTCTATTTCAGTGTGAGGGCAGCTTAGGTAGGTACGGTCCTCTGAGGTACAAAAAAATGAGTATTGGGAAGGAAAACCGACCAAATTTATGGAGTAGTTCAAAAGCTGTCACAATTCTTTTCCTCTGATTAGCGTTGGAGATGAGGGAAAATCAGGACAAGCTTTACAAGGTGAGCTTGCCCTTGCAGGAGGTACAGAATAAGAGAGGAGAATTTTCTCAAAGCACCCGGTGAGTACCCCAGGAACTGCAGCAGGATCTCACTTTGCCTCCATAAATGAGGGCACAGCTCCTTGGATGGACATGCTGAATGCTTGGTCAGGACTGTGGCAGCATTAATGTGGAGGACAAATAGATGGGAATGCTGTGGAATTGCAGGGCGGCTGTGCAGGTACAATCTTAGCATTAGTCTGGGCACCTCTGCCAGTTCTTTCCTTAAACAATACAGCAAATCCACTTGGATTTTTTTTTCGCACCATTTTCCTGGCAGTCTCAAGTGTTTGCCTCAGTTTGGAAGCTCGGGTGGCACTTGGGGACACCCTGGGTTTCCTTGGGTTTGCCTCACTTCAGCCATGTGTTGGCCCCCTCCTTTTCCCTGGCACAGCAGCTCAGTTTTAAAGAAATGATCATTCTTTTCTGAGCCATTCTGGTTTTCTCTTTTCTTGTTTGCTTTTGCTTGCTTTTTAATTGCACCCTGAAGTGGTTTTACCTTCATTAAAAAAGCCCTACAGTAATAGGAATTGTTGCATGACATCCCCATTCTGCTTTGCCACGGCTGTTGCATGGTTTTCCCCGGATGGCAGAGGTCACCCAGCCTGATATCTGCAGCCAAAATCTCTGCCTGTCCTTGAGCTGTGGTGTCACAGGTGACTTTCAGCCCATGGAAACCCTGGAGAGAAAATCCCTCCTGTTCGTGGTAACGGATCCAAAGAGTGAAGAGGCCGGCCAGGTCAGAGCCTGTGATTTTCACTACTCAAATTGTTGAGTGTCGCAATAATGGACACGGCCTGGGGAGGAAAGAGAGAACTGAACTCAGGAGTGACTAGACAGAAATGCCTTTATTTATTTATATACAGAAGGGTTTTATACCCTAGGTCGTAGAAAGTCATTGGATCTTCGTTAACCATCTCTCAGGGTTATTGGCTAGATCCTAAAAACACACATTTCCTAAACAATCCTTCAGACTGACAATAACAAGCTGCAAAAACACCTCACAGGTGCAAGATAGAAGAATTATTTACAAAATCTCTCTAGCTGCTTTGCAGCTAGCTCTGTGAGAAAGTGAGAATGCTCACGGACACAGGCAGATACTGAAAAATCTCTCTGCCACCAAGCTTTCAGCATCCACAGTTGAGTTCTTACTGAAAGAAAAACCTCAAAATTCTTTAAAGCCCCCTGCGGTTTCCTGCCGAAATCCGGTGTAAACTTGGAAAATTCTGGAAGCATTCAGGTGTGCTCCCCTGCTGCCTTTGGGCAGCTCTCCCGTGGGGGTGCTGAGTCCTGGGCTGCTCCTTTGTTCCATTGTTTTCTCAAGCCAGTGAGTTTTTGGGTGTGTGGGGCACCGCAGGGACAGGGTGACAGAGCTCTCCCTGGGGGTGTGCAGTGGGTGCCCACTGAAGTGTTCAGAACAATTTGCTTTCCAGACTTCAGACACAATAATCTGAGGGGACCACAGTGGTAAATTGCAGGTGATTATCAGTGGTACAGGAGCGGTGATGGCACCAAAATCTTCCAAAAATGGGGAAAAATAACCTTCTCTAACACTGTCTTTTTAATGTTAATAAGGCATTACTTCAGTCTTGGACCAGAGGTGAGTGGCTGACAAAGTTCCAGCCTCTACACCAATGCTGATACAAAACGTTTTTTATTTATGCGTTTTTAGCAAAGAAATCAAGATTTGGTTCTAAGTGACACAATCATCTTCATTAATTAATGTTCTGTCCTCTATCGGTTTTTGAAATTTTGCTCTTTGTGCTAATTTGGTCCCCATTCTTTAGTCCTTTTATCATCTTTTTCTCCAGCTTTCCAGGCCTTAATCTTCCCTGTATTTTTGGTTACTCTGACAAAAGTCTGTGAAGAAACTTAGTGAGTGCTGGCTAAAAGCGGGCACTGCTTTCAATTAATTGAAACAACTAATTAAAAATTAGTTAGGGCTATATAATTTCCTACAATTCGGTGAGGCTGTTACGTGAGACTTGTAGTTGGCCCTAGGAAGAGAAATGTGCTTATTTTTGGTGCCTTGTCCATCTGATGATTCTAGGTGCTGAAGGACTCTACAAATGAACTTTTAAGATTTACAGACAGCTAAGGAAATTCGATGAATATGTTGCTGGGTTTGTTCCCAAGGAAATCTCGGTGGTTGTGTTAAACCTCCTGCTGCTTTACTTGCTTATAAATGTGGAACCTCACGTGCTGAGGTAAAACCCAGAACCTGAACCCTCTGAAGTGAGTTTTAAAGGAATGATCATTCTTTTCTGAGCCACTGGTGTTCTCCCTTTTCTCTCTTTTCCCCCAAACCCATGGTGCACACTGAGGGATGTGCACAATTTGTTGTCTTAGCAGAGAGAAGGAACAGTTTTAGCTGAGGAAGTGCCAAAGGTCAGGCGTGTTTCCTTCAACGAGCTGGCCCTGCTGGTTTGGTCGTGTTTAATGCCACAGCACAGCTGAGTTCGTCTGCTTCAACAGGAAATATCAGGTGGCAGAAGTCATTAAGCTCAAATTGTCTTATTCCCTGTTTTGAAGTGACCCCTCAGCAGAGGACAGAGGCGCCCAGCTCGTTAACGTGTGTGTGCAGCACCGCTCCAAAATGCCACGTGCCAGCTGAGAGTGAGCTGGATTCACGTTTGGGTTGGATGTTAAATAAATGGCTTTGAAGAAACAGATTTTGTGCCTTCAGCCCTGAAGAGTGGGCATGGTAAGGGATGTGCAGAGTTTGAAAAGATTTAAAAATAACTCCTTTTTAGCTTTTGCAATAGATAGGGACTCTTAAGGTCAAATCAGTGTGGTTTTTTTTTTTTTCTTCACCAAACCTAGATGTTATTTTTAATTCCTGATGTTAATCCTATTTAACAAGGCTATCGCTGTGGCATGTTTTGCCATGAGATGCTGGCAGTTCTTGCTGCCCCACTTTTCCCAAAGTATTGACGCTGACACGAATGTCTCTGCAGCTCACAGCTTAAAATTACAGGGAAAAATCGGGCAGGACTTGCTGTGGGGTGGCAATCCACGCCATCCCCTGGGTGGGAAAAGCTTTGTGTCTGCTCTTCTGCTGTCTCCTATCAACGTCCCCACGCTCAGCAGCTGCTGCAAGGGACACCTCTCCTTCTCTGTGGGTGGGAGATGTCCCTTGGGGACAGCCAGCCCTGCTCTGGAGCCACTTCCAGCTGCTGTCCTGGGTGCAGGGGGCACTGCTGGCATCCTGCCCTGGAGACTCCACCGGGTGCTTCTGCGAGCCTGTGGCACCTCCTCTATCCAGCCACGCTCCTGTTGGAGCAGCAAACTGGGTTTTCCGTGGGAGATTTGGAGTTAATGCCCCGAATCTGGGACCCAGTTTGCAATCCCGTGGATTTCTCCTCACTTTGTTATCACTATTTTGTCATGATTTAGAGAGACTTTCCTCCTCTCTTACCTTTATTTTGAGCCACTTAACTTGCACTGTTGCTTGTAAGTCCTGAATTTTATTTCGGGGGCTTCTTCTGTCTTCCTTAAATCGCTCGTGAAAGATTCAGCTGCAGGAGGCTGCCATGGGATCTTTAAGAGAAATTTTTGCTAGTTTAATTTAAATTTGGGGGGTGGAAGGAGGGGAATAGGCTTAAGCCTGTTTTAATTTTGAAATATTTTGCAAAAGTTCATTCTCTTATTAAAAATTGGTAGCACATCTTAGCTGCCTGGGACTGCCCAGGAGTGTTGTAACCTTGGTGGATTGCAAGGACTGGTGGTGGCTGACAGGAACAACAAAAAAATCTTAAGCTATGTAATGTCAGGAGGTATTTATTCATATTGCAAATGATTCACATTTTCTGGTTTTATTGAACAATTGCAGATATTGGTGTGAGCGGTCAGTGATGATAGAAATGTTTCCCTGATAAATTTGAGTCATCTAATTGTCCTGGTATGAATAGCTGCGTTTTCTACATTTAAAACTCAGTATAATGTTCCCTCTTGTGGACTCTTCCACGTCTGAATTTATGCTTGCAGACAACCTGAAAAAACAAATATCAAAATTCTGTTCTGCTGTGATTTCAGATCAAACCATTCTTGGCTCGGTTTTCTTTACTTTCTTCCATTGTCCTTTGATTACAATTTCTTTCAGATACACATCTCCTTTATTGCTCATTTGCTTTTTGCTCTATATTTATTTGATGGTTTGGTGGTTTTTTTTTTTGGTATTCTACCGATTCCTGATGGTCTTAAACATCTCTAATTTTGACTTGGTTGTGAATCACCCTTGTGGCCTCAGGTAGTTCCTCTTTCTTTAACAACCTGAAGCCTCTGGAGGTGACCCTGTGCTTTCTGGTTTTGATCAGGCCATGCTGGGCATTTGTCCTGTTTGAACTTGGCCCTTTTGGCAGAACCGCAGCTCCTTTATCTGCTCTGCCCTATTTTTCCTGTTTGAACTTGGCCCTTTTGGCAGGGCTCGCTCTCCCTTATCTGCTTGGGTTGTTCTGCAGGACGGTGGGGATCAGTCTAATATCCCTTGGATGATTCAGTGTTGACTGTTAAAGACAAATAGTTCAGGATGACTTTAAATAAATCTACTTGAGATACTAAATACAGTTGATAATTACAAGGTAGGGGCATTGAATGAGGAACTAGATGGTCTTCTGTAAATGGAAGAACCAGTTTCCAGCTGAAACTATTTTAAGGCCAGCTCTGATCTTCAAACTCGGCTTGTGGCCTTAAAAAGAAAAAAAAACCCTACCCCAAACCCAAATTAAACAGTGATTTTCATACCATTTAAAATTAGATCAGATTTTATTTCTGAATCCTTGAAAAAAATTTAGGTTGCTCTTTGCTGGAAAGGCTGTCAAGAGAAGTATTTATATAAGAAATTAATTTTGAAAACTTCTGCCTGTTTTCACTGGGTGAGATAATTAAATGTAAAAGTTACAGGCTGAAATTCAGTATTTTAAATGACAGGGGAGATTGGCTACTTGTGTTCGTGTTTCCAGACATGCAAGAATTGGGTTTTGTTTCATTCTGTCCCCTGACTTAATGCTTATTTTATTCACATCAAATATTAAATTTCTATTTCTTCCTTAAGCAAGATAATTTAATTTTTTTAACTCTCAGGCATATCAGAAGAGTTTTCAATACTTTCTAGAAAAGATATTATTAATTTAACATTTAGGGTTTATGAGAAAGTCTTTTTAACTGATAAACTTTTATAATATTGTAAAAATTAATGGATTTCGGTGCTTTGACTCTTTGGTCAACTACAATAATCTATCCAGTCTAAGAAATCAAGATGTAATTATTAGAAAAAATTAGTTGTTAAAACACTTTCATATCATGATAATTGGTTTTGATAGGAAAAGATGGAAGGTGATAAGGTTTAATATTAGTAGATACTCTTCTGTTTAAAATATCTTTATTTAAAGTCAACTCTTCCTTACTTAGACTTCTTAAAAAGCGCTCAAGGTAATTTTGGTTTGAGAACTGGGAGGAACTCTGGAATGGCAATTTACAGAACCTTGATTAATTGTGCTGAGTTCAGTGTGCAAAGCCAAGGAAGCCTTTGCTGCTGCTGAACAGAGCCATTCTCCCAGGACTGCTTTACAAATCCGAGTTTACAGTGACGCTCCTGCTTTTCCCACATCACAAAAGACTAATAGTTCCTCATCCTCAAAAATAGACAAATTGAAAGGAAAAAAATTAATAATTTAAAAGTAGCAAAAAGTGTTTAAAAACACCTCAACCTGCAGTACCCTGGAAGTGTTATAAAGGCTGGGGAAGCAGGAAGGGAAGTGTTGAGGAGTGAAATGTGGGGATAATCCGAGGATTCAGGCACATTTCGAATCGCGAGCATTTGTAGCAGTGGTGGCAGGAGTCAGGACTAGATAATAGTGTGGCAGCGAAGTGTGAGCATCAGGACAGAGTTCCCTCACTGGAAAGCCAAGCTCTGGTTTATTAACCCACCAGCTCGTTAACTGGAGCTGGCAAGCAGCGCTAATTAACGAGCAAGGCCGTGTCTCTTCAGAGGCGAGCACCTGACGTGGTGTTCAGTATTGAGTCAGGTGAGCTGGCGGGCGAAATTAATTAATGCATTCCTCCCATTAGCAAAGGCCACGGTCTTGTTCTGCAGCCCGTGTTGCACTGGGGGATTTCAGCAGGAAATGGAATGGCAGATTTCGCCTCGCACCGGTTTTGGTTCCTCTTTGGAACCAAACCAACCCGTTTGTAATTTGTGGGGTAAAAGCAGCCTAGTTCGTGCAGAAAGAGCCACCATTTGCATGATCTTCTCTGCTGTAGGTGGAATTCATAGAGGAAAAATTCTTGGGGCTTGGCTTGGTTTGGGGTTTTTTTATGTTTATTTTGTTTGGTTTTTTTTTGTTTAATTTTGAAAGCAAAATCGCATTCCCAGGTACGGCCAGTTAAACATCCCGGTCCGGCTGTGGGTTTGTAACCATGGCCAGTGTCAGGACAGCAGGGTCCTGAAGAGTGTGGAGGCTTCATCCCAGTAATCACCACTGCTCTTAATTGGCAGCAGCATTGCCCAATTTTTATTCAAATTGACTCTTTTGTACAACAGGGCTGGGCCCAAGGTGCCAGTGGCTCCCTAGGGATGAGAGAGTTTCCTTTTCCAGGAGGGTCAATTGTTAAATATTATTAAATACAATTGTTGAATAAAAGAACCAAGGAGGCCTGGTCCTTTAGGAACAACTCTGTTTATATTGCTTGAAGTTATGCAGGAATTCATTCACTTACATCTACTTTTCAGCTGGAAATCGTTGCAATTTCCAGCTGAAGTCTGCTGCTCGTACTCCTCCTTTTGGGAGGTGTGCTTGGAGTTTCCCCCTAATCCTTTTGAAATATAGAAGTTCCAGTCGACAGAAATACTCAAAGGTTTGATCTTTCCCTAAATCTGAAGCAGCAACTGATAAACACCACCTTGCCATCACCTGAAGAGCTGACAACTTTATCTCACTTATCCTCGCAAAACAATCCTAAACAAATATTTATTTGCCTAAATAAAGCCTAAATGAGAGTGCCAGAGCAGCAAGCTTAGAGGAAAATTTGTAGGTGTGGGTTAATTGTATCAAAAATGATGGCTGGCAGGGGTAAAAAGGCTCTTTCTCAATGTCACGTTGACTTAATTTTGTATGTTCTACTCACTGCAATTTAATGTGCTGCCAAACAGCCTCGAAAATTGTTTCTTGCTTCCAGTCTGACTTCTGATGTCCCAAAATAGATGCGTATTTTTTTTCTTCAATCCAGGTGTTTATGTTTAGATGGAGCGAAAATTTAATCTTTCTCTCAGAATATCTTCTGTAAACACTTGTAGTGCTATTAATGTTGTATATATGATGTTTTTATAGTATCTGACTCTGTAAAGGAACATTTTAAAGTGGATTTGATTGCAGTTACTCATCTCTTTCCACCCATTTTCTGGCAAAAAAACCCCCCCAGAATCTGCAACAGCAGTAATACTTCTGAAAAAGGAAATTATTGAAATACTTAAGAACTTCTGGGAACTAAAATTGAAAAGAAATTTTATTAAAAGATACGTAAAAAAAATTGGGTGATCAATCAAAGGGCCATGTTACCATTTCCAACTGACTAAAAACCTGGAAGATATTTTTATTTTTTTCGAAGCTTGCAGAAGGAGGAGGAAGGCAGAACATTGGTCATAGGACACAGTGGATTCCCAAATTATTTTCTTCAATGGAAAAACATGAACTTGGGCTATTTAGAAGACTGTGTTAACAAAATTAGCCTCATTTGGGAAATACCATATTTGAAGGAATTGCCTGCAAAAACTCAGGTGTGCAGAGAAAGGCAGAGGTGGATTTCATTTTAAACCTTACCGTGTTCAGTACTAACAATGAATTTAGTTTTGCACAGTTCAGAGATTGCCTCGCCCAAAACAGAGACAGCAGTGTGCATTTCAAACGCTGGAAATATTGCCCTGATTTTATAAAGTAGCACTTGCTCCTAATTTAAGTGCTTGTACTTCATGGGCTCGAGCTGCTCTACACAGAATGGAAGGTATTTTACTCTGGCTGTTGTGTTTTTCACTCTGACACACAGCAGCTCCCTTGAACGAGGTTCTGAATGAGCTTTTCTGTCATGGAAATATTGGAGATGAGCCTGCAATTCCAAAAAAATAAAGCTGAAGGGAATTAGAACAAGAATTAGAGATTTTCTAACAGACCACAAAACAAATCCTGGACCAGCTGTAAACTGCAAGAGAGTTAAACTAACATCTGGGGTTTAAAATATGTAAATCTGCATCAACCACCATCGATCTCCATGGCAGGGAAGAGCTCTGAACGTGGGCTGTGAATCAGATCCCATCTGAGTGGCCTTTAGGCTTCTGAGCCGTGCGTTTCCACAGCTGAATTTCAGAGCCCTGGCTAGTGCAGAGCATGGCAATAATCCAGAAATCTCCTGTTTTGGGGAGGATCAAGCACAGGTAGTGTGTGAATACCTGGGAGGTGGGGGCTGCCCTGCATTGCTGAATAACCAAATTCTGCCCGTCTGGGGCTGTTTCATTTCCACATGCACTTTTCTTGACCTGTAGATGGAAGCCAGACTCGTTTACAAAATCCATAGCAGCCCGCATGCGAGCGATCTGCTTTCAACTGCAGAGCAGCACGGATCTTTGGAGGGATCCCAGTTCTCAAACTGGTGTAAGCCCAGCTGGGGCAGCTCTGGCCTGGCTGGGGAGGGGCAGGCACGGATCAGTGTGTGGCTATTTCTGCTTGTCACAGACAGAAAAGGGACCTTTCTGCCCTTTAGAGATGAGATTTTTGTCACATGGGATCAGCAGGGATGGGGCAGATGTGGTGCTGAGGTCTGGAAAAATCCCCTACACATCCAGGCCTTTGGGAATGGGTTTGTAGGGTCACACCAGCTGTGTAGGACTGGTCTGCTGCTTTGTATCTGAAAAGACTTCAAAGGAAAAAGGGTCAAATTACACATCTGCATGACCAGATGATCTGTATGGCATCGCTTTCCAAGATGCTGTCATTTTTACTTTGTGGTTTTGTAGGAAATAAGAAAAGTGCTGGAAAACTCAAAAAGTTTTCCAGCTTATGAAAGCTGGAAATGCTAATTGTCACAACGGACAAACTCAGCAATGTGGTGATCAGGAATTACTCCCAGGAGACTTTCCTGGAAGAAGAATCTTGTACTTTGACTGTTTTGTTCAGATCATGTTTGAAATGATGTTTTTCATCTGTTGTTTCAAAACTCCAGGCATCTTTGCTTCCTTCTTTATTCCAAGTAACTGATGAGTTGCTGGGAATTCTGAATTATACTTTTATGAAGAGAGGCATGATGAGTTTCAGCTCTTCATGTTTAAATGTCCTGCTTTTCTCTCCATCTGCTCACCCAAAATTGCCCCTGCTGTGGTGCCCTCAGCTCCTGTCAGTTGTCCTGCACAAAGACTGTGCCAAGTTGTGGTTTTGCCTGTAAATGTTCTGGGAGCTGGAACCTGGGATGGTGAATTATAGATAAGAGCACCTGAGAGGGCTGAGGTGTCTGTTCCCAGAATTTTCTGATGAAAAAGTTGCCTGCAGAAAATTGTGCCTTTAATAATTTAGGAGGCTGGGTTGGGCATGAGGTGTCCTTGGCATGCAGAACATCAATATTATTGCTGGATCACACGGTATGTCCAGGACAATTTCCCCCTGAATCCACCTGTGGAAGCTGCAGGACTCTTCTGGAAGGTAAAAAATTGTATTTTGTGAGGTCTTTTCAGAATATCCACTGATTGCAGCTTGTCACCTCTTGAAACAGGGAAGACATTGCGTGCAGTGTGTGGTACCACAGGGATTGCTCTGGAATCAGGGATTTCCTGGGGGAACAGCACCGTGTTTTTAGTGCCTCTCAAGGTTGTCCACAGCTACTTTGTTTGAGCATTTTGCTGTTTTTCAGGCAGGTTCTATTCCTCCATTAGTATTTGATTTGGGGACATCAGCATTTGCAGTAATTTATGCGAAAAATTTTTGTTCATGTCTTAAGCTCAGATCATGGGTGGTTTTGGAGGGAAATTAGAAATGCCACATTTTCCATTAAACTAATGAAGCCATTTACATGTTAGGATATCAGACATAAATGTTGCTTTCTTTCACACAAACATTTCAGTTGCACAGTAAAAAAGAGAACCATAGGTTTACATTTTACTACAAAACATGGAATTACTTTCGAGAAGCCCCCTTAGCAGTACTGGAAATGAGTGGGGAACAGAACCCTTGTGTACTCTTATTAACCTTTGTGTATTATTATTAATTGTTATTATTAGCCATGGTATCTACAGGCAAAATGAACTTTTTTCCATCACATATTCAGCATCATCATTGTTACCAACAAATTAAGACAGGATCAGATGGCAGTTCCTGTTCTGGCACTTGATTTTGCTTTAAAGTTTCAATTCTGTACACGTATGTAAGATGCAGTTCTGATGAATCCTGTAATATTCTGCTTTTATTCTGTGATTTATTCCCCAAATCCTTCTTGTTTATAGGCAAGAGGCAAAGCAAATGCCAGCAATGTGGTACAAAGGTGAAAAAAGTTAAAGATTCTGTTTCAGTGCCTGGGTATTATCTTTTGTAGGCTTCATAATTAAAAAGATTATTTGTTCAATTAATTTCCAAGAACAACTTACTATTATTCCAGTAATTCTTAGCTTCACACTGTGTGCAAAATTCTTGCTGAGAGCTTTTTATGTGGAAAAACAATTGCTCTTTGGGTTTTAGAATCCATGTTGCATTTGACGATAACAATGTTATCTTTATTAAATTTCCTTGTTACACCTTTTGATTTATAGCCCTCCATAAATCCTCATTTTAAAGCAACCTCTGATCTGGTACTTTTAGTGCTCCCATGCTGATACTAAAATGTGGGCTAAAATCATAGAGAATTCCAATTGTAATCCTGAATCATGGGAACTGGAAATTCGGAGAGATCGGCACCGAGCAGGCAGCACAACATTTCCTGAGGGGATTCTTTCTGTGGAATTTTCATATTCTAGGGCACGGTAATTTTTATTCCTTTCAGCGTTTTTGCTCAGGTGTTAAAGGACACTTTTCAGGACAAATAGTGAGTGTCTGGGGCCAGGCTCCTTTTGGGTCAGATCCTGATCTTCACGGTGCAGGGGATTTGGGGCACTGTGAGGGATCTGTGCCTGATCCAGCACAAACCTGGGACTCCTTCCCAGGCTGGGAGAATCCTCAGGGAAGCTGAAATGTCTGGACATTCGCCGTGCCCAGCCATGCTATAAATACCTGAACTAGGCCAGGGAAGGCAGCTCAGGTGTCCTGTGCTGGAGCACTCCTGGATAAATGGTGATGTGCTCCAAGGCATTGACAGGGGAAGGGAAAGCTCCAACTGGGCGTTTGCAGGAAGGAAACAGGGAATTAGCTGTTGCTCCTGAAGTCTTCATCCAAACCAGCTTTATATCCAGGCCTAAGTGTAACAGGAGTGTTTAGTTTGGATGCTAAATGAACAAAAAAAAAATGCAGAGCTCCCGAAAGGAAGCTGAAGTGCAGGTGAGCATGGCAAAGTCCTGTCCACGGCAGAAAACAGAAGTGGGAGAGGCTCCAGCAGGTGTTGGGCATTGCTTGAGGAGGCGTTTCCTAAGAGAGCTTTCATGGATACTCGTGAGGGAAAAAGGTGTAGAACCAGGCCTCAAAGAAGAGCTCTTTGTTGAGGGCAATTAAATGTTGCAAAATGGTGAAGGAGATGGATTTTTTTCCCTACAGAGTTCATGGTTACACAGGGAAAGAACAGTTATGTTCAAGGCTGGCCAGTATTTAAAACTGGACTCCTCCGGTGTTCACAGCATTCCAGGCGTGTTCTGCAACAGCTGAAGGGTGAAGAGAAGAGAACCATTTTATTTCACTGCCTCTGAACCTTTCCAACAGAGGAGGAAATATTAGATATTGCTTAAAGCAGAGCTGAGGTTCTTCTAAGTCTCCTGAGGGGCCGAGGGAGTGGGGAGTGCTGTTTGTGCTTGTCTCCTTCCAGCAGCAGCTGTCCCTGTACGGTGACACTGGTGCTTGGGCCAATGCTGTGCTGAAATGTGGGGTTGAACACGTGCAAAGCTCTCCTGGATGCTTCTGTGCAGGGCTCTGCTAAGGAGGATTCCTCAGCTCCTCCCTCTCCCTTCTTCCCTCTCTCTCCATTAGGATTTTTCGGGCAGGAGACCCAATCTATTCTGCAGGTCTTTCCACAGAAATATCCATGCAGCTGTAGCTCAAACAGCCCAACACCACCTCTGCGGGGAGTTACAAAACCAAAGCACAGGCCCAGGGAGTGATGAATAAGATCCGACTCACAAAATCAAAGCTGCTGGTGCATCTCTTATCCCGGGTGCGTTTTGCCTTCCCCCCCTGAAATCACCGAGCAGCTGCCTCGAGAAACAACCTGAATGTCATCTTGACTCTTTACCAATTTTATTCTAACCTGGAACAAGAGGACAACGAAGGAAAAGCGCGTGCCTCGGGACAAAACTTGCCTGTTGTCATGAGTTAACTGGTGAAAGACCATTGGAATACTTAGAAATCAAGCTATATTTCGAGTTTATTCGGTGCAGTGGCAAGGTCGGTGCCTCGTTCCCTGGTGCGAGAGCAGGATGCAGGAGGATGAGGGTGTTCCACCACGATTCACAGCTGAGCACATCCAGGAGGCTCCAGAGCAGAGGTGCCAGCGAGAGAAGATTGGCCTTGGAAATCCAGCTCCTTTTGGAGTAGAAAGGAGGTGCTGTGTGCAGGAGTTAGGAGTTATCTCCAAGCTCTCTACTTGCATGGTGGTCATAACCACTCTGACTCCAGAGATCCTGCTTGAAAAAACAAAAGAAACCCCCAAAAAACCCAGCCATGAAAGCCAAACCCGGAAAGGTGCTGCTAGGAAACGGTTTAAGAAGGATGTCGGTGCCTGGAAGTGTTGGGGCAGATCACAGGCATGCTTTGCTCCGAGTTTCTAATTAATTTTACCTTAGAATTTGGTTCTTCCAGGGCACAAAGAAAGACGATGTGTTAGGGGTTAATCAGATTAACTGGCATTGCTGAAAAATGACAGTTTTGTAGGTGTGTGTGTCTGTTCTGGATGGACTGGTCTGAAAAGCAGGGCAGGACATTGTGTATCCACATGGAAATTGCTCCGAAGAGTTTGGAGTGTTGTCTACAACTGAACCTCAAGCCTGGTGCTTTTATTGTGCTTTTTAGAATAGCAGCTTCACAATTTGAAGTGCAATTTAAAAATTCATGCTAGAGTGAGATGTGGTCATTCACACTTGGATATTCTTTAGCGTTTATTGTATTTGTGTGGGTGAATAATCAATGTGGAACAGAATGTTCTTGCTCTTAACTGATTCCCAATCTTCTGTCAGGGAACAAAGTGCTGATTGCACCACAGAGCAGGTATGGAGCAGGTTTTTTGGGATAATCTGTAGGTATGAGAGGGTTGCTGTGCAAATGAATCCTCTGAATAGTTCCTATTTCACAGTTCCAAAGATTTGTATGGAACTTCTGCACATTTCACAAAGAAAGGAATAACTCTTTTACCTTGTCTTTTGATACTTTGCTCTATTTCCTTAACCTTTACATCCTGTTGTGTATTGCAACTGCTTCTTGATTCACTTGCTCCTTTGGCCATCGCAAATGAAGGCAAAGCATTATGAAATTAATTTTTATTACTATCATTCCTAAGAGTTAGGCTGCTAAAAGTGATGTAGTGAATAAAAGAATTTCTTAAGTAAAGTTCCATCCTCAGGACAAGTTGGTGAATACAGACATAAAACTGAGTTAGGAACTCTTGTTGACCCATTATTTCCTAAAATATAATGCTGCTACTAAGAATATTCTTTCAGACATAATTTGTGACAAATAACTTTCTAGTTGGTTAGATGAGAGAACTTATAAGGTAACAAGTTAAAAAAGGAAATAACCTAGTTATTAGTTCTCATCCCAGCAGCTGCTTTAATGAAATAAGGATTTTAATAGTCTTGGGGAGCTGCGCCTGGGGAATGGCACTGCTTTGTCAAAACAGAGAACCTTGAGGGGAAAAGACAGCTCCATTTTCTCCAGACTGCTCTTTTAATGGAAGGAAAGAATAGGCAGCTGCTGTGGGCAGGGATGGACTGAGAATGTCTTTTTCAGGGACCCATACACAGAGACACTGCTGGGATATTGAAAGGCCTCTGATTATATAAGCATCAGGTTGAATGAAAAAGAATGTTGCATAATTTTTAGCCTGCTTTGACTTCTGCTTTGGTAAAATGTGCTGAAATTCTGGCACCAGTGTTGAGGCAGGAGCCCAAGTACCTGTCTGGTTTTGGAAATGTCAGTATGGTCTGATAGGTATTTGTAGCATTGAGTTTATAGAATTGGGCTTCATCTCATGGTTCATGACAGGACAAGCTTTACACTGAAAGTCTTTTCTCCTGAAATTTCATCAGTTTGATACTCTGAAGGTTGCACAAGTTTTGGTGAGAGTGGATTAAAAACTCCTTTTTGAAGAGCTGACATAAACAAAACATAGTCACACCACTGTGTGCCCTGGTGAAAGGCAGGGGGACGCTGGGTTTTATCAATCACTCCCAAAGGTTTTTGTGCTGGAGGCAGCGTGGCATTTGTGGGACAGAACCATGACAGGTGTCCAAAACCATGAGGTTGTTCTCGGGAGTGTTTCCCAGACCTCTGGAATCTCTCAGGCACAACCCATCCCTCTGCAGTGCCTTGGACACCCTGGGCACGTGCTGGGTGTGGTTCACCTTAGACACACCTTGGGAGACCCTCAGAAAGGTTCTGAGCATTTTCATCGTTTATAGCACTTCCAGTAAATCTGTGTGTGCTCAAACAGCTCAGCTGCAGTTGGATCATCCACAGGGAGAGTTAAACAGGATGTTAAGTAAAAAGAGAGGTTGGTTGTTAACTGGCTCTGTTCTGGAAAAGAATTAATTAGTGCCTGAGCAATGGTTCATCTGTGGAGGTTTTGTTTGAGCCTCCCGTGCTCTGCGATACGAGCAGGGACACAAAATCAAGTCTGTATTCATCCTCCTTTGTTCTGTGCTGACGCTGCTCAGTGCACGGGGAGTTTGGCTTTTATGCTGCGACTCCAACAAATGAAGACTCCAAAGCCTCCCTGTCAGGTTGTTGGAAGTGTGTGCACACATAAAGCTGGGGATGGGAGCAGTTAAGAAAAAAAAATAGTCTGCATTCATTGCCTGAGATCTGAAACAATGGAAATGAAGCTGCACTTTCCAGTGTTTCAAAGGTGGTGGAAGGGATTCAGAATTCTGACAGGTCCCAGCAGTCTTTGATGAGCATTCTGTTCTTAATCCACTGGGATTATTCTCCTTCCATCTTCTACAAAGGTGTACACAAAATGTGATGCCCAAAAACATCATTAAGAAAATTAAAATTTGTAATCACTTAGTAAATAGTTTGTTCTTTGGTAATGTGCAGTTTGTCAGAAATTTGACATTGCATTGAAAGCTCGTGATTTAATTCTGTCGTCCTGACTTAATTTTCTGTTCTATATTTGCAATTAGAGGTAAAGGTTGCACCTTAGGAGATGCTCTGGATTCCTGAAATCACATTAGCGACGAGTTATTTAATCAGCAGCACTATTTAAAGGCGCTTGAAAATATTGTTGTGCCACTATGGCTGTGAGAGGGTTTGTGTGAGGTGTTAAAGGCACGTGCAATGAGATGGGGAGAAAGAAAAGCTGTAAGTCTAAAACAGGCAGTGGGATGCTAAAAATGCAGGGTGGTGAAAATCAAAGAAAATCACTTGGTGGTTGCTGCCTTTTCTTGAGGCAGAAACACAGGGCATTTAGTCAGCAAAAGGAAAATTGAGGAGTTTTGTGGTGGCTCGGATCTCCGTCATCTTTCCTAGCAGTCTGTAGCCATGAGACAATAGAAATATCTTTATTTTTCACTCGCGCTGCTCTGTGCCTGCAGAGCAGAGGAAGATGGGGAATTCTGCGAGTGTTGATAAAGCTGCCTGTTGGCTGTGAGGAATCCTAATGGCTTCTCTGCAAGGTCAAACAAGGAGGCAGCCTTCTCCTCCACATTCCTGGAGGTGCATGTGCACCTTCCAGAAGCAATGCAAACCCTGGCCCACACGCTTTTAAAGAGCATTTGATAACTTATTATGTATTCAACTTCCGTGTGGTGCTTCCCATATTTGTTGCTTGTCTGTCTCCTGACCTTATTTGTGGGATAAAGGTGGCAGCGAACATGGAAATTATCGTAAATACTGTGTGTGCTTGAATGGGGAGAGCAAATGAATGGCACTAGATAGCAATGTTTATTGTGTCAAGTCTTTGGGATGTCATTTATGTGTAACTACTCCTAATTAGTGCCATTCAAACCAACTCAAACGACTCCGGAGCAGATGCCAGTTGTTGCAAGGGATGAGCCTGGATAGTTGTCATTTTGTACAGTCAACTGGCACGTAGAGCTCTGACAGATCAGAGATGGGGAGAGGTTTCAGCCCCGGTGCTCACAGCCACTTTTAATTGGGAGCATTTCTCTTAATAAACTCTAATTGCTGCTTCTTGGGTGAGGGTTGCCCTTCCCTTGGGCCTCAGCTACTCCTCGTGAGCAGCAGGAGCTTCCAGTTGCTGCTCCATGGCATCCCTGGAAAATGGGCACCATCTTCCCGTTCCTTCTCCATGGCATCCCTGGAAAATGGGCACCATCTTCCAGTTCCTTCTCCACGGCATCCCAAGAAAATGGGCACCATCTTCCAGTTCCTGCTCCATGGCATCCCTGGAAAATGGGCACCATCTTCCAGTTCTTCTTCCATGTCATCTCAAGAAAATGGGCACCATCTTCCAGTTCCTGCTCCATGTCATCCTTGGAAAATGGCACCATCCTCTTGTTCCTCCTCTGTGTCATCCCTGGAAAATGGGCACCATCTTCCAGTTCCTGCTCCATGGCATCCCCAGAAAATGGGCACCATCTTCCAGTTCCTGCTCCATGGCATCCCTGGAAAATGGGCACCATCTTCCAGTTCCTTCTCCACGGCATCCCAAGAAAATGGGCACCATCTTCCAGTTCCTCCTCCATGGCATCCCTGGAAAATGGGCACCATCTTCCAGTTCTTCTTCCATGTCATCCCTGGAAAATGGGCACCATCTTCCAGTTCTTCTTCCATGTCATCCCTGGAAAATGGGCACCATCTTCCAGTTCCTTCTCCATGCCATCCCCAGAAAATAGGCACTATCTTCCAGTTCCTTCTCCATGGCATTCCAAGAAAATGGGCACCATCTTCCAGTTCCTGCTCCATGGCATCCCTGGAAAATGGGCACCTTCTTCCAATTCCTCCTCTGTGTCATCCCTGCAAAATGGGGACTGTGCTTCATCCTGGTTGGGAGCAGCGTTAGAGAACTGGGTGACATCAGATACTCACCCAAGAAAAAAGGATCCCATGCTTGAAGTTTGGGGATTTGCTCTTTCCTGAAGGAAATATGCTGAAAAATAACCTGAATTAGTGACCACCTCAGCCTAAACTCTGGACATAAATAATTTAAGCAGAATCATTCAGCGATGATTTTGCTTTTGATTTGAATGCAATTTATAAACATAATCAAAGAGCAAATATAGCTTTGTGTCAATTGACATCCAAATAGCAGTGATGCTCCCCCCACCCTCTAAAATTGCCTTTTATTTAATTAAGACTCTCCAGGAGGCTGCCACTCTTCCATGGCTGAAGCAGCAGCTGTAATGCAGTGATGAGCCTCAGGAAAAGCTGAACATCTCTGGCACTGCTGCGAGTCTTGGCAGAACAATGGGAAAGATCCTCTTGGTATTGCTAAGAAAACAACCTCCTGGCTTTCATAGCAATTTTCTCAGTCATCACCATAATACTCTGCCCTGGGGGTTTTGATTTTAAAACCAGTAATTTTGTATGTTTCCCTAATGTAATTTAATGTGGGGTTTTTTTTTTCCAGAGGTATTTAAAGCCACGCTCAGGCTGCCTTTGCCAAGATAATGGTGAGAAAGTCTAAATAAGATCGAAACTTGATGTTTGTACTGCTGTTGAGTGGCCCCATGTAGTGTGGGGTCAGGGGAGGTGCAGGTGCCAGGCTGTGATCCCAAGGCCAGTGGGATTAACCTCCCTGCCCGAGCTCTCCTCTCTCCTGTTCTGTGGGATGCAGGGCTGGTAATTGCTGTTTGCCCTCATGACCCGGGTCAGGCTGAGTTCTGATTAATTTTTCTGTGTCACGTTGAGGGAAGGACTCTTGAAAACCGAGTTGAGGTGACAGCACTAATAGCACTTAGTACGGATGTCTCCAGGATGACTCCCACAAGGAGAAGAGGTGAACTATTAACACTTCAGAAAATATTCTGGGTACTTTGAGGCCTCTTCTTTGTGTCGAGGGAGTTCCCTTGGTGCTGTGGAGCTGTGCCAGTTCTCACAAATGTTTCCGAATAGCTCCAGCCTGATTCAAAGCCTGCTTCACTCCACCCTCGGGCACTTCTCGAGTTTCTCTTGGCCATGCTGAAAATAGATTTCTCTTTGGGATGCTTGTGTGAACCAGAGGTTGGTGGAAAGTAGAAGAGGATAAATTAAACAAGAACCATGTTTTACCTTTAGCACGCAGTGCTGAGTATTCCTGAATTGTGGAGATGGAAAGCTCCAAAAAAACCATTCATTGGAGAAGAAGTCTGGAAGGCAGCACTAAGGATGGCACAGAGTCCCCCAGGATGCTGGGAATGCTGTCCTGCCACGCGGGGTGGGATTTGTCCCATCAGCACAGGGAAGGACTCTGGGGTCACCTCGGGTGAACATTTAGAGCTGAAGGAGTTTGGGGACCATCTCCTGAGCTGGTGGGGTTTGCACTGCTCATCTGAGACACGAGCTTCGTGCCAGTTTGGGTCCTTACTGTATCTATTTCTTAATTAGTGTTAGCAATTACTTCCTTGAGTTCTGCTCCGCTGCGCAAAATAATTTAAATATTAATATATGCCATTCTATAGCGCCTGTGTAGGGCACAGGCATTATAAAATTTAGGTGAATGATTATTTTTAAATAGGAAAAATTGCAGTAGATGAAAATTTCTCTGAAGTGTTCATTCAAAAATATCTCGCTTAGGTTAAGTGTAGACAACAAAGACATTTTGTGGTAACTAAACTAATTTTGTGTTAAATTTAGGCATGAGGATCATGTCTCCTGCTTGGGCAAACACTTTGAATGCTGCAGGGGAGCTTCAGGAATGATTATTTCCACAGCTTGGCAGAACTCTTTGCATCCTCAGTGCTCAGGTCAGGGCTGATATGAAAGGGGTCCCGTGGAACAGCCCAGCTCTGAGGTGGTTACACACAATTCTGTGCATTTTGAAGCACAGCTCTGTGCAAGAGTTCATCACTTGTAAAACTGAAGTGCAATATGATTTTCCCAAGAGGCACTAAATCCTCACACTTCAGACAATAGACCTATTTCTCCTTAATGAGGAAAAATTCACTCTTGGCTTAACTCCCCTGAAGTTAATTTCTCTGACAATAAATTTGGCCCAATATGTCAATACAAACTTAACTCACTTGTGTTCATAGAGATTAACTCAACAGCATCTTATGTATGCCCAGAATAATTAGTTTACTGTCTCTTGAGGTTTATTTAATTAATTTAGAATGCTTTCCATTTCGAAGATACTTGCTGCAGAAGCAGGTCTGTTGCAGATAAGAGAAACTCTAACTACTCCCTCAATCCTGTGCTTGACTTGTTGGACAGAAAGTACTTGGAGCGGGGAAATTCATTTCCTTTTGTTCAAGCTGCTCTCCCTGAGCGTTTTTTGTAGAATTCCAGCAACCTGGAATGGCTTTCTGCCTTAAAATAATATTCAAATACTTGGGGTTTTTTACATTTTAATAGTCCTGTGCTTCCTCTGATCAGCTAAGAACGATTGCAATACTTTTTGAAATTTGTTACAGCTTCAGAGAAGATAACTTATTTATAGGAAGTTCTTTCAGATCTGCAGTCAGACGCTGAATTTTTAAAGGCAGGGTATGTGTCAGAAGCTAAATAATTAAGATACGTGCCTTCTCAGCATTTTATTTCAAATATTAAATATTACATAAGAGATTTCTCCCTGTGGAAATCAAGCCTTTAAAGCAGTGCAGTCTTGGCCAGAAAATCACTGTATTGTACAGTTAAATTGACACATCCTGAATCCTACAAATAGTTCTAAAAAAGTTCTTAAAATATTTCAGCATTCTGCATACTGGTTCCAGTTGTCCCTGTTTAGGGATGTGATGATAAGTTGTGGTTTTGACATCAGCTCACCCTTGCAGGGATCGTTTGGAAGCTCCAGGGGAATTTTAGGCAAACTTTGGTGTTTGGAGCAACGCAGGTAGAGGCCAGGCTGGGGCTTTCCATCCTTAGCTCACATAAAACCTGGGCAAGGTGCATTCCCTGCACTGCCACCATGGAAAACGCAATTCCAGATGAAACACAGCCCTTCAACTCCTTCTGTTGTAAACCACTGTCCTCCGCTGGAAGGAATTAAAACTGCACGAATTCTCCTCAAGATCTCTGCTGTAAAGTGCGAATCCTTCGCTGGGAGCGTTGCTGGCAGAGCAATCCTCTCCATCCTTATATCTTCCATAAATTCCTCAACGTGGAATCACACTTAAAAACCACCTGAAGCTTTGAATACTCGCGCGTGGTTTCCTCAAATTTCGCTGGAATTTAAACGGACGCACCAAGCGCCTATGAAACGGTGGCCCAGGAAACGGCTGTGCCGAAGTTTTCTTCCCCAGCAAAACCTGGGCAATTCGAGGCAGCAGCACGAATTTCCAGCAGCTCGGGTTGCAGCCGTGTCTCCGTTTACCAGCCCCCGGTGTGGGGTAACGTTATCCGGCCTCGCGGGCTCACGGATACACCGCAGCATGCACTGCTCCTGTCCGCTGCCTCCCGTCACCAGAACAATGAGTCTGGTACCTGCTGGCCACTTTCCCTGCAGGAACAGACTTGGGAATCGCTGGTTTCCATGAGATAAATCTTCGGGAGGTTGGTTCTAGAGGTTGGAGCTGGTAGTGTTCTCCCACAGCAGTGACCTGCTTTAACTTCCACGGGTTGTGCTTAGACTTGGGCTCCTATCTCCAGAGGGTGGAAAACCAAGGCATCAGGTTCAGCTGAGGAATTATTTTCACCCTAAGTGGTTCCTATCCTTTTGCATCCTTTCCAAAGGGATGTGGGGGTGTTTGAAGGGGGTCGGGGTTTGGCTCCCTGTGGGAGGCACTTCCCTGCCTCCCCCTCCTACCTCAGGTTGTGGTATCAAACAGGTACGGAACTCTCAGACTTCTTCACATTTCCCATCAGTGGCACCTCTAACCCAGAAATCCAGTCTGGCCTTCAGTACAAAAGCATTTTATACACACATATAAGTTATTTTAAGTTGTGCAAACACTGCGCTGTCAGTGCTGTATGTGATACGTCCCAATGGTTTGGGGTTTTCTCCCCACTTTGTGTTTGTAGGAATACAAACAGATGTGTGCAGAAAGGTCACGTTTGCATCATTTGAGAACTTCTGTCTGGTTTTGGGAGGGATTTAGTTTTGGAAGGCTGTACATATGTGCTGTGTGATTTCCCCCACCTGGCAGTCCTGAGAGCAGGGAGTGCTGGTGACGAGCTGTCTCATTGTTTGTGAGTTGTCACTAATTATTTGTTGTTTTTAACGAATTAGAACCAGTGCAGCTGAAATGATTGGTTGGGAGTGTACCAAGGTCAATGCTGAGAAATCCCAGAGAGGTGACCACAGTGACCCTGAGAATGGACACACCGGTGTCCTTGGCTCTGGCCACTCCTCCTGCCAGCCTTTCTAGGCCACCCATCATTCCCTTCTCTTGGGGATCAATTTTCTGTGCAGAGGAGGCGCCTGGTGGATGACACAGAGCTGTAGGAGGAGGAATGTGTTTTTTCCCTGAGTTTTCAGCACTCTTGGGATTATGAAACATCAAAGGCAACTTGCATGAGCCAAGCCAATGTGTCCATAACAGCCTCTGCCTGCTGTGCTGGGGCTGCAGCAGCTCTGGGGAGTATTCTGTCACTCTGGGAAGCAGGTGTAACTTACCTGCTTCTCTATTCAGGGATCATCTTCCACCCTTCCATCAGCTGCTGGGGCTTGAATGAAGGGGATGAATATACAGGAATATCCTTAATAATGATAAACGCCTTCAAAGCACAAGTGCTGGAGGGTGTTCTGGAAATGAAGAGGGAGCTCAGGCACCTCCAGGGATGCTGGTTTGACCTCAAGAGATCTACCAGGGTTTCTCTCCCCTTTTTTGGGTGATGTGCAGGGCTCCTGCCTGTACTCCAACACAGTCCTCTCCCCCTGTGTGCCCCCAGCACCCTCGGGGCAATTTCTGGCTTTGCACCTGCACTGGTACCCTTCACATGCACTTCTTCCTCCCATGAACAGGTGTTCATCCTTAGCTTGGAAATCAAAGTGTGTCAATCAGCTGCTTATATCCTGTATTTTTAATGGAAAAGTTGGGCTCAAATTGGATGATAAAACAGTTTGAATAAATAACATCTCTATGGGGACTCTAAACTCAAGCCTGTTACAGGGTATTTCTTTTCCCTTATGAATAACGTGCGTTTATTCCTTCATTTTATTTCCTTTCTTTTCCCTTTCACCACATATCTACTCCAAGGAGCCCAGCTGATTCCATGCAGGAGTATTTAATTTTTTTCTGTTTTGCTACATCTTGTATTTCTGGGAGATTTTGTGGCAGTGACACCTGGCGTAACATATTCTGAGAAATCTGACCCCCACTTTCCAGACTTCTCTGGCATTTATCGCTGTTCAGGCACTACAGAATTTGGCCTTCCTTGCTTCTAGATTTGATACCCACAGTTAGTGCTGGGAAGGCAAAGAAAAACCAATATCAGTCGGAGTTTTGACAAAAATATTTCAAATCCTTTTCATTGGCTGGAACAAACGAGCCAGGGAGAAATATTAGGTGGTTTTCATTGTCATTTTTGTTTGTTGTGTCCTTAAGGCCCCTCGTCCTTGGATTGAAGTGACAGCAGTAAGTCAGTTGTTCTCTGTACTCCGGGATTGCAGTGTTTGTGTGTTGGTTGTCCCTCTGTGCAGACTCAGAGCTGCAGAACTCAGCATCCTCCTTTTTAGGCTCTACAAGATTTTACTGTTATGTTCAGCTTGTAACATCTTAGGAAATGACATTTTTTTTCCTTGGCGCTACAACTTTTACAACCCCACGTGAGAGAAGTGACAACGTCTTACAGAAATCTTCCCAGGCATTGGGACCAAAACTGAGAAAGAAAGATTAGAAGTGAACTTTACACCACAACTCTTCTAGCTTTCAAGTGTTTCTCAGGGTTTTTTGTTAGAAACCTTTTTTTTTTTTTTAATTTAAGTTTTTGAGCCAATTTTTGTAAGCAGCACAATTAGAATAGATGAATAATTTACTTGTCAGTTGCAGCTTTTTGCCTTGCCTATATAAACATTTTTATACAACACTGTAATTACCGTTATTGAAAAAAGAATGAACGGTCATTATTTAGAAATCAGCTTTGTCAGGCAGGACAGTTTGGTAACTTGTAAGAGCAACTTGTGTTTTCCAAAGTTGTTTTTATTGGGACCTGTAAGGTTGTCATTGAAATAGCACTGAAAAATCCTGGCTACAGAGCAGATCATAGTTAATTTGATCTGCTAGAAATTGGGAATTAAAATGTCAGCATATAATAGTTAAGTAAAAACAGAAAGATAATTAAGGAATCCCAGAATGGTTTGGGTTGGAAGGGACCTCAAAGCTCATCCAAGGACACCTTCCACTACCCCAGGTTGCTCCAAGCCCCATCCAGCCTGGCCTTGGGCACTGCCAGGGATCCAGGGGCAGCCCCAGCTTCTCTGGGCACCCTGTGCCAGGGCCTCCCCACCCTCCCAGCCAGGAATCCCTTCCCAATATCCCATCTAACCCCACTCTCAGTGGGAATCCATTCCCCCTTGTCCCGTCACTCCGGGCTCTTGTAGAAAGTTCCTCTCCATCTTTGCTGTGAGCTCCCTTCAGGCAGGACAGGGAATATTTGAAAATAGCTAAGGGAGTAAAAAAACCAACAATTGGGTACCCCATCAATGAGAGGAGCCTGTTGGCTTTCCCATGCTTGAGATCAGACTGTGACTTTCTGTGTGTGAAAGTATGAAATCTAAATATAACCATCCCCACGGTATTTTCTGGTGGGTTTTTTTCTATTGCAAACTGCCAAGAATGCTTGAGATTCGTGCATTTTGTTAGCTTGCTGATAATAAAGGGAAATTATTATCAGCCAGGTTATTTGTAGTTTTTTTAAGGAAAAAAAATACTTTCACTTTTTTTTGCGACATTTTGTTTCCTGCCATAAAAGTGAGTGCGAGCTGTGAGCAAGAGCAACCTGCTAAACATCAGAGTCATTAGAAACCTTCATTATCACTGAAATAAGATTTAGAATGAGACTGAAATTAATGCAAACCCCCTCCAACATTTAAAATCCTCCCACAAGTGCTTAAATCCCTGTCTGCATGTCTGTTGTTTTCTCAGCTTCAGATCCACAAGTCGGTGGTTATTTATTTTCGGACGGTATTTAAAGATAATGCTTTTGTACTTATTCCTAGAGGTCTGATGTTTTTTCCAGATCTGGAAAAATGGCATGAGGAGATCCAAAATAAAGGACCTTTAATGTGATCTTTCAACTGTGTGTAATTTTAGAAGTGACTGGAAGTTGGAATACATTTAATTTTCTGAAATCCTTCCCACCCACAACAGAAGGTACAAACTGGATCCAACCTGGCCATGAAAACAGTGTCTTTACTCATCTTTAATTTTGTGTTGCCTGTTAGAAATGAGAGTTTTCCCAACCCCACTGCTGTGCCCTCCTCATGCGTGCCTGTTAATTCAGAATAGCCTGCTTTGGATTTCTCCAGGAAATCCCTGGGCTGACAGGGAGCCACGGAATCTCTGGGCTCAGGAAAAGCTGATTTAAACCAGTGTGAGCCACACAGGGCAGCTCCATCCTCTGGAGATGGGTTTCCATCAGTCTGGTCCTTTGTGGCAAAGAGATCATATCTTTTTGTGCAAGTATAATTGAAAAAAAAAAAAAGTTAAAAGCATTTATGTGGGTTTTACCTTTTGAGCCTGCACCAGAGCTTTGTGTTTCATGTTTCTCATCAGTGTTCACATTCCCAGCTTGCCCCTTCCCTTGCACGATCCCTGTGGTATTCCTGACGTGGTTCCTACACTCGTGGATATTATTTGTGTGTATTCTCTCTGTTCTGTTTACATAAAGGCACAATTATGTGACAGATACGTGCGAGCTGAGCGAGAACAAACACCTCTGACCTGTGACATTTATTGCCCAAACCATGCAAAATCCCTGTTGGGTTAGCTTCTTCTCTTTTCTCCAGGAATAAAACGTCCTGGGATTAATGAAAAGCCAAACTCTGGCGATACCTGGGCACGGAAGGGTCAAGAAGGATTCTGCTGTTAATGGCTTGAGCGTCCTGTTATGCAAACATTGGAGCTGTAAAAGCCCAGAGTGTGTGGCTGCATTTGCTGTGAGGATAAACAATCCTTGCTACGAGGATCAACAGAACCTTTTGACCATCCCTGGCTTTTGTACAGACCGTTAGCAAGTGAAGCTCTGCTTGCCGCTGCAGCGCTGCACAGGAATCCTCTGGATTTCGGGTAATTGAACAGCCCTGCTCCTTCCCTAGGTGTACACGTGCATTGTTTGGGGAAGCACTGGTGTTGTTAAATGGATTTTTAGCGCCTTGGGTGCTGCAAGTTGGGGCTGCTGTCACCCCCTCCAGCTCCCAGTGTCAGCAGAGCTGTTTGTGTGCCTGTGCTGGGAAATGCACCTGGAATCTTGCCTGGCTGGCTTGGGACTGGCCATAGGGTATTTCCCACTTGGCTTCGGTGCCACCACTGCATGGGAATTCCAGGGAAAATTAATGAGCTCGGAGATCCATAATTAGTTGTATACAGCATGGGATATGCCAAATTGAGATGTAAATGGCTTTATTTTTCCATATGTTTGTGTTCTGCTGGTCTTCAATCGGAATTCAAATCCCCACTGTGCCAGAGAGTGCGGTAATGTCTCATCATGATTTGTAAGCACTGAGTGGGCACAGGAGAGGGGGAGACTATGGGAAGCTCAGATGATATCCCACAGATCCCAGATTATTCATATTTATTGGGAAACAAGCAGCCTAATGACCACGCGTGGTTTTCAGGTAAATAAATATGTTCCAGAAAGCATCCTGTGTTATCCTTCCTGGAATTGCAGCTTTTGGACAGCTTGTTTCATCTACCCAAAGGCAATTTCCAGACAGAATTCTACAATTAACAAAAATCCTCGTGGTCTGTTGCAGCACCAGAACACTTGGGGCTCTATTTTATGCCATTAGGAAAATGATACCCCAAAGTTTCTAGAAATACAAATAGTATTAAAGGAGCTTTGTTCTGCAGAGCAAATATCCAGTGATGTGGGCTTTGAAAATCAAAGTTGGCTGCAAACAGCTTCATTACCTGCCTGTTTGCCATTTGTTATTTTCTTCCAGTGCTTCTATGATTCAAATCCTTCCTGCTGGGCACTTTCCCCACCTTTGAGTGGCTGCTTGCAAGGCCAAAGCTTGGCTCTGCCACTTTATTTCCTGCCCCTGAACGAAACCGCGAATCCAGAAAGCGCCTTGGGTGCCAGGAAATTGAATTGTAGGTGCCTCTTTTTCTCGTTTTTGAACAGCAAGAACACAGATCTGGGTGCTCGGTGTTCCCTCCTGCTGCCCCAGGACGTTCCCTGTTGTCCCCCTCTCGTGGCAATGTCCCTCCTTGATGAGCTCCCTGGCGCTGGGCTGGCTTTGTGCTGTAGCAGTGAGTCACGGCTGCAGAAAGCCTGTTCAAGGGCAAGCCAAGGGTGTTGGAGGCAGCAGCTTGATAAAGCCAGGATTCAGGACTAGTTCAGCGCTTCCCAGCCTTGAGGAATATGCCTTGAGGGAGCGGAGGCCCCGGGAGGGGAGCTGCTCACTCAAAATCGACAAAAGCCAAATCTTTAGACGCGGCTCCGCGTGAAAATGTCGTGTTTAGGCCCTGTGACATTGCAGCAAACAGGGTTACGTAAAGCACAGCAGCTGCAGCCTGATTCAGGGGCAGGGGGACAGCGTGTGGCCAAAGCCAAGGAGTGCCAGAGCACAGAGAGATGTTTTAAAGGGATATTATAAGGAATTTCCAAGGAGGGGAGCTGACACGGAGCTTAATAACTGCCTCAGCCTGGCATTGCTGCTTTTTAATGTGTAAGGAGATTTTCCATGGGATTTACAATTGGTTGCAGTGATGTGTCAGCCCTGGGAAGGGCAGAGCGTGACTCTTGTGGGGAGGAAGGGCAGCTCTGCTGGAAAGGGTCACCTCTGGAGCCACAGCTGGCTCTGGGCAGCATCCCTGGGCTCTGAACCCTCTGCTTCCCCTGCAGCAAAGCTGCTGCTGCCCTGGGGGGTGGGATCAAGCTCTGAAGCAGGTGTTGATACAGCAAACTGCTCCTGGGGGCATCTGCATCCTCAGTGCAGCTGGAATCCCGGCTGGCAGCGGGTGTCCTGCTGGCTTTCCTGGATGGGTGAAGCTGGGTGGTTCCCAGCCCTGCTGGGCCCTGGGGGGCTGGGGCTGCACCCCGGGGTCCAGTGGGTCCAGACCCCAGTCCCATGATCGGGTTCAGGAGGTTTGGGGAGCTCTGTGCGTGGCGAAGTCCGAAGCATCGAGTGCCCAGTGCTGCAACGGGCAGAGCAAAGCCCTTTGTGATGGGAGAACCAGGGAGTCCAGCAGCTTTCCAAGCATCATTTGTGGAGGAATTTGCTCTGGGTTGGTTCTGGTTAGATGCTGATTGCATTAGTGGCTGTATTTGGTTAGAGAACATGGTTATTAATTAATTTTGTGTTCATGAGAGAACAGTGTATTGGGTGGACCAGACTGATGGTTTTGCGTCAGTTAATGAATCACCTGTTGCCTTCAGCCATTGACAAAGGATTTAATGTTTTGTAGATTTAGTGTTTGACAAGTTGAGCACCAGGGAAGCACAGTGAAGCATTCCCTGTTTTTGTCAGGGCACACGATGGTCTTGTGTGCACCATCCTGAGTGCACGTAAATAAATAAAAGTGTGCTGGATGTTTATCTCCAGGCAGACAACCTCTGTTTTCATAGCATCAATCTATAACAGCTGACCAAGCTGGGCGAATTCGAGATCATTTTCAAGATCCAGCACTTTTCATCTCAGGTCGCTGTGATCAAATTCACCCTGACTCAGGATTACCTTCTCCTGGCAAATCAGTCCCGTCCAGAAGCAGGGGGAAAGGTGAGGGGATCAGACATAATTGGTCCCCTTGCTGAATGAATTGCTCAGATATCACGATCTCAATGAAACTGTAATCCCGTCTCACTTTTACCAGCCAGGTCCAACAGGTCAGAGTTTGGTAGGGCAGTGAAAAGGAGCTTGAATTACCCACCCCGGGCTGGATCAGTGAGGGCTGGCAGGCAGTGAACTCCATATGCACTAAGCTTAATTGCAAATAAAGGCTGTGGCACAAACAAAGCTCAGGAAGTTAAAAGATTAATGCTGTTAGAGTCTTTTTATGTTCTGCAGGCCTGTTTCCACAATAGCAGAAATTGTTCATTTTTCTAATGAGGGGCACAGAAATGGAAACTTATTGGCACTTGCTATTAATAGGCTCACGTAATTACTTCTGCATTTTTCTGTTGTCTGCTGGTTTTTGTAATCATTTTATGAATAGAGGATTTTTGTTAAGATTCTCAAAGTCTTGCAATGTGAGGACTATTTTGTTTCCCTGAGAGGGCTTTTCTCCATTGGAGAGGAAATGAGCCTGCAGAGTGCGTGGTACTCTTGGTTCTCTTTGAAGACACTCCTGACAGGAGATGGATATTGCTCCGTGCTGATCTCCCAAAATTTTGCTTACTTTGTGTTCCTGCTTCTTGCTTGAAAGGGGCAAACAACAAAAAAAACCCCTCCCAAAGAGGTGTGTGAGGCTAAATCACGGCTGTGGCCTCAGAGGAGAGAGTGCAGGGATTGAGAAGGAGAGGGAGAGCAGTGGGAGCTCAGAGGGAAGGAGAAAGAGCTGTCTGGTGTTTATCAGTTTCTCTGAGATAAAATGAAGGGGAAAATGAGGGACATGGAAAAGGAAGAGGGGGAAGATCTGTTCGGGTGGTCTTTGGGAAGAGCAGTAGACACTGGAGGTGCATAGGGAGGCAGAGAAAAATATGAATTAGTTTAGCAAAAGGAATATTGGGATCAGGCGAGACACACACGAAGTCTGCCTTTGAGCACCCTGAGGATTTCAGCATTCAGCTCCTCTCTCATCATTTACATAACCTGGAGAAAACAGATGCATGCTCAAGATGTCTGGCTGAAAGCAATGACTTCATCCTCTGCCCTGGTGGTTGAAGGTCTCTGCACTTCCTGCCTTCCTCAGGATGATTTCAGAGCAGAACGGTGTTATCAGGGCTGTTGGAGCTGATAACAGCCTCTGAGTGCTGCTAAAGCACCCGCTGAAATTGTGGCTGATTTTCTTGCCTCTTGTTTGGCGTTCATGTGTGGTGCTGAAGGGAAGCTTCGTTAAAGCTTCCTCCTCTCCTGCAATGACAATCCTCCAGGCCCAGGCTCTTCATTAATGAGTAATGATGGAGCAGAGGAGGCACTTGGGTCATTTTATCCTCCAAGAGCACTGAGCAGTCCTGAAGAGAATGCTGCAATGCAGCTATAAGCAAAACCGTACAGATGACAAAGTGCCTTTGAATCATGGGCTGTGTTTCTGGAACATTTTGGGTTTTAGGAAGATTGCCAGTTTCCCAAAGCATTTTTTTCTTAGGCACAGAATCTTTCTTTTTCCTTTTTTTTCTTTTTTTTTGCTATTTCAGAAAGACTTTTTCCAATGCCTTCTATTCTACCAATTTGGAAACCTGAGCTTCAATAAAAATAGAAGGTGTCTGATCCTGCTGTGTTCAGCAGCCATTGAAAAGGACTTGGGGAGACTTCTGTTTCATAATATTTGTACAGCAGTTGTCTCATAGTAATTTGCATAAGATTTTGGACTGGGAATTTGGACTGACTTACCCCAAAATATTTTATGAGAGGCAGGAGCCACACAAGAAAAAATAACCTGACAAGTCAAGGAACAGAGCAGAGCAAAGCCTACTCTCCTACTGAAAATCAGAATAGAATTTCCGATTAAAGTTGCTAATGAGACAAGTGAACAATTCCACGTTAAGTTCAGAAAATGTTTTAAGTGTTCCTTTCCTTGGGGTGAGCATAACTGGGATAACTTCATTTTTCCATCTCTTTTGGTGTAAAGAATGTAATTAATTCCTTAAGTGGTTGTTATCTAAATCTATGCCTCTGTTACATGATAAAAGTACTTAAGTGCTGAGAACTCTGCTCCCTTTTGGTATAATAGGAATGTTGGCTTTAGTTGCCTTTTTTTTAATCATTTTTTGCTTCTCGGTCTTTTTGTTCCTTTTTGATTGCAAGAATTTGTTTCGAATTTAACGACGTAAACGATTGTGTTCTCTCAACACAAGAAATCTTAGTGTGCTAAAACATAAATTATTGTGGCAGCGTGTGTGGATCAGCTCCCAGCTTCCATCCTGTGGGATGAGGAGGGGCCTGGCTCCAGCAGCACCTTGGAGATGCTCAGGTGAACGTGGCCTCAGCAAACTCAGCCCAAGGGATTCACCTGTTCTCAGCTCTGCGTTTATCCTGGGATATCCATGCCCTAATCACCACTAGGGGTTCACTCTTGCTGTGGAGTTCTTTTCACTAAAACCCCAAACTTTCTGATGTACAATGAAGGTTAATTAATGACTGTTGGGGTTATTTGGGGGGCACTAAGAAAATGCAATATTTGTTTATTCAGTGAAGCTGCCCAAGGATGTCTCTTCATAGGAATTTGGTGCTTCTACTAAGATAAAATACAGTATTTTGATTTCTGCTGATGTGTCTAACACAAACTCGTACACATTTGCAACGTGAGCACACTTCTGCCAGGGCTTTGATCAGATCTGCATCCTCAAATCCTCAATGTGCTCTTGCCAAAGGCCACATGAAATTTTCAACTTCTCAAATCACAGAGCCCAAAATTAAAACGGAGGAAAAAGTCATTCTTGATGTAAAGAACATATAGATATTGTGACCAAATAAGAGATTTGAACAGAGGCCCTTTCCCACTTGTGTCACCTTGAATGGAATTCTGTTGTAGCTGAGTGATCCTCAGGGGCTTTTTTGGATTGCTGGAACTCCATCTTTTGTATCCCAAAAATGCTTCCCACTTTTGCTTTTGTCGTGACTGAGAACTGAGAGAACTCGACATGGGCCCAGTTTGGTGGCCATAAAAAATCCATGGAGCCTTTGGCTGTTTCTGGCTCACAGCTCTGCCTGGGGACACCTTCCTGCAGGCTCTGACTTCACAATTTAATCGAATTTAATCTTTGATACGCACTAGAAAACAACCTGGAGAAGTTCAGTGGTGATTAGTGCACTCAGATTCTGTTAGTTGTGTGGAGGGCTAATCAAGGTGATTGACAATTTGTGCTTCATGAGAGAGGGAATCTATTCTTTTGGGCTTTTTTTTTGTGCTAAATTGGGAGATGTCTGTGGGTGTCGTGCTCCTGGTGGAGTTCTGCTGCATGGGGGTATAGGAATAAAATACTGCTCTATCCCTCAGTACATCTTGGGATTGCTTTGGTCACAGCTGATATTTTCTCATCACTCCAAAATGAAGCAGGAGTCGAGAAAACATTGCCACTTTTCATGGTAGTTTTATTAGCTTTAAATAAGGCTGAGAGCTCTTTGGAATAATAACATTCTGTGGGTTCCAGTGGTGCCATCATCCTGACTAAAACGCTGCTGCTCGTGGTGGATCCCCTGCTCTGGGACACCTGGACACTTTTTGTGGGCTGAACGAACTCATTACCACGAGACATGGAAGTCCTGGGGCTCTTCTTGCACCTTCTCCCCATTTAATCTGGAAAATGGGCCAAGAGGGAGCTGGTTTGCCTTGCTGAGTTATCAGTGCCAGCTTTGGGCTGGGCACTGTAGCAGAGCTCACGTTGGCATCTTTGTATGGAATTTTACAGCCTCTTTCACTTCTCTTATTCCTCTGCATCTGTGTTTAAGTGCAGGAAAGGCAGATGATGATCTAGGATGTACAAATATTAACAAATTTGTGTTAGACACATCAGCAGAAAACAAAATATTATTTTGTATCGTAGTAGAAGCACCAAGTTCTCACTAAGAACCATCCTTGGGCAGCTTCACTGAGTAAACAAATATTGCATTTCCTTAATGGCCCCCAGATAACCCCAACAGTTACTAATAAGTTAATTAACCTTCATTGTACATCAGAAAGTTTAGGTTTGTAGTGAAGAGGAGGTCTCCAATGAGAACTCGTTGAATCCATTCATGGCCAAGTTTAGGTTTTTAGTGAAGAGGAGGTCTCCAGTGAGAACTCGTTGAATCCATTCATGGCCAAGTTTAGGTTTTTAGTGAAGAGGATGTCTCCAATGAGAACTCGTTGAATCCATTCATGGCCAAGTTTAGGTTTTTAGTGAAGAGGAGGTCTCCAGTGAGAACTCGTTGAATCCATTCATGGCCAAGTTTAGGTTTTTAGTGAAGAGGATGTCTCCAATGAGAACTCGTTGAATCCATTCATGGCCAAGTTTAGGTTTTTAGTGAAGAGGAGGTCTCCAGTGAGAACTCGTTGAATCCATTCATGGCAAAGTTTAGGTTTGTAGTGAACAGGAGGTCTCCAGTGAGAACTCGTTGAATCCATTCATGGCTTGAAGCCTTTTCCTCGCACAGCAATTCCCTCTGTTTATATTGTGCCACCCATTTCATCTGACTTGCAGCCCATTCATTCATTGCTTTGCTTCATCCTGGGAAGAGGCCCCTGAATCCAGAGTGAGAACTCCACAGCAAGAGTGAACCCCTAGTGGTGATTAGGGCATGGATATCCCAGGATAAACGCAGAGCTGAGAACAGGTGAATCCCTTGGGCTGAGTTTGCTGAGGCCACGTTCACCTGAGCATCTCCAAGGTGCTGCTGGAGCCAGGCCCCTCCTCATCCCACAGGATGGAAGCTGGGAGCTGATCCACACACGGTGCCACGGGAGAATGGGGTGAGTGGGAAATGGTGAGCGCAGAGTCGCTCAGGGAGCAGTGGGAGTGCTCTGAGGGCTGCCAGAGGTCTCATCTCGTTGTTGTGATGCTCCTGGGCCGTGGGATTTCATCCTTTGGGTGCTCCAAAAGCCCCTCCCAGGCTGGGCAGCGTGCTCAGAGGGACACCACGGTCACTGCAGGGGTGGGAGCGGCGCTGAGCGTTGCTTGCAGATGGCATTGTGATCACAGCACCGTGTTTCCTTCTGCGTTCTCGCTCTGTTTTAGCTCCCCCTCCCCTGGATGCACAGCAGGGAACGCTCAGCCTCTGCAGAGCCAGGGAGAGGCCAGCTCTGTGTAGGTGACACGGTGACATTGCTCACAGGAGCGCTGGGTGACACTGACACAGACATTAAGAGCTGCCAAGTAGCAGCACTTGGAGGTAACACCTCAGGAAAACGCTCGTTTGGTTTATTTGTTGTTTTTTTTCTAAGCGAGTTGGGAAAGAATCTTGCCAAGGAAGCAGCCTGGGCGAAGTGGATTTTGATATTTCATTTTAACTTCCTCACAGACATCACAAAGATGCATCCCAGCAGAATATAAATTTATTCTCCTGTTTTGTGTTTTTCTGTTAAAGATTAAAGCACCCCTAAGGAATTAACTGCTTAACCTACAGATGCCTGGCCTCATCGGAAGCCCCCTCTTTTCCATGCTGTTGCTGTTGTCAGTGCATCTGTTGTTATGCTGTGTTACTTTTAACCTTTCCAAGAGGCTTCATCAAATAAGTATGAGCTCCAGACCTTCGGAACTGCTGATGCCACAGAAACTGTGGTGATTGCAGTGACAGATAATAATAGGAAAGATTCTTCACGGAAGAGGAGAGATTCTTTGCCCTCCCTGAGACTTTCAGGATGCTCCGTAAGAGCCTTGTGCTGGATATAAAAGTCTGCCTGATGTGTCTTGCACAACGTCTCCCTCACTCAGGCCATGCTTTCCCCAGGTTCATGTCCTTTATTCCTTTATTCCTTTGCTGTTTTCTCAGAGTTCCATGAGTGTCACCCTGAGGGGACACATGAAATCTTGAGAAGTCTTTGGCAATTTGGGCCACGTCACCCTGAAAGCACCTTCTGCTGTGAGAGGGCAGCTGAGGCTCTCCGTGGTACCCACCAGCTGCATTGAGCTGGTCACCTGGCCACAGCTGCTGGGACATTTCACTGGCACCAGCAGCCTTGGAACACAACGCTGTGCTTGCAGAGCTCTGAGCGATGCGAAGTCACTCCAGAACCCGTGACGAGACGGGGAAAAAGCCAAGGTGAAGGCTTTTTGTGGCCTGTGAGGAGCTGTGGGCGCAGCAGCTGTGTGCCTGGGGGTCTCTCTGCGTGGGAGCAGCTGCAGTCCCCAGGCTCGGTGTCCTGGTCACACAGGGGGCACGTGGCTCCATCCTTCTCCTCCCTCTGTCCCGCGAGGATCCGTGCGCAGCCCTTGCGGCGTTCCCTGCTCTCCCACCTGCCCGCGGGTGCCGTGGGTGGTGCTGGCACCTGTTGGCAGCCCCTCTGCAGGGCTCAGAGGAGCCCTGGCACACGGGCAGCTCCCAGCTGGCAGTGCCTCCACGCAGGCACTCGTGCCACCCACCCGCAGCTCCCCACGGAGCGTGGCTGATGGAAACGCTTCCTCTGGGACTCTGGCGTTCCCCAGGCTGGGCTGGATCCACGCGGGCAGGCACGGGCTGCCTCTGCCAGCAGCACTGCTCACCGTGGTGTGGGAGCAGGGGTTCACGGATGGATTTCAGGGCCTTTTTCTCCCGTGGTTGCAATTTTTGTGTAGGGCTGATTTTTTTTTTTTGTAGGGTCCAGTGAGAATGGTGATAAGAGGTTATAAAGATGTGTTAGTTAAGGAAGGCTTTCCACTTTGACGTTGCGATGTCGTTCATTCCGTGATTGTTTTCTTGACAAATACTTTGAATCTCCTCTGTTAAACTTCCGTGGTTGCTCTTTGCCATGACCTGGTTGATGTGTCAGTGCTTTCCAAGCCTGACCCACGGAACAACCACTTAAGTGTGTCTTAACTTTCTCTTAAGATGGACCCAGGGATGTTGGACTTAATTTAAATTTAAAGAGCAAGAAAAAGATTTCACATTATCTGGAACAATTATATTATCATAACTCAGCACTGTAGCCCCACATTTTTAATACTATTTCCTTCATCTTCTCTGCCAACATCATTGAAATGGTCCCACCTTACACAGCTGTGCTTCAGCAGGAAATCAGAGCTTTGTGGCTGATACAAAATGTTCAGAGGGCATTTGTATGGTCCACTCTAAATCCTAACGTGACCTTCTGCGGGAGGGAAATCCTGGCTTGGTTTTAATAACCAAAAAATAAGTTTGAAGAAACTTTCTCAAGGCTTTGACTACCTGGGAAGTGGGAATGGGGAAAAGAAAACGTTACATTCCCCCCTTCTCTTATCATGAGGGTCTGTGATGCTGAGCAAACCTGGAGTATCCACTTCCTGGAATATCCCACTGGTTTGGGATTGTTTGGCTTGGCTGCCAAACCCTTCCACAGCCTTTAGTTTAACTGTCTCTTAGTTCTGGGTGAAGATCTGTGCTGGTGTTTACACATCTAAGGTAAAAAGGAATTTTTATTGGTCTTTTATTATCTAGTTGGTGATGGGTGGGATGATGGGAACTTTTACTAGATTATTAGTATTTATTCTGTATTATTAGTATTTATTACAATCATTGCCCTGAATCTAATGGCTTTATTGTGCTTGATATTACATCATGATAGAGCAAAAGAAAATAGTTTCCAGCAGCCTGGGGTACCCAAGGTGAGACGTGTGAATGGTTTCATGATTATCAAACAGGGTAAGAGCTGAAGGAATGATTCCTGGTGGGATAATTCTCTTCCCTCTCAGCAGCCACAATCCCACCGACAGCAGAACATTTGGAAAAAAGAAATCCTGATTCCTCTCTCTTCATCCCAGACCCTGAGCTCTCACTGGATGCTTTATCAGCCTTTGCAGGAAGCTTCTTGCTCTCTGTTTGGGCCAGAAGAACATTACTCATCTGCTACAGTGCATGTCTTGCCTTTAATATTTGATGTCTCATCTGTTGACCCGTCCTGGCTCACGCTCATGTGCTGCACACAAGTCCAGTCATTAGATTATTATGAAATCATGGCATGTCTTTCACATGAGTGGCTTTTTTGGGGCTGTTTTCAGCCTCTGTGGAGAACCATTTCTGGTGCTGCTGTTATTACTCATCGTGTGTAAGCTGTTTGTTCCTGCTCAACGGCTTCATTTCAGGGCAATTTTGCTTTAAAAAGGAGCTAGAAGGTGATGGAAGAAATCAAGCCCCAAATGGCTGGATGGGGAAGGGAATTAAGGATGTTGTGGAGCATTCAGTGCTTCTGGGCAGTGACAAGCCCTGCCGGGTAGAAATGGAAATCAGGAATCTCAGATGATGGGAATTTGCTCCCCTGAACTGCCACCGACCTGTCTGGGGCAGGAGCCTCAGCCTTGCCCTGCCTCATCAAATCGAGATAAACGTCTCTAGAATTCCTACAGATTGAGAGGTGGGAATCCGTGGCACAAGTGCAAGTTGTTCTGTACCTGTTTTTAACATTTGCATTAGACAATCAGTCTGCAAGAGCAACTGTTAAGCTCTTCAGTTCCTTCATTTTTCCAAAGGTCACGGAATTAGAGAGGTATTTACACACCTTGTGTGACTTAGGTGACTGCTTCGGGTGCACCCTGTCAGAGGGAAGGTTTCTAGGAGGGTTTTTGTGGTCAGGTTGTTGGATTTGGGATTCTGCAGGATGGCAGAGCTCAGAGGGCAGGACAGGGTGGCTGGGCCACTTGTTGCTGTCAGGTGTGAAGAGGGAGGGTGATTAACGAGGAGATGGAGAGGGAAGTAATTAATTTCCTCTTTCTGTGCCCTCTTTTCTCTCTGTTGGCTGTCTGGATCTGGCTGTAAAGTGTTTGAGTCCGGGAGGTTCTGAGTCCTGCAAGGTCCTGCTCACAGGAGCAGTCACAGCAGCAACATTATTCTCACAGGACACGTGCTTAGATGGCTGTGATGCTAAAGGCTTTTAATTTTTGGATGTATTTCTTAACCTTTATATAGAAAAAATTATGCAAGTGATATTAATGAAAACGGGTAATGAGATTCATTACACTCAGAGACAGCTTTGTAGTGCTGAGATTAGAAGGAAATTATTATTTGTTGAGGTTCATTCAGTAGTGAAATTCCAATTCACCTTGCTGGAATTAGAAGATGCTCTCATCAAACTCTTTCTTATTGATGGACAGCATTCTCTCAACTGACTTTATTTGAATATGACCTGAACAGAATTTCAATGCACTGCATGGAAGATCTTTTCCAGGCAACACACACGTGGTAAAATTGGGAGGTCACTGAGGCCTCCGTTCCAGGGGTGAATATTTCCACTTTGTGCTTCCCATTTTTGGGGTGTGTTTTACTTGGAAACCAATCCTCTTGGGTCAGTTTAATGCAACTTGTGGCATTCCAGGTGTTTGTTTCCCTTAGATAAAGAAAGGTCATGAAGAATTCCTGACCTGAGGAAGGCTGATGCTGGATGACATCACTGGATGATGTGATGACATCATTGTACCTTGGGGACAAACCAGACCTTCCTTAGCCTCTGACCCAAACCATCTCAGCAATCACAATTTACTGGCAGTGTCTCCTTGCCTTCCCCAATTCCTTAGGTAGGGCATTTTCCTAAGGCAGACCTCAGGAACTGAGTCTGATGGTTCCAGGCTCTCCATTTGAATTGAAAATGTGACATTTCCAGCTCTTTCTGTCACTGTTACAGAGATGCTGCTGCTTCGATTGCTGCTGAGGAAGTGGAAGAAGAAAAGCAGAGCTGTTTCTTGCTTGTCAGACAGAGCAAAACTCTGCTTCCAAAGCCAGAGAGTCAAATCCCACTAAAAATGGTGAATGGGACTTGAATTGTCCTTGTTACCCCAGCAGTAACTGGGCTGATATTTCTGATTCGTGTTTATGGTGCAGAAGTGAGAGTCTGCAAGAGCTCCTTGAGCCCCTGGGCCTGGGGCAGGGTATCCTGAATTGTTGTGGGGCAGCAGGAATGGCAGGGAGCTCGATGGGAAATGAATGGAATCGGTGATCTCAGGCAAAGAAAATGAAAAAACTGTCCAGGTGATTCTTTGGGGTGTTACATTTTTTATTTTCTGGGATGGTGGGAGTGCTCGTTGTGGGAGAAGAGAGTTTGAGGCCAGGGGGATTTGGGCTTCAGAGAGAAAACCCGGGTCTGGGTTCTCACAGGAAGAGCTCAGTGTGTCATGCCTAGTTTTTAATGCTCTCTAACCAAAATAGTTGCCTTTCCTCTCTCCCTTCATTTCCACAGCATTCCTGGGAAGCCTCTCCTTTCCATACTGAACAAATCTCATATTTTATTTTTAAAATACCATCATTTACAGGTTTTGCTATTTTAAATTTTTATCTCCTTTGCTGGATGCATCAGAAAAAGCACAGAAGGAATTTAATAAGCAATGATTGCTTTATTCGCTCGATTAATGCAAATGTAAATTCTTCATTCTTCAGCTCCTAATTTGAGCCAATTTCAAACATTCTTTTAAAAGTTTTATGGTGGTTTTTTTTTTTTTCATTGTTGTGTTGGTAGTGCTGTGCTTTTGCTATTTTTGCAGCATCAGAATCGTTCTGTGTTTGTCATGCTCCATTTGGTTGCAGTGGAGATGACTGTCAGAGAAATACAATTTTCCAGGCATTAATTGAAACGACGGCTTTATATTCAGTGTGCAGGAACTGGCAGATGTAGATAAGGAACAGAGAAAATTCATTAAGTGGCATTTCTCCAGTTTTGTGTTCTTTTTCTCCCTCCAAAAAAGCAACAATGCCAGATTAAATCATAAAGGAATTTAATATACTGCACGGCATTGTAGAAAATGTTTTCTAGGCAATCACTTTCATTCTCCTACAAATTTTGGTGAAAACTTTTGGAAAATGAAACCTTAAGAAATCACTCAAGTGCTGGAAGCGTCAGTAAATTCTCACAGTATTTCCTGGACCTGTGTGCAATATTTGTATATAAATTTAACCCAAATCTGCACATCTGTTCTAAACACTTGGGTCAAGCCAAGTTGTACTGCTCAGCTTTGACCTAGAAAAGCACTTGAATAAAATATTCATGCTTGTGTGGAGAAATGAACCTAAACCCAGTCAGTCTGTGCCTTTTATTGTCGCACAGAACAGAAGATGGGAGGCTGCTGCTTGTGCAGGGAATTTGTGAAATCTCAAGTCCTACCGAGCTTCTACTTCCATTCATGTTTTTTAGTCCCTGTTGGCTCTTCTCCCCTTCCTTGGATGTTTTATATCCTGACAGAGAAATGACGTTTTAAATTGCCTTCATCTGCAATGCGCTTTCACTGTTGTCACAGGACTCGAGGGAGAAATAAAACAATAATATTCAGGAGATGAAGCCGGCGTGTTTAACGTGATAAAACCCCCGAAATGCAAAGCAGAGCAGCAGGAGAGGCATCTCCAGGCTCAGGTGCTGGTGGGGGCAGATGTCCCGTGCTGCCCTCGCTGTGCTCAGGGCTGGCTGTGCCATCTGGGCACCACGAGCCACCTGCGGCCTGGCCAAGCCCAGCCTCGCTCAGAGCCCCCCCAGGAACGGCTCGAATAACGGTTCTGAGCAGAGCAGCTGACTTGGGGAAGGTGATGGGGGCCCCCCTTGTGGCTTCTTGTGCCTTCTGAGAACCTGGGGGGGTTTTGCAGAGCAGAGCTCTTGCCCTGCCTCAGAGGCTCGGCCCCATTTCCCCACAGCTGCGTCATTTCCAGGCTTTCTGACCTGATCTCTACAGAACTCTCAAAATCTGATTTCATCACGTTTCTCCATTTTCTCCTTTCCTTTCCTTTCCTTTCCTTTCCTTTCCTTTCCTTTCCTTTCCTTTCCTTTCCTTTCCTTTCC
>VZTG01001892.1:83768-134612 GCA_013397845.1 Melanocharis versteri | reverse complement strand
CCTTCTCCTTCTCCTTCTCCTTCTCCTTCTCCTTCTCCTCTCTCCCTCATTTGAAGAGTTTGTTCATTTCTGGCATTCAGTGGGAGTTAAAAAAATCCAGCTCCAAAATTTGGCTGAACGGGGTTCTGAGTGATGGCCGGGTCACGGGAGAAGGGAAACCTTTTGGTTTGAACTGAAGAGTGGATGTCATTTTCCAGGATTTCTAAATGATTTACAAGGAAATAAGTTTCATTATTAAACATGAATATACTCTGGGTTTTAGACGAGACTGACTGGGTGAGTAATTTCACCAAGACTTACAGAAAAGGATAAAATCATCTGCATAATTTACCCTCGTTTGTGGTTCTCAGGGAAGATAATACTAACAAAAATGGAAGATTCTGAATGACTGATGTCTGAATTCCAGCATTACGTGGACTATAGTCTGGAAAATAAGGATGGCCATGGGTGCTTTAGACAGTCTGTTCCTCAGCCTTGTGATGTCTAAATAGACGAATTTTATCTCAGAGAAAAAGCAGCTCTTGGAGTTCCAGTCTCTCCTTGGCTCTGGAGGCTCCTCAGGTGGATTTTCCACACGTCATACACACAGGACAGGGGCTGTCCTTTGTGTGCCCTCCTGGCAGTGAGGTGCAGGGCATCAATTCAAGCTCAGGAATTCGGGATCTCTCAGTAAATGCGATTGGGATTGTTGAAAATCCCTGCAGCTTTCCCTGTGCTGTCGCAGCCACCCCTGCCGTGCTGGAGAGCTCCAGTCCCGTGCCGAGCTGCTGGAGCTGGCCCTCCACTGAGCACAAACGTTCTGGCTTGCAAAACAGGCATTTTTCAGGCGTCTCTTCCTTCCACGCTTTGAGTTTTTCCTTCCAGAGTTTTGTGGTGCTGCTCGAAGCTGCATCAGATAAAAAATTTCTGCCCCAAATCCCTGTGCCTGCGGAATTTCCGCTTCATGTGTGTGGTTGAGTAGGTTGAGTTTTGGGGGTGTAATGCAAATTTTGGGTGCCTTTTGTACAAGTCCCATGAGGAGGAGCTGGAAAGGGGCTCAGCCTGGAGCAAAGGAGGCTCAGGGGGGATCTTGTGGCTCTGCACAACTCCCTGACAGGAGGGGACAGCCGGGAGGGTCAGGCTCTGCTCCTAGGGAACAAGGGACAGGAGGGGGAAAGGCCTTGAGTTGTGCCAGGGGAGGTTTAGATTGGATATTAGGAAAAATTTCTCCATGGAAGGGTTGTCAAGCACTGGAAGAAGCTCCCCAGGGGAGTGGTGGAGTCACCATGCCTGGAAGCATCCAAAAACATGCGGATGTGGCGCTTGGGGACGTGGTGGACTCGGCAGTGTTGGGTTAATAGTTGGATTCAGTGATCTTAGAGGTCTTTTCCAACCTTCCTGCTGCTGTGATTCCCTGACTTTTGGTGAAAACCCTTCCTTTTGGCAGCTCTCTGGTGCTGCTCAGACTGCCCTGCTTTGGGCCCTGTGGGTCCCTGCCCAGAGTTCTGGGGCCTCTGTGGGGTCACGAAAAGGCAGCTCCAATGTCTGCAATCCCTGCGGCACAGGGGAAAAGATTTTCCCTGCCCTGGGAGCTCTCAGAGGAGTTGGAATCGTGGGGAATAACGCAGACACGTCCTGCTGGCTGGAACCTGCCTGTCCCAGTGCCAGCGAGCGCCAGGCCCTGCAAATTCCCCAGAGTGGGGTGACAACAACGCCAGCGGGCCTCGAGCTGCGCCAGGGGCTCGTGTTTCTCCGCAGCCCAAGGGGAAATGAAACTTTGATGAGTTAACCAAGAGCCAGGAGCCAGGCAGCAGCTGTAAGGAGACACCTGCAGGGAAAGGTGAGCCAGGAGCTGCCTGCAGTGGGGCAGGGCTGATCCGGCCAGGAGAGCGTGGCTTTCGTCCCGAGGAGCCGCCCGCGAGGGGCCGCGGCGCTGCTGGGGGACCCGGGCACAGAGTGGGGATTCTGGGCACATCAGGAGCCTGCCTGCCTTTCCCTGGCAGCTTGGAGGGGGTGTTTGCAGGGATTCCCAGTCCTGGGGTGCTTTGGGGGAGGCGGGGATCTGCCCTGAGCTGCCCGAGCCCAGGAATCCTCACGGCGTGGGGTTGATGTTTCCTCCTCACAGGCACCTTGCTGTTCCTCCAAGGTCAGCTCTGGTGTTCTCCCGGTGTCCCATAAGAGTGAACAGCAAGAAATAACCATAAATAGTCATAAATAAGCAGGAATCGCCATAAATAATCAGAAATAACTTTATGCGGCTGATCACTTTCAAAACCTACAGTTTTGTAAATGTTCCAGCTGGGTTGGTCTCTGCTCCAAACAAGAGGGAACAGTCTCCAGGTGCACGAAGGGAGGTGTAAATGGAATATTAGCACACATTTCTCCGTGGGAAGGGTTGTCCAGCATTGGAACAGGCTGTGCAGGGAAGTGCTGGAATCCCCACCTCTGGAGGAATTTAAAAGATGCGTGGATGTGGCACTTGGGGACAGGGGTTGGTGGTGGCCTTGGTGCTGCTGTGGGAGCAGTTGGACTGGATGATCCTAAAAATCTTTTCCAATATAACCAATTTTATGATATCAGGTATTGTTTGGCATAAATATGGAACACTTATTGCAGTTCTTTATGCTGCTCTGAGGGGTATTTGGGCTCAGTTATTTTTCCCTGAGACTTACAAGTATTTTTTTTTTTTGTTTACTTGTTTTGTTTTTGTTTGTTTTGTTTTGTTTTTGTTTTCATTTTTTCTGGAAAGGCACTAGACGTGCATCCTTTAATATAATTAAAAAGGAGGGGAAAAATCACCCCAGTGGATTGTTCAGCACAACCACCCGTTGTTATCCCGGGTCCTTAAATCGAAATGCTCTTAAAGTGAAGCATCATGTAAAATACGTGGAGCCATATTGTTTCCTTTTGCCTTTCTGAGCATGTTTAACACGTCACTTTGCCTTTTTCCCGTGACAAAAATGTGATGCAGCTCGTGCCAGGGATGTGCTGAAGTCCGTTTGCAGCCAGAGGTTGCTTTGAAGTAGCACAAGAGAGGCTTTATTGATTTATCCTCTGCATTCAGAACAAAGATTTGTGTGATCTTGCACAGGTATTACCAAAAGCTTCCATCAGCTATTCCAGCTTCATCCCAAAAACCATTTCTTTGTGCTTTAGAATCTATTTTCAGAAGTCATTGCTTGTACGTATGTATATACATAGTTGTTATTAATATAAACCTCTGAATTCAAAGACATTTTTATGATGAAACCTGGCAGGACTTAGTCCTAAATGGAGCTCGTGAGAATTCTGTTCAGAAAATCAGGACAAATCCTCTTGCAAAAGCACAATTTAAATGTAATATCTGCCTGTTTGTTAATATGCCATAGGTGCTACAGCTTGGAATTTTTCTTGGAGAAGCAACTTATAGGAATGCACTTTCTATTTCCCTGCAATTTGACCTGATTTCCTTTTCTTTTCTTTTCTTTACAGGATTAGCTGGCACTGCTGCAGACCTAGAAAAAAGAAAGCTTATTTTTGGAAAAAATTTTATACCTCCAAAGAAGCCAAAAACATTCATACAGCTAGTTTGGGAAGCGTTGCAGGACGTGACTCTTATAATCTTGGAAATTGCAGCCATCATATCTTTGGGGCTTTCGTTTTATCAGCCACCTGGAGAAGGGAACGAAGGTAAAAACTTTGCACGGAAGTTATCTCGGTTTAAGCAGAGCGTGTCCTAAATCTCAAATCAATTCCATCACCACCCTCCCGAAGGTCACTAGCAGGAAATTTCCACGTGGTTTGCTCCTGATCCCATTACATCTGGTCCTGACATATTTTTCTTTTCATCTTGACATTTCTTTATGCAAATCCTGAACCTCGTGACGCGAGTTAAAGAAAAATCATAACATTCTTGTAAAACTGGAGTGGTTTTGATGCTGTTTTCACCTTTGAGCCTGCATTTGGTGTTTGATTCATCTTTTGTGGTTGTTTATCACGTATTATAGATGAGAAATATGTCATTGCTTATGTAACTGCTGGATCCCATCGCAGGAACACGGACAAGTCTCCAGTTTGCACCAGATGAAGGTTTGAACTCAGTGAGATTCACACATTTTAGTATTTTTAGCGGTGCAGCTCAGGCTCGTGAGCCTGGCTCCAAAGGGAGTATTGGAGCAAAGTCCTGTTACTGATAAATATTCTCCATATCCTGCAGAGCCTTTCTGGCTGCAGGAAGTTTTACCCCCCCTTCCTGCCCCCCTCCTTTTTCCCCTTTCCCCCCCCGCTCTTTAGAAAGCACTCTTGAATTCACATGCTTAAAATATTTGTTCCTCTCCATAAATGCAAGATTTCCATTTCTGGCAGCTGATCCAGATTTTTTTTTCCTCCCCCCCTTCTCCTGCTCCCTCCCAGACTTCTCGAGCTGGATCAAACATGCTGTGTGAAATGACGTGAGCAGCCTGGCAAATGCAGGAAGAATGTCTTCCTCTAAATATAGCCCTGCAATGCTTTTTACATTTGCTGCAGCTTCCTTTGGCTGCTTTCCTTGCAGCCCCTTCCTCCTTCCCTTCCCATTCAGCAGCACCAGCAGCACGTAGCCATGCACAGGTCGTGGTTGGGATTCTTTAATTCCTTTAAAAATAATTGGGAATCTTACGTTGCTTTCGCTCTGAATTTTGAGTCGCTGGCTGTTGATTCAGCAGGTGTTCCATTTAGGCATGAAAAGATAAAGGAGTAATTTCTTTTTTATAGCTGAAGAAAACGTTATTTACTGGAATTACCTTGTATAGCTGGTGGGATACCTTGGGGACATTATAAACCATGAGATATTCTTTACAAAATTAGGATTTAGCTTAGACTAAATGTGCAGAGTGCCCTCTTTTATTTTATTTTATTTTATTTTATTTAGGGGGAAAGGAATTTTGAAAGTGTGATCTCTCCAGGTTTTAGGAAGCGGGGAGACGTGTCATCAGGCAGTAGTGGTTTGTTCCTTTCTTTTTCAGATTGTTATTCTTATTATTTTAACCCTGCATTTAAAATGTTTCTTTTCCCATGGGAAGATAGGAGCCAGCTGAGGTTCTGAGGGAGTCTGAAAAGCTCAGCAGCACAGCCTGGGAAAATGTGTTTGTGTTTTCCCACAGCACAGCATTTTATTCAAGAGTCACTGCTCTCCCTGCTTCAAGAATTGTTTTCCTGAAAGGTTTTACACAAGAGGAAAAATCAAATTAGTGAATATCTTGCAATCCAGTTTTTGGAACACATCGTAAAGGTCTTCTGCATTTTTTTTGGAAGTCTTTCTTTGAGCAGTTGTATAAATAATTCCCTTTAATTTTAAAATTAGTATATCATAAATTGCTGCTGAGGATAGCTTTAATTTATTGGTAGATGACCTTTTTAAAGAGTCCTAAACGCTGGAAAATGGACATATTAAGCTTGATTTGGCCTTGGTGAAGTGGGGACTAATCCCACTTGAAATTGTTTTTAATGGGTTTGTCCTCAGTATTTTCCTTTTCTGACTCTCCCCAGAATGAAAATTTCATTGAAATGTGCACTTATTTGCAAGTTTTTTGTTGTTTTTCTTTTTTTTTTTCTTGAAAATTATATATTTACTTCTGAAAGTACAGCCAGGTGTTAGAAATGAGAGCTGGCACATGTTGTTCCCTATTCTTGATCTTGGCTCCTCTTTTAAATTCTAATTTTCTCTTTTGTTTTGCCAAATGAAATGCATTTTCATTTGGAAAATGAGTTAACACGACTGTTCTTTCCACACTGCTTTGTCCAATCATCACTGCCAATATTCTGAACTCGTCAGCTTCTTGCTTGGAGTAACTTGAAAAGTTGTCACCCCCTAGAAGTGACAGTCTTGGTTTGAAAGATTAAGGGATAATAACATGGAAACAAGAGATTTTAGGACACAATGTCAGGGAAACACCACTCGTGTATCGAGCATTTATCTGCCTTTATTTAATATATTTCTATCTGCCTCTCACACATCCTAAACTTTTACCCACCAATGGCATTACTGGTTTATAGAAGTTGAACTCACCTTTATTTTTCTAAATTAGTAGAACTCTTTTCTTGGCTCTTCAAACCCACTCGTAACTTTCGATGCTGTAACAGAATTAGCATTTAACTGCTTTCTGCCGTTGAAGTGCAAAATTAATAATTAAAATTAATAAGCAATTAACACGAAACTTTGTTTTAACTCGATAACCTATCACCTCTAGTACTTTTTGCTGAAATGCGTCTGTTCTTCTACCAATCAAGTGCCAGGTCACGTATACCTATGTACTTCTATTATAACATCTAAATTCTTAACTTAAACTATAGAATCACATTACTATACTTAAAACCCTTCACCAAATCACCCAACACATATTTTTACTTATAACTATAGAACACAGGCTTATGATTCTCTTGCTTAAGATCTATATGTCTTGTCATCACATTAACCCTAGCTCCTTCCAAGGCTGTAAATTAAATCCATTATTATCTTCAGAGGTTTTAACCTCTCGGTTTCCAACATCTCCCCCTCTTCTTTGCACTAAAAAGACTCTACTAATAGATTTATTAATCATTCGTTGGATTTCTCCTGAGGCTTTTGAAGGAGAAATGCAGGATAAAATCCACCCTTCCAATGAAAATTGGAGTGCATGAACTGCTTCAGGAGCCTTGTGTAAGGGTGGAACCTCATGGATGTGAGTGTTCAGTTCTTCATTTGAGGTCTGCATGAGTCTTGGAGAACAGGATTTCATTTTCTGGTGCAATCAGGGAATCTGATCCAGAGGAATCCCTGGATCAAAGTGCAGCTTTGTTGCTTCTCCAGAAGCCAATCCAGCTCTTTTCTTTTCATATTCCTTAGCACGAGTGGAGGTTTCAAGAGTGTTGTTCTGAGCTGCGCTGGAGTTGTTTAGATGATCTGCTTTGCATTCCCTTTCACCATCTGACAGGCCATTAGAAGCAATTGAGAACTTCTGCATAAATTATTGTCAGCCCCGTGGCAATTACTGCTCTCATTACTGAGCCACACGGAACCCGTTTGCCACCCGTTCCAAAAAGTGCAAAATTGCTGCTGGATTTTAGCAAATACATCTTGAGAGAAAATTCCCAGTGCAGGTGTAGCTTCTACAACAGTGAGGATCGCACGGGGGTGTGGCTGGGGCGAGGTAAAAATGCTTTGTTCCTCAGAAAAAAACCTTCTGTGTCCTGGCTTTATGGGTTATAGAGCGTGCCCTGGCCATGTGGAGTAGGGGGTCTGTGGTATCTCAGAGGATTTGATGAACGTGTGAAATCCTGGCTTCATTTTAATTTTTTTGTAATGTAGGTTAGAGAGAGTCCAGGATGAAAATTGAAAAATTGAAATTGGAAAAAAAAATTGAAGATTGACAAAATTTGAAATGTTTGTCTTTGCATATCAATATATGGTGAAATTATTTTTATGTACAGTTTATAAAGAAATGCCCTGTCCTGTTTCTAAAGTGTATGAGTAGAAAGCTCCTTCGTGAGAGCAAGAAATGGACTCAAACCATGACATTGCTTGAGGAGACGGAAAGAGTCTCTTTTAGGAGACTTTTTCATCCTTTAGGAAAGGGTGCTTGGACTCAGAAATCCAGCTAGGGAATGGGAAATGGCAGGACTTCTCTTGGCCATCCCCAAATATCTGTCTTTTTGTGGCTGTAGAAATGCAAGAATCTCCTTCTCCTACCTGGTTGTTTGTTATTTCTGGTGTGTTTCTGCTGTTTGGTTTAGTTGTTTCTTGTTTGCTTGTGGGGTTTTTAGGTTTTTTCTTTGTTTAGCTGGTTTACTTTGGTATTTTCCTTGCTCTTTTCCCTCCGAGCTCTGCTGGAGCAGAAATGACCTAATAGCACTTTGCAGCTCTGTCCCTTTCTGGAGCTGTTTTCTCCCAGTCTCCCAGCAGGATTCTGCTGCTTTGGTGCCTCCCCCATCTCTATCCATGTGAACTGGTCGAAAATTCCCAGAGCCTCCTGCAAACACCTCCAGCAGCAATTTCTGAGCCCTCTGGAGTCCTCCTCCTTGTTTCTATCTTCAGCCCCTGCATCACACGTGGATCTTATCATCCCCTTGCAAACACTGCTGGTGTCAAGCCCTGACGATCATCTGCTGTTTACAGGAGTGTAACAAACCTTTTAACTGCTCTTCCTTGAATTCTCCTTCCTTCTGTGGATTGCAAAGGGAGGAGGAGGCAGCCTGAGGTGAGATGTTTTAACATCCCAGCGTCTACCAGGAAGCCCCAGGCACGCCGTCTATTTTTCAGAGTACAGCTTGTTGCAGCTTAAAGGTGGAATAAAAAGGAAAAGTCTTTTTGGTTCAGGCAGCTTCTGTTACAATTCCCAAGGCAAAACTCGATTGAAAACAAAGTTAAATGATCAGTTGCATTGCTCAGTGCTGCTCTGCAGGGCTTGGGCTGGGTTACCCTTCCTCTTACTCATGCAACAAATTGAAAAAATACAGCAACAGCACATGGTACCCTGAAATTTGGGCCTCCCAAGCTACTTGCATTGAGCTGTTGGTGGTTTTATGCTGCTGCTGCTGCTCAGGGCTGGGGCTGGAGTTCCTGCTGGCCTCTCATGACCTAGAAGAGACTTTATTCTGTGGGGTTCGCCACCCAGCTGGTTTCTTATCATTTTTATAAAATGCCACATTGTTCAGTGGGGACTCAACCTGGAGATTTAAACCAGAAAGGACATCCAGAAACTGGATGGAGAGAAGGTGCGGCTGCCCCACAGCTGCTGTGGGGATGTGGCCTCATCCTGTTCCTGTGCTGAGCCTCCCCGTGGAGGCAGCGCTCGCTCGGGCNAGAAACTGGATGGAGAGAAGGTGCAGCTGCCCCACAGCTGCTGTGAGGATGTGGCCTCATCCTGTGGAGGCAGCGCTCGCTCGGGTTCGTGGCACAACTGTTGTGGGAATGGCAAATCCCTGCATGGGTGGGATGGACAGCAGGGCTCACACAGCCAGGGAAAGGCAGGAGCCAACCTGTCAGCAGTGCTGGAGTCACCTGGCAGCAGGAAAGCTCCTCCCTGCAGAATCCAATGGTGGTTAGACAGAAAAAAAAGTGTAAAAATCAGTCTGAGGGGGAGAAAAAACCCAAAGTCAAACAAACTTCCCCGTCTCCTTGTCCAGATCTCTCGTGTGGGGCTGGAAGTGCTGTGCTCGTCCCATCTTCTCCCAGGTTCCTGCCTATGGAGTACAGCTCAAAATGTGTCTTTTGGCATTTCATCTCTTTGGGCAGGTCTGCAAATAAGTCACAGTCGGCAAGATTTGACCTGCTGTTAGTTTGGGTATCTCTGGGAAAAAGTGAAAAAAGTAACAATTTTATTGATATTAGAAAGAATACATATAAAAAAGAATATCTAGATATGAAAAAACATAGAGCAATCGGTAGCAAGCTGCTTTTTCTGAGTTAGGAGTGAAAATGCTGAATGTAGCACCAGCTGGCTTAAATTTATGTACACTTTGTACTGATGTACATTAAAAATAAATATTCCCACCAAATTGGCCAGTCTAATTCTCCTCCATGCAAATTCCTTACCTTGGAATTCTGCTGGAGCAGAACAGCTGCAATAATGTGTGTGCTAGGCTCAGGTGCAATATCCTGCTCTAAAGATGTGATGTCTGTCCCGATCCCACAGCACTCAGTGTGGGTATTCCTAAAAAAAAATTAAAACCCATCGGAATAACCTGAAATTGAGCCATTGCTCCCTCAAACCATTTCAAAACGTTGTTATTGTGGCAGTATTTTTTTGTGGTTCCAGCTCTCAGCTGTCCTTAGGTCAGTCTGTGGTTTTCCTGCTTTTCCCATGACGTGTAGGCTGCTAAAGGGAATTTCGGGGTTTCAGGGAAGGTGGAACAGGCAGGAAAAGCCCCTTTCTGTGTTGCCATCCATGCCAAGACAGCTTGACCATAGATTGGACAAAATTCTTTTTTCCCCCCAGTTTTTAAACTGTGATTTTCTTCCCTTCCCTTTCTTTGCCAATAACTGTGGCAGAACTGCAGTCATTTCAGTAATTTCAGGTAGGTGATATTTGGAATTTTTCACCCATTCCTTATCCAATTCTCAACAATTTTCTTCCCACTCTCCCAGCAACATTTTTCTTTCTCACACTTATTGCCCAGATCCAAAAAAACTTCTTCCATTCCCTTTCCAAGAAGCGTCGCGTCTCAGGAAACGGGTCTGGTGGATATACTTTATTATTTTTTTTTTCCTGGGGATTCTAGAACCCTTCCATCTCTGTGATGAAATCATCTTGTTCTTAGATTGTATAAACACAGCAGATGCCTGGTGGGGAAGCCTGGAAATAGAAGCCTGCGTGCGCAATCGCGGCTTGGCTCGGGCGCGGCGCGCAGGTGTCGCCGGGGCAGGAGGCGACCCTTGGATCCACCAGGCATGGCAGGAGCGGCTCTGCAGGAGCTCTGCCACCTCATCTGCTCTGGGAAATGGCCCTGGGAGCTGTGAAATCCTCTGGGGAGAGCGTTCAGCTGCTGCCAAGTGCAGACACGCCGCCGTTATTGGGTTTGGCTTTGTTGCCGTTGAGCGTTCGTGTTGTTTTAGGCGCAGAAATGAGCACTGGCTCAAGGGCTCGTTGAAACAAGGAATTCTCCTGTGCCCCTTGGCTTAAACGGCCCTGGGGAATGGGCAGTTGGTTCAAAAAAGGGAAAGCACTGATTCCTGAGGAACTTGAACCAAATTTAATTAAACTGAATTAAAAGTAACCTGAGATAAATGGCCACATGAAGGTCTAGTGCCATCCTCTGAGGAATTCAGTTCATTTACTTCCTAGTGAGGCACAATTGAATAGAAACTCAATGTTTTCATGCAGCATTTATCAATTTTTACCTTTTCTTCGCCCTTTCAGTGCATCCTACATTTCCTTTAGCATATTATTTCAGGAGGACTATTGAAAGGACAATGAAGCACATTCATTTTTTAAATCCTTTGCCAGACTTTTCCATCCTGAGGCTCTTGCAGGGCCCATTCAAGATCCCAGGACATTTTCCACAGGAAAATGTTGCATGTATCTCCTTGTCTCTAAAAATCTGTCGCCCTGAGTTTCATTAATACGCATTTAATCAATTTGATTAATGAGTGAAAAACTCAGAAATGTCAGAAATGAGTCAGCTGAACAAAGTTAATTCTCTAGTCTTTTGTGGCAGCTTTACATCTTAATCCTTTTCTTAAAGAGCATTTTACATGTGATAACGTAGATTGCATTAAAAATGCATAAACGTAGGCAGCACCAAAATCTAGTTTGGAAGGCCGATGTTAATGTTCTTTTGCAACCCTCCTAAAATCATAGCACCACACAGAAATAAACAACTGTGCGTCTTTTTCCAGCCCTACCAGTTATGAAGCCAACGTCAAGACAAAAAACTGACCCCACAGTTTGTGTGCGTGCACTTTAACCGATGTCTCCCAGTAAAATTTTTGGGACACCAAAGATCTGTCATCTCTTTAAGTCCTCTCCATTCTACAAAGCATACTGGAGAAAATGTGAAGCCTTTTCAAAAGGAAGTGAGGCAAAATTCATTCATTCAATACTTTGCAGTGCTTTGAAGCCTAAATTTCACCCCGTTTCATGGCCTGTGTCAGTACAAAGCAAACCATCCTCAACAAGAACTGAAAATATTCACAGAGCTTTGCTGCAGATGCTGAAAACAACAAGTGGCGAACTTCTTCCAGCCTCTGGTGCGTTTGTCTCATTCTCAGTCTGCACAGAGAGTGTTCCATAATGTTCTCTAGGCGCTGAGCACTAAGAAATCCATGGGAAATCATGGATATCAGGGGGTATAAGGGCCACAAAAAGCTGCTGTGTCCTAATAGGAATCCTTTATCATCTCTGCTGCTGAACAAATCACACTGATCCAGCTGTCACTGCACCAGAGGGTTTCGTTGTGCTGCCCAGGGAGGAGCATTCTCAAGAGAAGCTGAGCTATTAGATAATAGCATTTTTTAATATAAAATAGATTAATCTCAAAAGCGTGGATTGTCGCCAGAGTTAGCAAAACCCAACTTTTAAGGAGTGCCGTTGCACGCACTCCAATTCTTTTCTCATTCATCATAAAAGTTAAACTGTGAGATTCCCCAAGGATTTTTTTAGACCAGTCTAAACAGTCTGCCAGCACAAAGGGGACGAAGCAATTGGCAGCCTGGAAAATAGGAGAAATGGAAGTATTTGCCCTCCTGAAAACAGCTTGTTCTGCCAGAACCCCCCATTTAACCTCCTTCCTCCCGAAGCGTGCACGAGGTGAAGCAGCATATGGCTTCTGGAGACATTACCCCAAGCTGTTTGGCCAAAGAAATTTAGTTCCTGTGAGATTTTGCTTTTTAATTCTTGCTCTAAATCTCACTTCAGTGCAAGGTGTGAATATCCAGGAGCAGAGAGCAGGGCAGGTTGGGGGGTGTGTGCTGTGTGTCCCAAATCTCATTGTCACCAGTGCTTGTACAAGGCTGAGCTCATGGGGACAGGATTGTGCCCCTCTGGGTCATCATTCTCTGGAGACACCGCTGAATTTCCGAAACCTTTTTGCTTTTGTGTTATTTTCAAAAGATGGGACGAATGTAGGTCAGGGGCTCTGTCATGGGATGAATGGGTGAGAGTCCTGCGTGATGTGAGGTCATGGGGAGCATCCTGTGGGATTGGGCTGGGGACTGGAACCAGTCAGGGCTCAAACTGAGCCTGTCCTGGGGCTTTGCAGCCCCGTGCTTGGGACGGTGCTCCTGGAGAGAGCCCAAAGCTCAGGCAGAGCCACAGCAGCCACCCCCGGTGCCTCTCAGCCGGGTGGTGCTGGGAGAGGGATAAACCTGGCATTCTGGCTGGATCCGTGGATTTGGGGAGCTCCCAGCCCCCGTGGGGTTGTCCAGGGGTGCTGACAGCCAGGGATCACGGGGAAGGTGGAGCAGGGCTCTGCTGGGCAGGGTGCTGAGCCCAGGCCTGGTCGGGGAGGCAGGACAATCCTGCAGGGCAGCCAGGCTGGCTTTGCCCACAGCTCCCCAGCATTCCCTAAATCAGGAACCATGCCAGGAGGAACTCTGTGTGGATAAATCAGAGAGCTCTCCAGCTTGGGCCTGCCTGGCCTGGCTAATCCCAGCCTGGCAACTCCAGCCTAAGGCAAACAAGAGGCAGGAGATGATGAGCAAAGCCACCCGCGGGGATGCTGGAGGAGGTTTAGTCCACGCCACGCTCAAAAGCACCATCGATACTCCAACCCTGCCTGGCAGACATTCATCAGCCCGATCTTTAAAAGGTTCCAGTGATGGAAAGTCTCTGTATTCCCCGGATAATCGGAGTGTCACTGCACGGAGACATTAATTCCTGGTGTCTCTTGTAAGAATTTAAACACATCACTGCCTTTTGTGTTTTACGAGGACGTAAAGACCAATTTGTGGTGTTTTGTTTCCAGCCGTATTTTGTCTGCTTGAAGACAGCCTGATTATAAATACCAGGGAATAGCTGTTTGTGGAGATTTCCCCATCTTTTTTGCTGGGGATGTGAAATTTGAGCAGCATGGCTGTAGTACAGAGAATGCAAATATTGCGCTGAAGCTGACAAATTGTTATCTTAAAACCAAAGCCAAAATGTTATCTTAAAAATATTTACCTGGTGTTTAAAAAAATAAATCAAAATTCCCTCAAATCAATGAGAGCCCAAAAGCTCTGAAAACATTTTTAATGTCGAAAGTTAATAGCTTATGTAATAAAGTAACATAAAATACAGGAATATTGAAGGTTTTCTTATCTCATCATGATTTAAAAATAATTTTTAATTTGGCAGCTTTAAGATACCAATTAGTGTTCAAATTTGCAGAATCTTTATGATGTGACTTTTTAAATATGAACTGTTTCTGGATCAGGTTCTAGGATTGTTTTACAGTTGGAGTTGAGACAAACTGTGCCACATCCCAGAGTCTGCCTGTGCTTACAGTTCCTCATTGTTGGTGAGCTTGAATTAGAATGAAAAATTAGTACCTGGAAAAAAAAATGTTGAAGCACAGAAACAAACCAGAAATACCTTTTTGAACAGGAAGGCACTTTGCATAAATGCAGATTTTCATGTATATATATATATAAACACACACATATATCTCTCCTATTAGAAAAGTAACATTTAAACAAGTAATTTCAATTTATTTCTGTTTTGCACAAGTTCTGCCTTTTCTCTCCAGGAGATGCTGCTCCTCTTGTTTCAGTTAAGTGTGCGTAATTAATATGCAGAAAATATAGAATGTACGTTCTAAATGGAGATTATCCTAATTTCCTGCAGCTTTGGATGTATCCCTGTGAACGTTTTAGCTTCAAATTTGCCTCAGAAATCCCATCTCCTGTCTGTCCCCAGTGGGGTTCACACTGCAGGTGTTTTTGGATGTGCATTCAGGGGGGATTGCATCCCATCCTTTGGGGTGAAGAGAAACTGAAAACCACAGTCCAGGACGCGTTTCCTTAGCACAGAGATCTGCACTGAAAAACTGCTTTTATAGGGCCACGCTGATGTTGGGAGAACTTTCTGATGCCTTCTGCTGTAAGACATCATGACAGGATTTTAATCTTTCCCTGAGCTGATTTCTCACCCCTCCAAGCTTTCCAGCACGAAGGAACGAAGATGAGAAATGTAATGAAAGCAATGAACACTGCAGTTTCTGAGGGGTTTTGTGGCTGAGCTCTACAAATCTCCCCAGTCTCCTTTGGCCAGGTTTCCTCCTTCTCCTGAGTGAGGCAGGGACAGCATCACGAGGGGCCCAGGTGCTCCAGGACTGGCTCCAAGGGCACTGGGTGGATTTTCTGAGATTGCAGGTTTTATTTTTTTGTTTAAGCTCCTCAGTTGCAAATTTTCTTCATCAGCCCTTTCCAGCTCTGAACCTCCGAAAACTCTGAATTACTGTTAAATCAGTCACCTTCTCTCAGGAGCCTCTCTCTGCAGGTCCTGCAGGCTGGAAAACGTTGGCAATTTCTCTCTAAATGGTCTGGGTGTGTGAAGTGTGTCAGACCTCGGAAAAGGCTTCAGCTGGCACAGAACACAACCAAAGCAGCTGCAACCATCTAGGAAGTTTCAAGGGAAATGTTTGTGCGAGTGTGGTCAGACATCAACACTCCAAACCCTGCTCCACTTGGGGTTTCAGAAGCTCTGGTGAAACATCTGTCAAGATTTCCAGGCCAAGCCGACCTTTTGTCAATTTTGCTTTTGCAGATTTTTGGTAGTATTTCCGTTGAATCCTCTCCGTTAGAACATCTTGTTTCAAAGCATCAAAAAACGGGGGAAAAAAGGGAATATTTTTGGAAGCGAGCGCATTTCATTTCTGTCAGAACACGGTCAAAGAGGGATGGAACAGCACAAGCATCCATTTCTGAGGCAGATGCCACCCCAAAAGCCTTCCTCAGTGATTTGCTCTTTTCATCCCTGTGCTTCAGACAGAGAGGGAAGAGGCTCTGTGGATGAGCACAAGACAGACAGCTCTCATCTGGTTCTGTATTTATGAGCTGTTTGCTGTTCTCTGTCAATGTGAAAGGTTTTTCAGGGCTCTATTTAAAGCCGAGTGCCCCGATGAGAGCTGCTTTTTGGGAAGCATTTCTTTATTTGCCCGGGTTCCTGTGTTTTCCTGGGAGCTGAGGAAGTGCTCAGAGCCTCCTCTCCTTCCAGCTGCATTTCGGAGGAGCTGGAAGTCCTCAGGGATTGCTCCATGAGGAATGGGAGCTTTCTTCCTGTCTTTACCTTTTTATCTTCCTGTTTTTACCTTTTTATCTTCCTGTTTTAGCTTTATCTCTCCAACATGGCTGCTTAGCTGCAGCTCCAAACTCCGCAGATTTTCCTAACATTATATATTTTTTTTTCTGACATTATTCATATTTTTCCTTCATCCATCCATGTTAAATAAGACAACTTTATCCCAGGAGCTGCAGTGTTCCCTCTGCCATTTTTTTTCTTTCCCCAAAAGCAAGGTTAGAATTCGAAATCAAACTTAATTAAACTTTTCCAAGTGAGTAAATGTCAACGTATGGGCAGCCACTTCCCTGCTAATATCGAGCTAACAGAAATTCTAATTTCTAATTGGTTTTGTTCCTAATGATTTGTTTGCATTGGCAAAACGGCCTATTCCAAATGTGGTCTTGCAACATGTGATCATGGAAAAAAAAAGGCATTTCATGATCATTTCCCTCCTTTTTTTACTCTAATTAACTAATGACATTTATTAGTGTTCCATCCAGAACTCTGGGATCACTGTTCCCTATGTTGTTAATTCAATTTAGTCCTTGCACCTTTCAAACTGATTTTTTTTCTCTACATTTATGTATTTTTTTCATAGTTATGACATTTAAACAACATGATCTGAAGGGGATTCCTAATTTGTGCTGTGTGTAAATTGATTTTTTGATGAAGTCTGAACTTACAACACTTTTCTGGTAAAGTCAAAGAGACTGAGTTACCCCCAGGCAGAATTTCTGGGGGTACCAAGGCTGGCTGCTAAACCAGATTTCTCAATGTATTTTTATTCTGCATTGGAACTGAGTTGAGGAGTTCCATTTTTTTTTCCATGAAAAACCCTGAGAAAAAGAGCCTAAACTGAGCAAAACTATTAAAGGTTAAGACCATGTGCACCTGTTCTGCATTCTTGGAACAGTGACTTAAATTTGGAGAATTTTGTAGCTTTATTTTTATATATCCTGCACGAATATGAAGAAATCTTCAGCTTTCACCAGAATTTTCCTTGTGGACCTTGATATTTGTACTGAAATGAAAAGCAATGTCAGAATCACTTGTTACTGACAAATGTATTTTTTATATTTGATTTTTTTTTTTGCACAATTTCTATAGAGAGAGTTAAATAATATTAAGTATATTTCTTTATGGAATAGTTGTAGGTCATACTAAGAGCTGTTTGTAGCTCTATCTTTTTGAGAAAAGGTCACTGATAAAATTATTCCTTGCACTATGGAATATTTTGTCCTGCAGTTTTGGCTCACAGCCTCTCAATTAATCCCCCAAATAATTATTACTTTCAGAATTTCAAAGAGGAATGATTATTTAATTGAATTATTTTCTCTTTTTTTTTAATTTTTAAATTTTTTCTTTTTGGTTTAGTAATGCCTGTGAAGCCGTTGATGGTTGTTTATTATTACAGGGCTAAACATTCTTGTGGAAAAACACTTGTTCTGCAAATTCCTACTGGGCTGCAGAAATTTAAGTGAATTTAGTCGCTCTTTTTTAAGTGTCTTGATGAAGATAAATTGCGCTGGTCATTTTAGAATATGTCCACCTTGATTTTTACCATATTCTAAAATGCTTACAAAGACTTGCTTCTAGATTGAGATCGCATTAAAATTTATTGGTAGAAATTGTCTTTTCTGGAGCCTCCCGTTGTAAACTCCTTGATTCTTAATTTCCTGCTTTCCTGGCTGGATGTCCCGTCAGTCTGTCTGTCTTTACGACTTTCTCTTTCCTTTATTTTGCACCCATCACCTTTGAAATGACAGCACAAATGATCTCCTGCTCCTCCAGCGCCACTTGGGGGCTTTTGTTTCCATTGATATTTTTATTGTCATGTAGAGTTTCTTATTTTTATTTATTTTCTATTGGTTTTTATTCATGACAATCTGGTGTTGCCCCGCTGCACCAAATTGTCCATCCTGTGGTGTTCCCCACACGAGCTGAGCTTTGGGAGCCAATTCCTGGCTGGATGATGGAATTTTAAGACTCCAGTTTAAGACTGGCATCTGTAACAACACATCCAGAACTTGTTAAACTCAAAATGTGCACGTTTTCTCAGGTGGGACCTGCAGATTAAAGAAATTGATTTGCATTATTTCCTGATGCAGAGTGACCTACACCTGCTTTCCCCAAATCTGGGTTGGGCTGCAAAAACTGGAGTGCCCCGGATGCCTTCCCTTCGTTAGAGACGTGCAGATCTCTGACAAAGCTGTTGGATATTGCTCGTTACTCATTTCCAGGGTGCCAGGCACAACTCAGCTCCCGCCTGGGGATGGCAGGGAATGAGATTTACAGCTCTGGGAAGGAATAGGAAATCTTCTCACTTATTTTCCAGGAAGAGATCCTCCAGAAATATTAGTGCTGCAAGTAGGACTCTGGTAGGAGGTGACCTTGCAAGTCAAGTGGTTGAATAACTGCACTTGTTAATAAACACGGAACAACTTTTCCAGGTCTGATTCCTGCATTGGGAACCCGTGTTTTACCTTTGGAAAGTGAGGTTATATTTACCAGACATCTCTAGCTCGGAGCAATATCAGTGAAGCTACAACAACCCAATGTCAAGGTTTTTCTCTTGCAATCCCTAAGAACAGGACTTGTGATGAAAATTCCCTTTTTTTTTTTTTTTTGCCTTTCTCTATGTTTTCTGTGGCAACAAAAGGAAACAAAATTGAACATAAACATTGTGGAAGTAGTTGCTTGGTCCTTTGGAGGAGCGAGGACCCATCCCTTTGCCTGATCTCTCCAAAATTCATTTCCTTGGAGGTGCCAGGCAGAAGAATCTTGCTCGACACATCCCATCTCCTGAAGTGGAGGGAATACTTCAATTAACATTCCTGTGCTCGTGAATATTTGTGAGCAGGCTGAGGAACATGTGAATACATATATATATATATATGTTTATATATATGTATGCTTGCAGGGCCCCCAGATTTGTTTCCTTGCATATGGATGCCAAAAGAGTGTAAATATGTAATAGCAAGCTCTGGAGTTGACAGTTACATAACGAACCCACAGGGACAGCAGCTCTTTGCTTCCCCCTCCCCGCCCCCCTGGAGCCCTTACATAACAAACTGATGGATCACAGAGCAGGGAGTTCTAATATTGGGTCCAGCTACGAGCCCAAAAGTCACTTTTAGTGAATGTACAAACCCCCTGAACCTCGGTGTTTGTAGGGTAATTTTGTCACATTTTGTGGGGTAGTTCTGTGGAGCAGGAGGGAGCGTGGGTTTGGAGAGCGCTGATCCCTGCAGGTAACTTGGAAATGTTTGCCAGGGCTGACTAAACCCTGGGAGAGAGTGAGAGAAAGGCAAAAATCCTTGAAATTCCAGTAATTTCTACACTTTTGCCCGGGCTGTGGCTCTGAGGTGAGGCTGAGGCAGCCCTGTGCCCTCGTGGGAAGTGATTCAACATCTGCTGATGCGTCGTCACGCGGCGCGGGATTTGGGGCAGGGATGTTGGTGGCAATCACCCCTGGGACTAATTGTGTAGCAAAAGACACCACACGACGAGGAATCTGCAGAAATAAACACCGCAGTGTCTGTTACAGCTTGAAAAGCCTTGTTAGGGAGGGGAATTTATGGCTTTTATCGCGTAATTTTTGGGTTATTGCTCCTTTTCTTACACGTTTGTAAAGTAAGAAACATCAGTGGTGATATTAGGAGCCAGAGCCCTGCTCTGCTGGTGAAAAAGCTGTAACTTGGAGCTGCTCAATTTGCTTTAATAACATCAGTGCTGGAGCTGCAGCGAGGGAAAAGTGTCTTTAGAGAAAGCGATTCAACGAAAAGTTTTTATCGGGGGAACTGTTGTCTTTCTGATGACAAAACCAGTTTGACTGACTAAAAGAATTACCTCTGGGGGTGTGAGGAGAATTTCCTGGGGAATTTAAATGCCACAAGGTATTCTCAGCTTAAAAATAGCAGCGTGTAGGTTGAGATGAGGAGCTGAGAGGTTTTATGTGCTGTAGGTTGGGATTCAGGAATACAGATGTTCACGGATTTCTTAAAAATGTACTTTTTCTGATTTAAAAATTACCGTGCTGCAGCTCAGGACCGTATAGTTTGTAATTATAATCATTATGTTATTCAAAGCAGCTTTAAGAATCTCCTGATATTTGAAATTTCAAGCAGATACTCTTTTTAGCTGCTCTGAGCTTCCTCCTGTATCTGCCCAGATTTGGTTGATATCATGAGAAATGTACATTGAAACGGTGTAAAAGCATTCCAGACCCAACAGGACATGAGCCTGGCAAGCTGTCAGGTGATGCTGTCTGGCTTTTTGTGGACTTTTCCTATTATTTCCCTTCATTCCTTTCTGGCTTTCACCAAGTTGAAATGATTAATGACAGCCACCAGATAATTACCTCGTGGTGCTTTCGCTCACTGTTCTGGAGTGCTTTAACCTGTTCTCATGTCTCCTCCTCTCCTTCTTCCCCTTCCCCTTTTCACCACAAGCACGTTCAAGTTTTTTCTAACTCCCCCTTTAATAATCTATGCTTTTCTTCCTTTTTTTTTTTTTCCCCTTCTAAACCCTTCGATATAATTCAACTCTGCTCGTGCAGAGTAGGTTTCTCAGGCCAGTTTTGAATTTGCTGGCAGTGAAGTGCAGCCCAGGTGGGTGCCTGGGTGTTTGCTCAGCTTTCCAGGCTCCTGGGAAAGGCTTGGAACCCCCAGTTCCTGCTGAGATGGAAATCCAGCTGCAGAGATGGAAATCCAGCTGCTGAGATAGAAATCCAGCTGCTGCCCCTTCAGCTGGGCTCACTACCTGTGATGGATGGCAGAACTTTCCTATTCTTTCCCTCCTGAACTCTCCTTACCATCGGATTTTTCCTTCCTTTCATCTCCCCTCTACAGAAAACTTTTTCATCAGCCTTTGCTGATCTATTTCTGGTCCAGTTTTACGCTTTTAAAGTTCTCTTCTCCTTCCAGAAAATTCTGGCAATGTCCTTTCAGATGTTTTATGGGCACAAAAGTCACCTTGGTGCCCTTTTGTGTTTCGGAGTGTCCTTTGAGGCCGTGCTGCCAGGTTCTCCCTCTCCTGGGGAGTTCCAGCTCACCTGGCCGTTCCTTTTGGGATAAATTAATCCATTTTATGGCTCCATCTGCTTTTTCTGTGTGCTAAGGGAGTCCCAGCCCTTTACATCCTTGGTTTGCAGATCTTCGGCATCTCAGGTCCAAACCCTGCAGGTTTTCTGTCCTCTGAGGGTGAGGCTTTGGCCACGACACACGCTCAGAGCTGAGGTAGAAAAGAGCTCCATAATTTAAATTTGTTTACCTCTCTGGAGCTGGATTTTCTGACAGATAGGGCCTCTGTGAAATGTAATTTAAGATGAGAACATCACAATTCGCTGTCTCAGAATAAAGCCCTGCCACAAATCACATCTGCATTTTAACAACTCTTTTGTGATGCTTTTCACTCCGTGCATTTCAATAAAAGCTCAGGTGTATTTTTGGGTAGCATTGAGCTCCACGTGCTCTCTGTGAGAGCAGAGCAGCAATCTTACACCTCAACATGGATTTTTTCAAGCCTATATGAACATTTTTCATAAATATTAGATGCTTTAAACTCGATTTTGCTACTTAGGTGTATTAATATGGTGTGTTTTATGTATTTTATTAATATTTCTTATCGTCTCCTTATCTGTAAGGTCAATACTGGGTCACTCTGCAGTGCAATAGGGACAGATAATAGAAGTATAGAGTTAAGTAGTTTTTAACTTTTCCCCTTATTAATATATAAATTTCTCCCTATAAATCCATATAAGTCTTTCTATTATTTCTAGAAAACCATAATGGCAGAAAAAAAAAATTAAAAACCCTTTTTACATTTTCCTTAAGTTTCTTAACAAAACCCTTTTAGTTTTTCCTCAAGTACATGACAAAACCTTAGACACATTCCTACCAATGGAAATTCAGGTTTCCTTTATTTTTTTTTTCCTGTTAAAAAGGAACACCTCTAAAATAGTTTGGAAGCAAGAACAACCACATAATTCAAGAAAATGTTTCCTGACAGATGGGTCACCTTGTAAAGGGCAGGTTGCATTTTAAAATCCTGCTTTTAATATTAAAAAAAAAAATCTGCTCTGAAATCTTGCTCTTGTAAGAAGCAGGTCGTTTTTTGCTGGAGTTTATTCCTACAAAAAGAACATTTTGCATTAATTTGTGTAGCACTTTTATCCCATCTCCTTCCCGTGGAGCGCAAAAAAAGCAAAGTTAAAATTTTGGGAAATTCTGATGGTCTGATTTGCTTCTCACCTGGGCCAGGGCATCACCTGGGCTTTTAGAGAGGCCACATTGAATCTCAACCATTAAAGACTCAAAAATCCAAAAATCAACTCGGAATTTCCTCCATCCCTCTAAAAGTCTCCAGGTTTTGATGAGGTCTAGCAATGAATTTCTCTGCTCCTCAGATTCCTTCCTCCTTTCAAATACCTCTGCTGCACCCGATTTTATCACTGTCAGATGAAATGAACAGAAAAAAAAATTAAATGCATTTAAGATTTTGTTGTTTCCATTGGGTCGTGGATAATTTTCTCAGGATTTTGAGTCATAAACATGTTTTTTTATTCAGTGTGGAAGCTTGTCAGATCTAGGGACACTTTCCAAGAGCTTGATCTAAGTTCAATCTGTTTCCTTCAGATTTTCTTTCATTCTTACAAACAATTTTTTCAGCTGGAACAAAATAAATTTTTCAGCTGAAAAGTGAATTATTTTATTCGATTGTGCTTAATCTACGAGGCATCTACAGGTAATTTCTTTTATCTTAATGATAATATCTTGTATTATTTGCATGCTCCGTGGTACCATTTATGTGAATATGGAGATCTGACAACACAAACACAAAATTAAGTTCACTGCTCAAGGCGAGGAATATTTTTATTTTTTACCTGATTTTGCTCAATCAAGATGTATTTTTTTTTACTGAAGGGTCTTGGAAATATTTCTCTGCTGCAGCTCTTCATAATTTTGTCCAAGCTGGACTAAATTTCCACCATCTGAAAAGGAAATAAAATCAGTGTTTGACTGATTTTGGCCATGTTTCTTTTGTGAGAAATAAGAGAGGAGGTTTGCTGTTAAAAAGCCAGAATATTCATCATAATTAATTCTAAGTCATATCTAATGAAAAAGAGAGAGGGAATTCTGGTGTTATATTTGCTGAAACAGAATTACTTGCTCTAGGAAACCATTTAAAGCAATCAGAACAAAAGTGAATCTGCTGATTTGGAAAAGGTATCTAAAAACGAACACAGCCCAATTAAGATGATTAGGGTTAAACACTGCAAAATTCATTAGTCCCTCCCAAAATCCCCATTCTGCTGCAGGAGGGGGTTGCAGGGTTGGTTTCTGAGTTGCATTTGTGGCTGGTGATGAGCAGCTGAAGGTACTGAGCTTAAAAAAGTTTCATAATTGCCCGTAGAAATCTCAGTGTAAACTACAGAGAACTTGGCTAAAAACTCCATTTATTTTAATTTTCTTCCTCTCTTAGCGGCCGTTCAGGCTCATCTTTCTTCCTTGGAGTTCTGGTAGTTTTGTTGTTGTTCACCTGCAAGAGTAATTACGCAGCTGGTTAACGAATGATGATGCTCCTGTTTGTAATTTAAAAGTAGGAATCACGCTGGTTGTCAATTCCCTCTAGTGACCGGTGATGAGCTAAAAAAAAATTAAAAATTAAACTTCGGTCAGAGGTGGAAGCGAAGCTGCTGAACCCGCTGGTACCTGGGTGAGGTGGAAAAGCGATGTCAGATTCCTGCCTGGTCCCATTCTTCATGGAAAATGGGAAAAATTCTTCCCAGGTCCCTCAGGAGAGGAGGCTCTGCTGGTCAGGCCGAGCTCTCCTCTCTCCCAGCAGCTGGGATTTCACTGGAATGTGGCTCTGTAATGTGTCCTTGGCTGGCCAGTTCTTCTCCCAGGTGCTCTTTCATTAAGGAGAACTCTGCCAGTTTTATTTGGTGAATGCTATCTAGGAAATTTATTTAAATTTTGATTGCATCCAACTTTGGAATAGATAATTAGCAGACGTGTATAAAGTAATCCAGAATTAACAGTTCAGAATAGAGTGATTCTCTTAACACTGTTGTACCCGTGGCAGGAATAATGTCCTTGCAGTTCTAGAAGCATCCCATTGTATTTCTCTGTAGGGAAGATTGATGAATTAATATCAGGGAATTGTTTTTCCTCGGTGTCCCTTAATACATTCATTATCAAATTGAAACACTGATAAACTCATTTCACCCCAGTATTTTTTTAATAAGCGTTCCCTGTAAGTGTGTTTAGAGGAGAACATTTAGAAATGGTGTTGAAAAATGTTGAAAAAAATAGTGTTAAAAATGGTTTCATTTAATCTGGCGGGGTGTTAATTTAATGCCGTTGCTTTGCATTGATTAATGTCGTTCATTGTTTTCGTCCTTTTGGCCACGTTCAGTTTTATTCTTGTTCTTATTCTGCAGGTTTTGGTGGCTCAGGTGAAGCTCTGAGCCCTTCTATCAGATAACAGAATTGGTGCTTTCTCTTTCCATTTGTTCAGTGCGGCTTCACCAAGGATGGGTTGCTCAGCAGAAAAATTACAAGAACCAAGATTTCCGTCGATTTATTTCCTTTCTCTTTCCCATAGACCTCTTTATTTGTCCTTTCCCTCCACTCTGCTGCGTTCCATCTTCCATCCCCTCACCTCGTTGCGTCACAGCAAATTTTATTCCTTGTGACACTCCCGACCTTCCCTAAACGTCTCCTGAACGTCTCTGCAGGGTGTGGAACCGCAACAGGAGGAGCTGAGGATGAGGGCGAGGCCGAAGCCGGCTGGATCGAGGGCGCTGCCATCCTCCTGTCTGTCATCTGCGTCGTCCTGGTCACCGCCTTCAACGACTGGAGCAAGGAGAAGCAGTTCCGGGGCCTCCAGAGCCGCATCGAGCAGGAGCAGAAGTTCACCGTGGTGCGAGGGGGACAGGTCATCCAGATCCCCGTGGCAGAGATCGTGGTGGGGGACATTGCACAGGTGAAATACGGTGAGTGCGAGGCCTCCAGGAGCTTCGTTTGCTCTCCTGGCCCTTCCCAGCAGGGATGGGATGGCAGTGCTGGCCATGCTGAGGGGACAACTGGGCAAAAGGAGAACCCAAAAACCTGCTGTAAAACTGCTTTAGGAAACCAATTTTACTGGTGTAAACTTCTGTCACTGACCAGGACTGTTCATACAAACCTGTCCATACAAACCTGTTCATACAAACCATAAATTCTCTGTCATGGAGGATTACGTTATTCAGATTTTTTTTTTTTTTTCATTTCTGTCCAGTTAGGGATAAGAGGAAGCATTTTTAAATGCTGCTTACAAGGGAGTTGGGCCTCTGTGATCGCCTCACAGGTTGCTCTGGATCCAGATGGATCCCCCAGATCAGGTGATAATTCCATATCCATAGGGATGATAATTCCATGCCATAGGGAAAGCCCCGTGCTCCAGCAGAGTGGGAGATCCTCCAGGAACTCTGTTCTGGTGATTCCAGCAATATCCCTGTGCCATCAGCCATCACTTTTCTCCTGGACTTACCTAAGGGCTTTGGAAGGGGAAAGGGCAGCTCAGCTGTTAATTAGCTGCTGTTAATTCCTGTGAAGTCTGATGGAGAAACCTTCAGGTGATGCGAAGAGCCAACCCCGTGATGGGGATGTCCATTGTGTGTTAAATGTGATGTGTTTGGATTTCAGGACAGCATTAATAAAAAATGTTTGCAATAAAAGGCCTTTCCCTGCAGGATTGCAATACTGTGGCTTGTGTGGACAGACACAGGAGTAATCCCTTCCCTTCTGCTGTCTTTTCACCTTTGAACGCAATTAATTGTGATTTTATAACAAAAGCCATCATGTCATTATAAAAACCATCTCACGGTGGTTCTCCTTCTCCGTGCTCTGACCACAGGTGACCTCCTGCCTGCTGATGGGATATTTATTCAAGGAAATGATCTCAAAATCGATGAGAGCTCTTTGACTGGAGAGTCCGACCAGGTCCGCAAATCCGTGGACAAGGACCCGATGCTGCTGTCAGGTAAAATCTGCCCCGTCCCCCTGGGTTCCTGCTCTGCCTTGGCCACATTTTATTGGGTTTTCCTTTTCCTTGAGGTTCTGGTCGCCCAGGTACAGCTGAGATCACTGCCCTTGTCACTTTGTCGTTTCAAAGTCACGCGGTTGGGTTTTTGGTTGTGTGCAATTGTTTCTGATCATCGCACTTATTTTATTAAATTACAAAGAAATGAAACGTTTTCAGAGGAAAAGGAAAGTCGCACTTAGGGAAATAATTGTTTCAATTCTTTTCATGTTAGTTTTAATTTACTATTACATTTCGAAGCCTTTTAAAGTCTCTTTAAACCCTTTGTGTGTATGGAAGGTAAAATAAAAAAAGAATGTGTTTAAAAGCAGCTGGACATACAAAATATTTTGAGCTGGACTTCTGTGGTAAACTCAAATGATTTTTAAAATTGCTATTTTGTAACATAATTCTATGCAGCAAATCAGATAAATTGAGTGTGATTTTTCAGTCCTAATGAAGGTGGGTCATTTGTCAGAGGATTCCAGCTGGGATGTGATCACAAATAACAGATCTGCTGATATATAACTGTCATCAGTGCGTTATAAACTGAAATTAATTTTCAAATACTTGAGTTTCTTTGCTATGGGGAGAGAAATTTGTCTTTATATTTCTGATGCAGAATTAAATGAAGTTTATACTCTTTATTTCTCTCTCACTGGATGACTTTTATGTGATTGCAAAGAAGGTGAAGAAATATTTTCACCTGGGGTGTTTTACTAAGCACTTCACACACTTTTGTTCCATACTTACACTGATAAATTTGGATTCATGCCATATTAGAAAATCCTTGAATTCTCTTTGCTCAGGAGCAGAATTGATGATTTGAGATTCTATCAACAATAAACCTCCTTTTTCTATGGATACAATGCAAGGTTTAATCCCAAACTTTTACCAACGTCTGATTCTGTCAATGCAAAACAGGATTTGAAACAAAGGCAACAGAGCTTGGGCAAGAACAAATAAACCAAAGAAATCTCTTGTTCGTGGTGCTTTGTTGTGTTTTGGAAATGAAAGAAAAGCTTGATTAAGGAGTCAGGTCAGTTATTGCCTGGAGCAAAATAGTTCTGGTTTGGTTTTAATTGACTACCAGAAATCCAGAAAATATTCCAAGCTGGGCTTCTGGCACAGCAGAAACTTTCAGAACCAAGCAGCTGAGTTCAAAAGTTCTGAATTATTTGGATATGTTGAAATCACTTGTAAATGAGGTTTTTTTTCAGGGAAAACTTTTTTTTTTCCCATAGAGTATATTTTGATGGTTGGTTCACTTTATTATTAACTTTTGTTTCCGCTTAATAATTGCAGTGACTAAAACCTTGTTTAGATCTGTCCATAGAGAATTTTTGTTCCCCACAAGTTTGCTGGAAGTAAAAAAACAGCATCAAACCCCCAAACTGGCATGGTCTGCTTTGCTTTTCTTGGTTTTTCAGCCCTATTTCCAATGTATTTCACCAGTATCATTAAATTTAGGAATTTCTGAGTCTTATATTTAACTGGATTTTTGTCTGAAAAATACGTGCTGTAATAAGGTCCTTATCCACCTGATGTTTCCCTCTTCCCTTACTTAATTTTCCTTTTCTGCCTTGGAACATTCACCATTTATCAGCTTCAAGTTAAATAATTAGCATGTGAAGAAATACATTTTGCTAAGATCGAGTCTTGAGAGGGAAGGAGCTCGGTAGAATTGTTCAACAGGAAGATGAAATCCATCTTTAGTGACAGACAAGTGAAAAACCTGCAGCCATTCCAGAATTCCATTTCTGTAACAACTGACTGAAATCACTGAGCCTGGTTCTGAATCCAAGCTAATTCAACGAGAATTCTGCTGAAATGGTGAAATCACCAGAATTAAGTGGAAGGAGGATTTGGGATTCTCTTTTACAGGCCGAACATTAAGAAAAGGTTTGGGAAAGCATCTCAAATTCAGAGCTTTTTGCCCTCTGCAGAGCTGGGTTGGAGATGTGCTGGGTGCCTGTTTTCCTGGGAGAGCTGCTCCGCGAGCGTAGGAGCGAGAGGCACTTTTTGGAGGATATTTTTACCCACCTTTGTCGTCCAATTCAGGAGAAGATTCCCTCAGAACAAAACACTGGGGATACAAATAGCAAGTTCTTAATTAAAACCTGTTTGGAAATAGTGACACGTCTTAAAGGAGGCTCTGATAAATTTCTGAGGAAGGTTTCAGAGCTTTGCTTTGCCAACTGAGCCAACCAAGTCTGTGCTGCTCTTTAAAGATCTTTTGTCAAGTTTGAATGGAATTTAATTTTTGGGGTTTTTTTTTGGGGTGGCAGACCTAATTTGTGTATTTGTGATGTTCTGCTGAAACTGTTTTCTTGCAAAAGATAATCTTGGTTAGTGACAAAATTCCTTTTAAAAAAGGAATGTGATGTGTTGGTGATGGACATGCAGCCCGAGGTTTGTGCTTAAACATTAATTCTTGGTGAAGAGTGATACACAACAACTGGGTTTATTTTGGTTATGTGCTAATATCCCCCTCAATACAGATTTTTCAAGTGTAACAAATCCCTCTCAGTACTGTCATAAAACCCTCGCATCATTTTTTGCATTTATTTTAGCTCTCTGTAACCTTTCTTCCATCATTTTTTGCATTTATTTTAGCTCTCTGTAACCTTTCTTGCATCGTTTTTTTGCATTTATTTTAGCACTCTGTAACCTTTCTTGCATCCTTTCTTTGCATTTATTTTAGCTCTCCGTAAACTTTCTTCCATCATTTTTTTCATTTATTTTAGCTCTCTGTAACCTTTCTTCCATCATTTTTTGCATTTATTTTAACACTCTGTAACCTTGCACCATTTTTTGCATTTATTTTAACACTCTGTAACCTTGCACCATTTTTTGCATTTATTTTAACACTCTGTAACCTTGCACCATTTTTTGCATTTATTTTAACACTCTGTAACCTTGCACCATTTTTTGCATTTATTTTAACACTCTGTAACCTTGCACCATTTTTTGCATTTATTTTAACACTCTGTAACCTTGCACCATTTTTTGCATTTATTTTAACACTCTGTAACCTTGCACCATTTTTTGCATTTATTTTAACACTCTGTAACCTTGCACCATTTTTTGCATTTATTTTAACACTCTGTAACCTTGCACCATTTTTTGCATTTATTTTAACACTCTGTAACCTTGCACCATTTTTTGCATTTATTTTAACACTCTGTAACCTTGCACCATTTTTTGCATTTATTTTAGCTCTCTGTAACCTTTCATCTTTTTTTTTCATATATTTTGNTTTTTTGCATGTATTTTTGCTCTCTGTAACCTTTCATCTTTTTTTTTCATATATTTTGGCACTCTGCAACCTTTCTTGCATCATTTTTTGAATTTATTTTAACTCTCTGTAACCTTGCATCATTTTTTTGCATGTATTTTTGCTCTCTGTAACCTTTCATCTTTTTTTTGCATTTATTTTAGCACTCTGTAACCTTTCTTGCATCATTTTTTGCATTTATTTTAGCTCTCTGTAACCTTGCATCATTTTTTTGCATTTATTTTTGCTCTCTGTCACCTTTCACCTTTTTTTTCATTTATTTTAGCACTCTGTAACCTTTCTTGCATCGTTTTTTGCATTTATTTTAGCTCCCTGTAACCTTTCTTGCCTCTTTTCAGGTACCCACGTCATGGAAGGCTCCGGGCGGATGCTGGTGACCGCTGTGGGGGTGAATTCTCAGACTGGCATCATCTTCACTCTGCTGGGAGCTGGGGGAGAAGAGGAGGAGAAGAAAGACAAGAAAGGTAAATCTGCCAGCAGCAGGACACTCAAAGAAAGCTGCTGGGCTTTGTGCAGCCAGGGCTCTCCTCCGCTCTCCACAGATAACCGCGGTTTTTCAAACTGCCTTTTCTTTTTTCATGGCGCGTTTTTGTCATCACACGTCACACAGAAAAACAGCAGAAGCTGTTAGCCAATAAATCCGTTGGGTAACAAGGTGTTTTTCCAGTGTGAAATCGCAGGCTCCCAGTACAGCATGAAATGCAAGGGAATACCTGGGCATGCTCCACTTGCTTCTCTACATGAATCCATGCTCACCTCCAGTTTGCTAAGATTTTGTGCTTTTCTATCAATGTAATTGTAATTTTTTCCAGGAAAAAAACCCCTTGGCCACGGAAATAGCGTGAGTCCTAGAGCTTCAGGACTGAAATAAAGATAAGCTGTGGCTCTTTGCAAGCCCAGTTGTTTAATGTCAGTGACTGACTTGAGAGGCATTTTAATTTCTTCAGGTGTAAAGGTCAGGCTAGGAATAGTAAAAGCCAGGAATGTGGCAGTAAATGTTAGCAGACAGTTTTACTTTCATGTCCTGTATCAGTTAATGAAATCAAGGAGCCTCTTTAGACTTTTCACCTTATTGCAGTGTGATGTCATAAGCATTTGCTAATTTATGGGCTGCACACTAAGCAGAAATGTGATTTAATGTCTGTCCTTTCCAGTTTTTCTCCACGCAGTCTTGTAAATTGTTCTGCTTCCACAATTTTATTCCAAGTCTGTCCTAAGAATATTTGTCTTTCGGACATAATTAAGGGCCAATTAATACAGGTTTTTTAGACATTTCTGCTCTTTCTAGTGGTTTTCTCTATTAATGAAAAAAAGCAGTTAGAGCTTTACTGAACATTTTATTTGCTATCTGTCAGGCAATATGATTCCACCTTTTTTATGTTTCCATCCTTTTATTTGAAGCTGCAGATAGGAAGGCCAAATTCAAACTTTCAAGTTTTCAGGACCCACAATTTCCACTTCTGAGTCTGTTCAACAAGTGGCTGCCTTTGACTCCTTGCTGCTTGGAGGAAAACCCTTTTTACTTCATGAAATGTTTATAATTTCATTTCTGCACAGAAATGCGCAATACCTGCCAGGCATGGGGAGTTAAAAGGAGAAAGACTGAAAGTTTACAAAGCAAAGCTCCTTTATGCCAGACTGGTTTCGAGCAGCACCTTGGAGTTTGCTCTTGCTGTCGTTCAGAGCCTTTGTGAGATCCGGAGGAGAGGAGCAGCTCCATCCCTGGGCGATGTGAGAGCTGCCTGTGCTGGGTTTAACTGGGCTGGCCTAACTAGGCTGTGCTCAGGACACTGGTGGCTCTCTCAGCTTTCACTGGGAAGAGCCTGGAAAGGCAGGAAAAGAGAAAGCAGGGATTTTGCACCACACTGCAGCTGTAACTTGCCCAGAGACAGAGATTCTTGCAGAGGTGTGTAAGAATCTGGATGCAGATACAGAATTTAATTGAATATATCTTTGTATAATAATATAGTGAATCCCTTCACATTTCCTGATGCTGCTGGCGCCTTTGTGCCTGGGCAGAGCTGGTGGCAGACGGAGGCCCAAACCCCGATAAAAACCTCTGGTACATAAACCTGCAATTCCCAGAAATCCTGTCCCTTTCAGTCTGTGGGTGTGTGCTTTTATTGCTCATTAACACTTTAAAAATCATCACGCAGGTGTGAAACAGGAGGAGGAGCAGCAGCTTCCAGGTAGAGTAAGAACTGTACCCCATCCAATGGTGCAAATCAGGGGGGAACTGCTGATTGAAATAATTACCTTTGAATCAGTCAAGTTGAAATTAAAGAATGATTTCAAATCAACAGGGTTGCTGGTGCCAAATCTTTCGGTGCGCAGGCATTGTTGGTGTTGCAAATCTCCACGTTCAGCTCGAATAATCAGCTGTTCTCCAGAAGAAAATTGCAGAGTATTTCATGTGGAATACTTGATTTGCTGTTAGCAGCTCACGCTGGGCTGGTTGGGGTGGGGATCCAAACGGAATAAAGAGCAAGCACGAGTCACCAAAACAGTTTAAGCCGTTGCCACCACAGTAATCAAATTTGCAATTGAAATTTCCCTGAATGCAGTTGCACAGGGTGTGTTTTTAAATCCTTTGAGCTGTTTGTTTCCCTCTCCCAATTTGCCATTTGTAAATAAAATCAGCCCATTCTTCTGCAGTCCCAACCCAGTACAGCATGGAGCAATCCCTGTGGGGCAAGGACTGGAGCAGTTTGGGAGTCTCAGTCAGGATTCATGGCAGGACTTGGTTCTGTTGCGAGCAATTAACCATCAAAAACAACCCCAAATCTATTTTATCTATTCTTTTTGGAGACCGGTTTTGTGAGCTTTACTATAAAATCACAGGAAAATGATAAAACCTTCTTCAAGCTTTTCGCTTTTCTGTAAGGAAAGATTTCTTGTCCAATTTTCTCTAGTATGTGGACAATTACTGAAAAGAAAAAGAGAATTTTCTTTTCTGATTCTTCCTTTGTGCCACCACAAACCAGGAAATGTGTCATGTCCATTATCTGGATTTGAAATAACCCAATATTCTCCTCAAGACTGTATTTGCCTTTTCCACATAAAATATAGGAAAATTTCATGTTTCTACTCAGATCAATGTGACTTTTACCTGGGTGATGGCAGGAGCTCATGGATTGAGCCCTGTTAGACTGAGACGCATCAGTGATGATAAATCATAATGTGCAAAATTATATAAAAAAATTATGTACCATTGTATTATGTAGAAGTATGTACAGATATATGTAATGCATTTTTAAACGCATATTTTAAGACTACCCATGCACTGTGTAAATTAACTCCGGAGGAAATACTTCAACCGTTTTAAAACTGCATAAATTCCATTAAAGTACAAAAAAAAAGACATAAAAGGACTACAGCAATGAGCACTGTGTGCCCTCAGTTCTCACCAACTCCTTTAACTTTGCTAAACATGTTTCATATTTATTTATCTTTTACTTTTATTATGGTTATTATTATTCTTATTGTTATTATTATTTGAGTTTTCAGCTTGCTTTGTGACACCTTCCCAATGCCACGCTGCTTTGGAAATTTGTGCTAATTCCATTTAAAACTCTTTGATTTTGGGAGCAAACAAAGCCACGGAGGCTTTTCGCTCTGTCACGTGCATTCGTTCGCGTTGTTGTTATTATTTATTCATTATCTCTTGTTTTGTTTTTGTGTTTTCTGTTTGTTTTTTTTGGTTTTTTTTTTATCCATTATTGCTCAGTAGATTCTTCCCATCCCTCCTCCCACCCTCCTCCAGCCACAGATGGTGCAGCAGGTGCAAATGCCACTGATAATGCAAATGCCAGCTTAGTCAATGGTACGTCACAACCCCCGGCTTGTCTGATTTGATGGATTTCTCTCCTGACTGTGTCAAATTCCCTCTCTCCTCGCTGACCTGCACAGATGTTGTGTGTGTGTGACTGCACTCTGAGAGATCCTGCTCCACACGCTCTGCAGGGGCTCGGGACAGAGGCCACAGGCATGAGCTCAGCCTGGCAGGGCAGGTTTGGAATCACGATCTGTTGGAATCATGATCTATTGAAATCACGATCTGTTGGAATCATGATCTATTGGAATTATGATCTATTTGCCATCGAAACTGCAGTTAAAAGGAGCAGTTAAGTCAGGTGACTTTCAGAACTTTCAGGTAGATTCACCTGAAGTTTTATTAGAAAGCTTCATTATTCAGCCTAGATCTGAAGAGGAGCACCATGAGAAAGGGATTCTGTCTGGTTTCCCTCTTTTTCACTCATGATTCCTCATCCAGCTCTGAGAGAGGGCTGGGATCAGGATCTGGCTCCATTTCAACCAACGCTGCGTTAGGAACAGCTTTCAGCATCTGTTTCAGGAGGGAGTGAGAACTTTGTGGGTTTGTGTGAGCCCTCAGTGATCTTCTCCTGAGCCTGCCTGTGTTCACTAAACCCAGCCCAAACCATTCCTGCAGCCTGACTCTGTCCCAGCACAGATTCCTGACCCCGCTTGTTAGCACGCAGATATTTCAGGGTCTCTCCTAGCAGTCAAATTCCAGCGTTAAATTGGATTGAATGGGTCAATATTAGTGTAGGCATCAGCTGTATTTTGCTGCTAATCAGATACAGGAGTCTTTATTTGCCAAGGAACCTTTCCCTCTTGTTCAGAGCCAAAAATACCGAGGAAAGTCATTCTACTTTTCATCACATTGGTGATAGAAGTTTTTTTTCCGTGCAGGTCAGCAGCTGTTGCATTTCACATGTGAGATGAGAGTTTCTGACAGCAATACCAAGTGCTAAGCAAGGAGCAGGATTTACTGCTGTAGGATCTTATTTAAAGCAGGGACACAGGAAATCTTTGAACCTATTTCCACATAATTTAAAAGAAACATATAACCAGATTTAAAACCCATTCTGGAAGTCTAGGATTTACAATCCCTACATCTCCTCCTGTAGCAGGAGCTCCCATAATTTCGGTTCTAGATTCCTTAGAGAACAAGAACCGGGGAATGAATTTGTTTTATTCTCCATTACTGTGAGAGTGCTGAGGTCCTGGCACAAAGAAGATGAGTCTGCCCCATCTCAGGCCGGGCTGGGCAGGGCTTGGATCAGTCTGGGACAGTGGGAGGTGGATGGGCTTTAGGGTTTGTACCAACTCAAACCACTCTGGGATGGTTGTGTGGAGTTCAGCCCCTCTCTGCTGGTGCAGAACGAGCCCTGTGCTGCTCCAGCCTGGGCTCTGCTCAGAGCTGGGGCTGCCTGGTAAATCCCTGCTGTGCTTGGGCTTAATGCTGAGCTTAATGAGGAAATGGAGTTCCTGGGGATATTAGATCAGTGTCGGAATTAGGGATGTGATTTGCCATCATCCTCTCTCCAGTCAGGAGCGACAGTTGCTGTCCGTGTTTATCCTGGAGCTGAGAGATACAAACTCAGGCCTTTGCAGCGTGGAGTGAATTTTTTTGTGCAGTCGAGTAAGTTTTTGTTTTCAGCTCCTCTGAGACGAGGCAGCTCAACAATGCTGCTGGTCTTTGATCAACGTGGGCAGGAGATCCTTTCCACAATTCAACTGCTCAGAGGAGAACTCAGGCAGAGGAGAACTCAGAGGAGAACTCAGAGGAGAACTCAGAGGAGAACTCAGGCAGACTTGGATCTGAGTGCTTTGGAATTATCTGGGACATGGCCAATTCCAGATTTCTGGTAATTTCTCAGCACTCTTGATAAGTTAGAGAATACTCAAAATGTGGCTGTGGTTTGGAAGGGAGAAAGGCAGGAGAGGGTAAATTGCAAAGCAAGGAACCCAAATTCATCTATGTGTTCCTTTGGTCTGGATGAAATGAATATTTTTTAAAAGTCTGAGAATTCTTCCTGAGGTGTGACTGGGAACAAGCATTTTACCTAAAGTCTAATACCTTTGTGTAGAAAATACCTTAAAATAAGAAAAAAAATTTATATACTTAATATAAAAATTATGCATATTATATATATATATATGTAAAATTAGTATATAATTATAAAAATAATTAGCAAGCTCAGGAAGTGTTGTTGCTTGAAAATCAACCAATTAATATTTCAGATAAAATGTTTTTTATTCTTAATTGTCTATACACAGTTGACACAAAAGAAGGAGTTTGTTTTCAGGCAATGAGCCTGTAGTGATAAATTCATTTACTTTGTGACCCAGCCTGGGCATTTTGTGCTGTACCAAAGGAACTCTTATAAATTCTCTTGAATTTTAGGAGTTGAGGTGAAAATAGAGAATTGTTGCTGGTCTCACTGCTAGAACTATGGACAGTAAGTTCAGTTTTTGAAAGGTTGCAAGTTAAGTTCATAAAGAGAGTAGAAAATTTTGCAGAGAGGCAGTAATTCAGGAAAATTCATCTCATTTTGAAGTATTATATTTAGTAAAGGTAATGTAAAAAAAAAATGAAAATCAGGGAAGCAGCAATCACTGTTTACAGCTTGTTTACCCCAAATTTGATTTCCTTCTAGTAGAGCAAATTACCCCAAATTTGATTTCCTTCCAGTAGAGCACTGCCACCTTCCTAAATCAGGATTTCCAGGGGGAGTTGATGGGGTTTTTTTGGCATTTCTAACCCAGAGAATTTGCTGCTTACATGTGGATTCAGAAAATATAGAAAAGGTATAGAAATGCCTTACCAGACTCAGAGAAATATCTCTGCTGAAATATTTTACATCTACAGCTAATCCCAGTGTAGGTACTGAACTACTTCAGTTCCTGCAAAGCAATTTGCAGTTTGAATGTATATTTTTATATTATTTTTATATTTTTTATACATTTTAAATTTATATTTTAATATATCTCTGAATTGTAAGTGAATTTTTTTATTGAATGCATAGAAGATTTATCTAAAACTTCCTGTTTAATACAGCGGTTCCCTCAGCACTCGAGCACAAATCCATTATTTTCTTTGGTTGATTCTAAGCAGTTCTTTCAATTTACAAATAATTTCCAAATGAGGGAAATCATTTCCAAAACAGTGATAGCACTTTGTTATCCTGTGTCATCGGCTCTTCCTCAAGGGCTGGGCAGGTAAAAGGGAGGCTTTTCTTAGGAATTTTATTTGGTGAAGTCCATGACTTTTAGAGTAAGAATTTAGTCAGTAAAGGTGCCACGAGTCCTTCCCAAAATACAGGAATTGTAGTGAGGAAAAGGCACGTGCAAAATATTTTATATTTAAATTCAAAACTTTCAAACCAGCTGCAGAACACAGGTGTTGTTAGAAACGCTCTTCTAAACCTTCTGATTTTTCATCCTTGCTTAGAAAAGTGATAAAAATAAACCCAGCCAGATTTCTCCAGCCCAAACAACATCCATTTTAGGTATCGTTCCAAACAGAAGAAGATATTTTCAGAATTATGCAAAATATAGATATATATTTAAAGAATTATTTCACATTTTGCTATGAAAATAGGAATAAATACTCATCCTTTTGATGGTTGTAAACAATGCAGCGAGGACAGAAGGATGGGGGAATATTTGTGCCTGGAAGGAGGAAGGATCTCTCAGCAGTGGTGATTCTGTCACCTTTCTTTCTCTCTTAATTTCCTTGTCCGTATTTTATAGCAAAGTGCAGCCTTAAAATTATTTGGCACAGGGGGATAAAAATAGCTTCCTTTTCTTTATCTTGATTACCCAAATTACCTTTTCTTTGTCATTCTGTCTAAATAACTGGACTATACCTACCTGTGATGACTTCCCCCCCTCGATGACCTGAATGCAGTAAATTAAGAATATTAAGAATGTATTTTTTTAATACCTAAGCTTAAACCGTTGTTAATGATTGTTTCTTTTGTGTAGCAATATTTTTAGGCAGCCAGTCAATTGTGAGTGTAATTTATTATGATAATTAAATAGCAAATATATATCCTCAAAGTACATATTTTGATTTATAAAGAAAAGTAATCTCTGTGATGGTTTGCCAGTTGTGACAGCCACGTTTGGGTTTTGTTGGTGAATTTTATCTTTTTTAAAGTTGGAATTCTTCATTTTTGCCCCTCCGAGGTTTGGAATTGCGCTCTGCAAAGGGATCTCTGGAGCAGGACATCGAGCAGACTGCCTGCTCTAAATTAATGCCTTCCGGTTCTTAGGGGAGGCTTTCTGCTCCAGCCAGAAATCTGAATCTCCAGAGATATTTTATGTCTTCCAGTAACTTTATTAAAAGCCCTTCTAAGAAAACCAGCCACCAGGCAGGCCCTGAGTCCAACCGTGCCCCACAGGCAAAGGTTTTACAGGGAATTTCACACCAAAAAGGAGCTTGGTTTTGCTCAGGTTCATGCATTCTTCTCCCGTGCAAAGTGTAAAGCTCTGGAAGGTGGATTCTGATTTTTTAAATTCCTGTTATTGCCAGGGTGGGACTAGAAGTAGAAACACAGCCAAGCAGCCAACGGTCAGTGGTTTATTGCAGTAATTCACCTGAGCCCTGGGACGATTTTGGGTCACCACATGTCCTTTCCCTGGCTCTGCTGCTGGGCTTTGGGGTTTCCCAGTGTGACACTGGGGCCAATTTCGGACAAATTCAAGACTGAGTTGGTGACTTTTGCTCTTTTTTGAGGGAGGTTTTTAGTGCTCTCTCATTTAGTGCAAAGACCAACATGTGAGAGATGCCTCTTAGCTTTGCAATTTTGTTATTATTTATTCACGGCAGAGTGAAGAAATTAATCCACATAGCAGTCAGAAGAGCAAGATGGACCTGCTGGCACATTTTTAAATAAATTCTGATGATACATTTCCTATTAGAATGTGTCAACAGCCCTGTAATGGTGTTTTAACTCAATTTTCCTTAGCATTAGTTTTTATTGTGCATTTTACATAACTACCAAAAGACACTGCCATCCATTCTGAAATAATATTTGTTGTAGTCTTTTCCATAAATTCATATATTACCAGGAAAGTTTCAGAAGGGGTCCCACCAAGAAGTTATTTGAAAATGTTTAATTGTTATTCTGAATACTGAAGTTTTGTCTGTGATTTGTGTATTTTGCCATTTTTGTCTCATACACACTTTCAAATGGCTTTTCCAGTGGAAAAAGGCACACAGGAATAAGAACTTTGCTGTGGTAAAAGTGTTTGTAGATAAAATGTCAAGCTGGAAATTAAAGAGGCACTTGGTAAATCTATCTTTAGGATAAATCTGAATTTAGGTCACCTGGCACTTGTATTTCCAGAAGAAATTTGCTAATTAGTACAACCAAGTGAGGAAGATGTAATTTAAAGACCCTATCTGATTTACATTTTAATTTCTTTATTTAGACTTATTAACACCACTGTTTCTATTTTTTTCTCAATTTAGTAACATGATTAACCTAATTCTGGAGCACATGAAGAAAGTCTTACTCTATCCTGGTGCGTGCCAGAGTTTTTAAGTCCCAGCCCTGTGAAACACCAGCTCAGGAACATCATCCCAGTTCAGCTTGGATCCACTTTTTTAGTTCCCCCCTCTGAATTTATGCAGATTCCCCAAAACCACGAGCTGGTATTTAGCACTGAAGGTGCCCAGCTGGCTCGGCCCCTCCCGTGAGTGCAGGTGTGAGGGCAGGGTGTGTGCCCAGGTGCGGGGGATGTGCCCAGGTGCCCGTGATGTGCTCGTGGCTTTTGTGTCCCGTTGATTTGAATTCCCGTGTTCGTGTTCTGTCTCGGCTGAAGGTTGTTTACTGTCTGTTGTCTGTTGGAATTTTTCATCGTTTAGGCAAGATGCAGGATGGGAATATGGAGAACAGCCAGAACAAAGGTAATCTTCTTTCCTATTCAGGAGGTGGTGGATTGTATTGTTAGCATGTAGTTCAACCCTGTCCCCAAGTACAGTGAGAGCTGTGATCTGTGCCTGTGTGTGAAACTGGCCCTTCTTGTTCATGTGGAATGTCCAAAAAAACCCCAATAACCCACCTCAACCAACCAAAAACTTCCTAAAGTACAGTGAGAACTGTGGTCTGTGCCTGTGTGTGAAACTGGCCCTTCTTGTTCATGTGGAATGTCCAAAAAAACCCCAATAACCCACCTCAACCAACCAAAAACTTCCTAAAGTACAGTGAGAACTGTGGTCTGTGCCTGTGTGTGAAACTGGCCCTTATTGTTCCTGCAGAATGTCCAAAAAACCCCAACCAACCCCAACCAAAAACCTCCCAGAGTATAGTGAGAACTGTGATCTCTCCCTGTGTGTGAAACGGGCCCTTCTTGTGCATGGAGAATGTCCAAAAAAACCCCAATAACCCACCTCAACCAACCAAAAACTTCCTAAAGTACAGTGAGAACTGTGATCTGTGATCTCTCCCTGTGTGTGAAACTGGCCCTTTCTTGTTCATGTGGAATGTCCAAAAAAACCCCTCAATAACCAACCTCAACCAACCAAAAACCTCCCAAAGTACAGTGAGAACTGTGATCTGTGCCTGTGTGTGAAACTGGCCCTTATTGTTCATGCAGAATGTCCAAAAAACCCCAACCAAAAACCTCCCAAAACACAGTGAGAACTGTGGTCTGTGATCTGTGCCTGTGTGTGAAACTGGCCCTTTTTGTTCATGTGGAATGTCCAAAAAAACCCCTCAATAACCAACCTCAACCAACCAAAAACCTCCCAAAGTACAGTGAGAACTGTGATCTCTCCCTGTGTGTGAAACTGGCCCTTATTGTTCCTGCAGAATGTCCAAAAAAAACCCCCAATAACCAACCCCAACCAACCAAAAACTTCCCAAAATTCAGCGAGAACTGTGATCTCTCCCTGTGTGTGAAACTGGCCCTTATTGTTCCTACAGAATGTCTAAAAAACCCCCCAATAACCCAACCCAACCAAAAACCTCCTGAAGTACAGTGAGAACTGTGATCTGTGCCTGTGTGTGAAACTGGCCCTTATTGTTCATGCAGAATGTCCAAAAAAACCCCAACCAACCCCAATCAACCAAAAACCTCCCAAAATACAGTGAGAACTGTGATCTGTGATCTCTCCCTGTGTGTGAAACTGGCCCTTTCTGGTTCATGTGGCATGTCCAAAAAACCCCAACCAACCAACCAATCCCAACCAACCCCAAACCTCCCAAAATTCAGCGAGAACTGTGATCTCTCCCTGTGTGTGAAACTGGCCCTTTCTGGTTCATGTGGCATGTCCAAAAAACCCCAACCAACCAACCAATCCCAACCAACCCAAAACCTCTCAAAATCCAGCGAGAACTGTGATCTGTGATCTGTGTGAAACTGGCCCTTATTGTTCCTACAGAATGTCTAAAAAACCCCCCAATAACCCAACCCAACCAAAAACCTCCTGTCCAAAATTCAGCGAGAACTGTGATCTGTGATCTGTGTGAAACTGGCCCTTCTTGTTCATGCAGAATGTCCAAAAAAACCAAACCCAATAACCAACCCCAACCAACCAAAAACTTTCCAAAATTCAGCGAGAACTGTGATCTGTGATCTGTGTGAAACTGGCCCTTATTGTTCATGCAGAATGTCCTAAAAACCCCCAACCAATCAAAAACCTCCCAGAGATTGTGACTTCCACAAGCTGCAGAGATTTAGGAGAGGAGTATTTCGAATAAACCGTTCGTAGATGTTGCTTTCATCTCACAAAGGTCATTAGAATTAATTTTTCCTGTGCGAGTTGTGTATCCCGTGCATTGTTAGTGATTTTCCAGCCCAGTTTTTTTATGTCTCATCATCTCTGGTGTCTGATGGCATTGTCTGGACATCTTTTCATTTGCAGGGAGAAGGCAAAGCAATAAAAAAGGAAACCTTAAAGCCAAGGTGTTATTTAGCAGCGTAAAAGCCTTTTATAAGGAAAAACAACAGGAAGATTGAGAGTTTTAGGAGTTTCTTATTTAATATACAATGTCAGGAAGAAATTGGAATCAATATTTTGCTTTCTCTGAAGCAAAGTCATGGTTCCCTTTTTATTTTAAGACACAGCTGTCAAGAGTTCTTTGGATTCTACCAAATTAAATGATAATTTTCTCTCCTCGGATAATATTAAACATTGCAGAGGCGATGGCTCAGAAACTGGACAGAGAAACTCAGAGTTTCATGGTACAAAAGTGCCAAATAAAAAGCTACTAAATAACAAGCATTCAAGTTAGGTAGATAAATTAGATTTCCAGGTGAAACAAGCACCGTCTTGTACAATCTCTTCACGAAAGCAAAGCTGCTTCATCTCGCCCTGTTTTATTTATGGTGCTCAGTACAAACCAGATACATACACATCTGTCCACTGCAATGTCCTTGCCTTTCAGCAAAAATAAAGTTTCCTTCTATTGGCATTCTGTCAGCAAAGGAGGGATCAGCCCTGACATTGTGTGGGGCTTTTGTGGGTGATGCCACCACCATCAGGCCTGAGGGCTGAGTTACTCGATCATGGAATGCTGAGGAAACTTTATAACTCAGGGATTTTCTGGAATGGTGGATGGCAGAGTGTGGTCCCCTGGTCACCGAGATGCCCCTGCAGCACAGAGAGGTGACACGTGGGCCATCAGTGGAGCCACACTCAAAATGGGTGCATTGGAACTATGATTATAAGAGATACTCCAAGAGATATCCCGAAATTCAGAGAAATCTGGATCCGTCAAAGCACCTGAGCTCTGCTCTTCCAGGGAACCCTGCAGTGCTGATGCTGTCACCTGCCAGGTCACGTGCAGGACATTCAGTGACACGTATGTGTATGGCCCGGAGCGTCATGGGTGGGGGCAAAAAGGAGAGATAAACCCAACCAGTGGTTTTGCAGCCCATATCCCCACGTGTCCTGAGGGACGTGCTGGCTCTCCAGGGCCTGGCACGGCAGCCGAGGGTGACAATCCTGGCAGAGATTGTCCCAGCCAGCCCCGGCCATGCTGCTGGGCTCGGTGGGGATGAACATGGGGAAAAGGAAGGGCTGAAGCTCTGGAGTAATGGTTTTGTTCTGCATTATCAGCCAAGCAGCAGGACGGGGCTGCTGCCATGGAGATGCAGCCGCTGAAGAGCGCGGAAGGGGGAGAGGGAGACGACAAGGACAAGAAGAAATCCAACATGCACAAGAAAGAGAAGTCCGTCCTTCAGGGAAAGCTGACCAAGCTGGCAGTGCAGATTGGCAAAGCAGGTATGGCTGGGTGGCACCAAGCCCCTCTGGGGCACAGGAGGCAAAGGGCTGCAAAGAAAATGGTTCTGAAAAGGGACAGGCCCGTTTTTACTGCAGGATTTGGAAATGGGTCATCACAAAGCTGTTCTAAGGAGAGTATGTGGTGCTGAAGATCTTTTTATTCTCCTAAAAATCAGCTTGAAACTGGCCGAAGCTTTGGGCCACTTGGGTTGTAATGTATATTTGAATGAATATTTGAATCAAAATGAAATGCAGCTTTTCTCATAGTTAATATTCCCAAGTGCAGTAATTATGTATTTAATTTCCTCTCCCCTCAGAATTTGGGAGTACACAGTTTCAGAATCTCTTACAGCATCTCAAAATATCACTCGCACAGTATTTCCCTCTCACAGATTCTGAAATCATTCTGTTCCCCCTGAATATCCACATTCCTGCCTTTCCCTGAAGCACAACCCATCTTTTGACTCCTGTATCCAGAACCATCTGCTCCCTGCTGTTAAAAGCATCACTCCAACATGTTGGGAGAGAGTGGAAACCTTCCATAAGGGCCTAAAGTTCCTTAGGTTGGTTTTTCTCGAGGTATTAAAGAGATTTTGATCTCAGCTCCTCGGTTGAGGCCCTACAAGATCCCTTTACCTCTGTTCTACCTCCCAGTCTGGTTTTTCCCCTTCCCATCCCTTTTTTGGTTCATCACAGGAGTGGATCACATAACCCCATGATGCCAATTCCCTGCACAGAGTGTGACCAGGGCAGGGATTATCATCCCTGATATCCAATTTAATGCTTTGCCCCAGTTCATATTCCTCCAGCTTTTCTCCTTTGTTTCCCCTGATCATCAATTCCTTGGCTGAAATACCTTTCTGCACTGCCTTGACCCCTGCTCTCCTTGGTATTTTGGCAGTGAACATCACTCTGAAAGTAATTGTGTAGGGATTTCTGACCAGAATGTGGCAAGGAACACGAATTAAATTAATTAATCATCGCCTCATTTGGTTTTTCTTTGGCGTTGAGCAATCTGTGGGGATGTCTTGCGTTGTCAGGTGTATTTGCCTGTGCAATATTTTAATGGATTTTCCTTTATCCTCTGGCACAGTGATCTCCCTGACTCATCTGTTTCCTGTCAACCTTAGCATCCTTCAGCTTTACCAATTTTTTAAAAACTGCAGTCAGGACAGGAGATTCACAGCATTCTCCTTCTACTCTGTGATCTCATTCGGGAGAAATTAATTTATTCCTAAATTCAGGCTTAAATGCTTCACACAAACCTGCCAGACAGGGGTGGTCAGAGCAAGGCAAAGCTGAGGCTCTAATGGAAATTTTATTTATATACTCAAACCTAGGGACAAAACCGTGGAGCAGGATTGCAATCCCAGCAGTCTGTGCCATTGGGAGGGTGGATGGAATGCTTGGGATATTTAGTGGATTCTGTGAGGTATTTATTGGTGTCTCTGTCCCTTCTGAAACTCTGCTCGTGAAAATACACACTCTGCTTGAAAAGGGACACCTTGGAAACACAAATATTTGTCACCTTTGAAAGAAACACAGTGAAAAACTGTCCTGTGGATAATTCTGCATTATTTCCTCTTTATATTCCCCCAGACACATCTGCAGGGCTTTTCTACAGTATTTTATCCAGCAACATAAACTATGAGAGACTCCATTGCTCAAGCCTCTAAAGACACACTTATTTAAAAGAAAGGTGTTTAAATATGGATAGAGAAGTAATCTGTAAAAGGTGGGGGTTAAAAGGACAGATAAATGTTGTACCAGGCAAAGTGATGTGCTAAATTGAATAAACTCAGCTTAAGTGACAGCAGAACTTCTGCACTGCCTGGGAAGTTTTAAAGGCAGCAGTAAGACAGTGCTTAAAAATGAATTCCTTAGAATTCCTCGTGCACTGGAACGTGAATTTATTATGGCAATGCTTTTTCTTCACTTTACAATATATCACTGTTGTCAGTACTGGTGAAAAATGTCACAAAGAAAGAAATAATTCCCTATCAAATCCCAATTTCTAATTGCTCGTGTTCTCGGTGGTGTTTGGGTTTACAGTAACTGGTGGTTTCTCCTCCCAGGTCTGGTGATGTCTGCCATCACTGTCATCATCCTGGTACTGTATTTTGCCATTGACACCTTTGTGGTCAACAAGAAGCAGTGGTTGCCTGAGTGCACTCCTGTCTACGTTCAGTATTTTGTTAAATTCTTCATTATTGGTGTTACTGTGCTCGTGGTTGCTGTTCCTGAGGGACTCCCACTTGCTGTCACTATTTCTCTGGCTTATTCTGTAAAGGTAAGAGGCATTCGAAATAATCCAGGGAGAAAAGTGCTGTTTGCTTGAGTTCACTACTGAGTTGATCCTCAGGTTTTATCAGATGTGATGAAAAACAACCTGAAAATTATGTGCTCAAAATGTTCATGAGATTGCTTCAAAGTAAACTTATGTTGAAAGTATTTCTAATGAAAATGTGAATACATCTTCCAATACATCTCCCTAAAACTGCACAGTGCAGGAATATCAAGCAGTAGAAATTCCGACTTAATTTGCCAGGAGCCAGGAATTTATTGAGCAGAATGTACTCTGCAAATAGTCCAGTCTTTTGATATAGAATAATTTTGTATTCAGATTTTCTTGTGCAATAGTACAAAGTTTTGACAAGGATTTGAAGTCTTCAGGAACACTTCTCAGAGAAATTAAGAGTTTCTCAAAGAAATTAAGAGTTTCACTGAAGCTTTCATGTACTTTTCTTAAATGCAGTCCAGTTCTTTGAAGTCAGTGTAAATGGTTCTATTAGGAAATTAAAGAGGATTAACATCCTGGACTTGGGGATTACTTGAGTGATTTAATCAGATGATTTAAACATTCTGAGAATCTTGGATGAAGATGGTGTAAAGTTTATTTCTGTTTAGCACGTAAACAAATCAACTTAGGAAGTTTAGGAAGGGATCTCTTGGCTTCCATGTAGCCAAATATCACAATGATTAGGAAAAAGGAGCTCTTCTCAAGGATGGGGTTTTGCTAATAGAGAATGTAGCCGCTTTGAAAATGTTTCCTCATTCTCCTGATGTCCTTCCTCCGACACCCTTTTTCTTTTCCCTTTCTCTTTCCCTTTTGCTTTTCCCCCAAAGTGTCTGGTCCATCTATATGCTGCCAGATAATGTCCTGGCGTTCCAAGCAGCGTTAAGAAAAAAACCCAAATGTTTGCTATAACAATAATGTTTAAAAAAAGCTGTTATCTCTGGTTCCTTTAGCCCATCTTTGCTGTTCCAGCTAGTCCTTAAAATGTATTTCTGCTGCAGGAAAATGATGTAATTATTTCAGTTTATCAAAGGCCGAAGTATCTCAGGGATAGGCACAGCTTGGTTGTCTGTGGCTGGGATTTGGGGTTATTGGCCTCCTCCAGCTATTCCTTAAAACGCAGACCTGCTGCAGGAAAATGATGTAATTATTTTAGTTTATCAAAGGCCAGATTACCTCAGGGATAGGCACAGCTTGGCTGCCTGTGACTGGGATTTGGGGTGACTAGTCCCCACCAAAGCTCTGCTTTAGGGAACGTCACCTTCTCACCAGCAAGACTAAACACGCGCTGCTTTGCTTTTTATAATTGAAAACCTGTCGAAGCCAACCTTCTTATTTGGGTTTCGGTGGGTTTCCCCCTCAGAAAATGATGAGGGACAACAACCTGGTGAGGCACCTGGACGCCTGCGAGACCATGGGCAACGCCACGGCCATCTGCTCGGACAAGACGGGCACGCTGACCATGAACCGCATGACCGTGGTGCAGGCCTACGTGGGGGACGTCCACTACAAGGAGATCCCCGACCCCGACTCCATCCCTGCCAAAACCATGGAGCTGCTGGTCAACGCCATCGCTATCAACAGCGCTTACACCACGAAAATCCTGGTGAGTAGGTGCTTTTTTAGTTTTTTGGTCAGTCGAGTGAGGCCTAGCAGAAGGATGTGCAATTTATTTTTTTGAGCAACGTTGATTCCGTAACGTTTTGCTGTCGATTCTCAGAATGAGATCAGGTGCTCTAAAAACTGTATGTTTTAATTTTTTTTCAAGGACGGGAATTGATTTGTAAGTGCAAGGCCATTCAAAAAACTCCTGCAGTCGTTAGATTGGGGCGGCCCGGTTTTGGTGCAGATAAATTTGGGAACACAAATGTGTGGTAACACCACTGGTTTCCACCGAGCCTTCGCATGTGCAAAATGATTTTTGTGCATCTAAGAAGTTTCAATTAATGCTCAAGGAGCACAAATTGGATTGGTTAAATCAGTGAGGTTAATGACCTTTATTCATTCTGGTTTCAAGTGTGTTACATCCAGAAGTATTTTATTCGCTCGGTACAGGAGGCCAGCATGGAAATATCCTGTTTGCTTGTGGCATTGGATTCTTCTGTGCAGAGCTAATTAAGAGACTGAATTTTTTTGCAATTCCAATAGATTTGTTCTTTGAAAGGTCAAGCTGAATGTTAATGTTGCTGAACAAATAGATTTTTTTTCTTTCTAGTTTATGAATATATGTCCTGTCCCTTTTGTAGGTCTGTGCTGAGCTGCAGAATAAAGTCAGGCGTGTACTTCACGTTTGTTTTAAAAGTGGTCTTTTAAAACACAATCAGAGAAAACAAATACGGTGTCACAACTCAGAGTGGATATTTTATGGCAGCAGCTCCTTGAATTTGTGCACTTCTAAGCCAGCAAGAACAGTTTCCTGCTCTCAAAAATCAATGAAACATTTGATTGCTGGGGAGAGGAAAACACACCTTGGTTATTTAAATGCTGTTACAGCCTAAGTCAGCCTAGGTGCTTCCTTCTGGAGAAAGAGAATAAAACTCATCCTGAATACACAGGGTTAAGACAAGTTCTGGGGTTTGACTTTGGGAAGGCTTTGGGAGAACATTCCCAGTGTCAGCAGGATTTTCCTCACTCCCAGGGAGCAGCTGGGCAGGCAGGGGGTTGGTTTTTCACTCAGGTGTGACTGGCAGGGCCTTATACAGAATTTTATATGTTGCTGTTCATCTGGAGATCAAAGGCAGTGCCAAAGTGTTTCTGCTCGACTTCCACACCAGTTCACCCCCTCTGAATCCCAGAGTAAGTGGGAAATCATCAGACTTTCCACATCTGCAATATTAAGTTTAACATTCTGTCTTTTTCTTGTGATTTACTGAAACATTTCTGGTCAATACTGGTTCTAAAATAGTCTCAATATAATTTTGATTTTTTTGTGGTTTTTTTTTTTTTTTTTACTCTGACTTGGCTTCACTGCTCCTTGTTGAAATTAGTTCTGTGTGCCTATTGAAAAGAGCCAATATTTCAGCATTTCAGGGCTTTTTTAGCTTTGCACGGAGACTGATTCTCTGTGAAACTGATAAATGGGTGAAATCCTCTGGATGCAGATCAGTGACTGCTTGGATTTATCTGTTTAAAATTAATGGTGATCTTTTAGCTCTTACGAGGTAAAACTTTGCAATATGGACTCCACGAGAAGCACAGCTCCAATCTCAGGGGATTTCATTTTATTCACAGTTTTTAACAAGCTGAAGCTGAACTTTAAGATACGAGATACTGTTCCATAGCCCATTTTGCATCCCAAATAAATACAGTAAAAAATACCTGAGGGAGTTGTTTCCAGGATGAAGCATACAGAATTCTTTTCCTTCCTGCTAATACTGAATGCGTGCACTCGTTCTTAGAGCATGTTTAATCAAATTGTGAATATCAGCTGAAACCCAAAGGGCATTGTAAGGATTCTGTCGCCAAGACTGAGCTTTGCATATTCTATTTTTAGCTCTCCAGTTACGTGTGTGCTGTAAATTGCTCTTTGTGTGAACTTCTGTTCAGAGGGATCACATATGGGACCATCAAATCAGTCAAGATGCTCTGCTGAATGAGAAATATTCCCTCCTGCATTGTCTTTTGATTAAGGGGCAATTGAACCATTGATAAAAATATAAAAAGGGAATAATATCAGTGCTTGGGAGAAAAGATTCGAATTTCCCTGAGAAATTAAACATGAATTATCCCAACTGAACAATAGCATCATTAAATATAGCTCTCTTCATTGCTTTCCAAGACGGAGTTGCTGGGTGAGCTGATTTTGCATCCCATCAGCTTCAGAGCAACTTTTCTGCTGTTTGTGTGAAGCTGTTCTCCAAGCAAGGTTCTCCAAACCTTTCTGTCCAGCGTTCCTGTTTCAGATGGATTTTATTTCCCACACGGAGATAAAATCAGGCTTCATAAATTTTTGCCTCTGAGCTGTGATGGGGACTGCAAAGACTCTGAGAGCAAAATTTGCATTTTGGGGATACTTTGGTTGCACTTAGAGCAGGGACACGTGGATCTTGGATATCAGGGAGCAGTGGTGAAACACCAAAACCAAAACCACTGACTTGAACTCTTCAGTGTAGCTCTGGCTTTCATAATTTCAATTTTAATTAGAAAGGTATTTCTTCTTTTAATTTCCTGCCTGGGTGTGATTCCTGCTGGCTGGCTGTGATGTGCCTGATTAAGACACCACAATTAGGGTTTAGCTGGGGGATTTTCAGCACCAGTGGAAAAGTCCCAGCTGGAGCTGTTATTGTGAGGATCTAGCACAGACTTTTCATTTGCTGCTTGAAGGGTGCTGAGGGAAAAAAAAATCTCCTTTTTCCTGTGCTGGGTGAATATCTGGGTCTCCAGGAGGAGTTTTTAGTGCTGTTCTGGCTGTGATTTTTGGTGCATTTGCACAGAGTGTGGCAGGATGTGGTGGCAAACCTTGAACCAAAGGAAGAGATGTCACAAAAAAAGCACAAAACATTCACTGCCTTCCACGTTCCCTCCCTTTTCCTGCAGGAAATAAAATAAAAATATGTTGGTCTATATGTTAGTAAATATTCATCAAGTTATGAATGTGAGCTGAGAAAACTTTGGGGGCAAAAACGCCGTTGTTGGACAAAAGTTTAAGGAGTAAATGAAATAAATCACAAAGAGTATATATATAAAATTATTTTATAATTTCTAGAATTTTATTGCAGCTGAAAGGCAGAGCAGGTAAATAATAATATATTAGAGACCCATAATGTATAGAAACCAGAAGAAGCAAAGACATTCTACCAAAGCGAAATGGTGAAAGGACAGAAAAGAAGATTTTAGCACAGCTGCTTTGCAAGAATTGATGCAAATCTCTTGCTGGTGTTGGGGACATGGGTGGAGTAGCCAGGTGAAGCTTCTTTTGATTTGGGAGCATTTATTTGCATCCCAAGCAAGAACAGCTCTCTGATTGTTGGGAGACACAATGTTCCTGTCAGGAACAGCCTTTGAGAAGGTGTGCAAAGGGCAAAATCTGCTTCTTTCTTAGAGATTTATTTATTTTTTATTCAAAGACTGAGTTTTGTTCATCAAACACTTCAGTTAATCTTTTTAAAAATCTGTTTAATCAGATGAAAAAAAAATCGTCTCTATAATTACATATATATATTATTTAGCCAACAGAAAATTCCTGGCATTTCCTTTTGCCATTCATAATTCCAACAGTTTCAATATAGTAAGGCCTTCTTAAAAAAACCTTTAAACTCTCCTGGGGAATATAGATATTTGGAAGTTTCCTACCAAATAATTTCAAAACTTGAGGTGTAGTAGGTATGTTTCTGGATTTTTCCATACATTTCCCCACTTTAAGGTGTAAAGTCATTAGAGATGGGAAGGAGAATTGAAATTTCACCTTCTTAACAGTGGTTGCTTGTGGCTCCCTAATTCTTATCTGACAGAGAATAGACCTTTCCTTTATCTATCTACCTTTATATATATGTATAATTTTTTTTTTTAATGTGTCTCTGTATTTATTTGAAGTCTTGCTTTGCAAATGGAAAGGAAGAAGGAGACCCTGACTGTTTAGGAAAGGCTTTTTTATTTCATTTTTACAAAAGCTCAAGCCCCAAAAAATCAGATTAGGCCATACCTATGAACAGAAAATCAGGGAATTTCTGTGGCCTGGGGCTCCAGCAGCAGAGCTCTCTGCCAAGGGCTCTCTGATAAATAAAACTGCTATTATATGTCACTAGAATTCCCTTTTTTATTCCAAGGAGAGCCATAAGGAAGCAGCTTTTGACTTCCAAACTGCCTTTTTGAGTTATTTTGCCATATGGAATTGCAGAAGTATTTTTACTCTCAGGTATGGTTTGCTTAAAACCTATTCTCCAGCCCTTTGTTTCTTGTGTTAAAATAAAGATGATTTTCCCGTTTATTTTTGCTGCACGTGGAGGTTCAGATCATCTCTTATTTCATCCAGATTAATTCCCCCCTTGCTGCTGACAATGAGTCAAAATAGATACTTAAAAAAACCCCTCCAGACACAAAATATGAGGACAGAAATGGGCACAGAAGTGGTAAAAAAACCCAAAAAATTAGTGAGTATAGGTTGAGGAAAGATTTCATTTATGGTAATTTAAATGACAACAGAGTAACTGGCATGGCCTCAATGTTGTTTTTTCCTTCTGCTACTGACAGCAAGGCACAAATAAAATTGGCAGCTCCAGCTGTTGAGTTGAAGTTTTTGGGAAAAAATCAGCTGTTTATCAGTGGTCGAGTGGGCAGTGCAGGCTGAGCTGCCTGTGACAGAGCTTTGGGAGCTGAGAGAGGGTGGGAAAAGGAGTGAGAACCCCAAAAATGAGCTGCAGGGAGGGCAGAGTGAGGGGAGAAGGGAAAAAGGAAAAGGGAAAAGGGAAAAGGGAAGGAGGGAGAAGCCCAAAAACAGGGGAGCTGCAGGGAGGGCAGAGTGAGGGGA
>VZTG01001892.1:0-80804 GCA_013397845.1 Melanocharis versteri | reverse complement strand
GATTTGGGAGCAGAAGAGGGGGATATGGGAGCAGAAGAGGGAGTTGGGGAGCAGAAAAGGGGGTTTGGGAGCAGAAGAGGGGGTTGGGGAGAAGAAGAGGGGATTTGGGAGCAGAAGAGGGGATTTGGGAGCAGAAGAAGGGGGTTTGGGAGCAGGGATGGGAGCAGGGCCACGCTCTCCCTCTGCTCGTGGTGTTGATCCACGTGCCCGAGGCTGTGGGATTTGGTGCCCTGCTTGCCAAAGGAAAGGTTGGGTTCCCTGCAAAGGGACAGAGCTGTTGGAGGGAGAGAAGGTGGGATAAACGTGCTGGGACAGAGCTCGTCCCCTCCCCAGGGAGCTGGAATTGGGGGTGAACCTTTATTCCTCATTTTCTGCCAAGGAAAGGGGCGACTGTGCTGCCCCAGCAACAGACAGACAGAGAAGAAGGAGGTGGATAAATAAATAATCCTGCTCGACAAATTATCCCCATCCTAGCTGGAAGTTTAAATCCTATTTCTTCATTTTCATTGCATTTTGTCATCTCTGTTTTGTCACATCCAGGGTAATAAACCCCTCCTTCATCCTGGCCCTCTTTGCCTTCAGTTTGGTAATTGCAGATTCCATTAATTCCTGCTGGAATCCATGATTGTTGCAGGGTTTCAGTCAGTCTAATATCACGTGGAAGCTTTTTGTTGTTATGATATCATTTCATCCATAACGCTTTGCTTTTTTCTTCTTGCTGGTATGAAAATGAGTAAATTAGGCTTTGAACTTGCTACGATGCGACAAATGTTTTTCCTATTGCCTTGCATAGGATTTTCTTTTATGTTATTTATCCTGTGTTCATGTTCTTATCCTGCACTCACCTTGTCCTGGCATGAGAAGATTCTTGTGGGGATAACCTCCAGCTCTTCCCAAAAGCACAGCCTTTAAAAATCAATATTTCCTGCAAGGTGCTCTGCAGAGTTTTCATCTGGGTTTATAAATATTGCTTCTTGTTGTCTCAGCAGCTTAGGACTTTTTTTTTTTTTCTTTTTTAAACAAAATCTGTTGGCACGGTGAACGATTCGAATGTGTTGGGCTCCTTTTCCTGCCTCTACCCCGTGCTGAGGTGAAGCCCTCACACCTTGGAGCTGACTGATGAGGAGTTCATGCTTTCCAGGGAATATTCTCAGGGAGCATGCTTTCCTGATGGCAGCTTTTGTTTTTACACGAGTTGGTGCAAACCAATTATTCAGGGACATTTGGTTTTAATGTGGGTTTTCTTCGTGCTCTCAGTCATAGGAACAGGAAGGCAATACCTTCTAATGGGATGGTTTAATACCAATTTCACAGAAGATGGGGGTGCTTTTATAATCCAAGGTACACAAACAGGCTGATTAGAAATCAATGTGGTGGCTGAATCACCTCATAATGAAACATGACATTAATTTCCTTTCAGATTTCTGTTGTGTAAATATGTATTTTATATACAATGTAGTTGTAGTGTGCTTTCTTTTTATTCTCAGAGCTCCAATGTGGTTTATTCCTCTGGAGGAAAAAAAAATAATAAAACAGTCAACAGTCACCAAAAAATGCAGATTGTACAAACTCTGAAGTACAATAAATCAGGAATAGAAAATGGGTTGATTTCAGAGCAATAAATGGCAGGAGTCATTTGCAGACTTGAACAAGACTTTAAATTGATTTTCCTTGCTATTCTTTGCGACTGACCTGGCACTTCATGAGATCTATTAATTTGCTTTTAATATAAGCAAAATATTCTATTTCTTTTGAGTCACAGATAACTTAGAAAGTCGGTATTAGATATATGATAAGTAAAATCTCTGCCTCAATTTCCCGTTCCTGCTTTCTCCTGCAGGCAGAGCCCATCTTTCTGCCAAGCTTCCAGTTTTCTCTTCTTGTGTGTTAGGGTTCTTGTGTCCTTTGGGATACAATCAATTTTATTTCTGGGTTATTTGGGAGTGTGGGAAGGTATCCAAAAATCCTGGCCTTTTCTGCTTTTAGAGGTGGTTCTGAGCCAGCAACACGTCTAGGATGGATGGGATCCTGGAGAATTGTTACCAGGGATCCACGAGGGGCTCTGGCTTCCCAAAGGCCCATGGCTGATGGATGCAGCTTCCCAGGGGCATGGGACTGGCAGGGAGCAGGCAGGAGATGTGGCCCACAAAATCCTTTTCCCAGCTGGAATCTTGCAGGGGAAACAGGAATTTTTCAAAGGAAAGGCGGCTGGATTATTTTAACTTGGTCGAAGCCATCCAGTCCCTTAGCATCGCTGAAAAAAATGACAGGGCTGATGTGAGGACACCTTGCATGGAAAAATGAAGCTTCTAGAAGTTGTAAAACTTTAAGATAAATGGAATAAATACTGTGAGCCTGCCTTAATAAATGGAATGGGATAAATGGAATAAATACTGTGAGCCTGCCTTAATAAATGGTATAAAGGGAATGGGATAAATGGAATAAATCTGTGAGCCTGCCTTACATGTGCAAGTGCAAACACACAGAGTGTGGCTGGCTCCTGGAGAGTCCTTGTGGGGACATTGGGACGTCTTATCCTTGGGAAATTCTGGATGAGAGCTGGGCAGAAGATGTGGCTCACTGGCCATAGCACCAAAGGAAAGTCTCGAACACATTAAACAGCTCCACTGCGGGTCTTTTATGCCGTTGTCATTTTTCTGTGGTTTCCATTTATTCCATCCCTTTCCATTTCCCCTCACTCCAAAGGCTGGCAGTGCTCAGTGCTGGCGTGATAGGGGCTGTGCATTTGGAAAAGGTGAGAAACAAGATTTTTCTGGGAGAATTTTTCTCCAGAGAGGGACAGGATGTTCCAGCTCTCCATCTCTGCCGTCCCGTTTCCTCCTGAATGAATAATCAGGCAGAAATTGGCTGCAGTCTCCGTCTGCTGCTCTGCCCAGCCAAGGCATCATTCCTGGTGTCCTGACAAGGAGAGGGCCTGGCCAGAGGACTGAATTTAAAATGCATCCCAAACATTATCCCACCAATCATGCAAAAAAAATCCCTCGGAGAAAATATATCAGCTAAGCATCGCTCCGACAGATTATATCCACTTGGACTCCTCCATTTGCCTCCCAACCCCAAATGGAACAAACCAAAACCTATTTAAAAATAGTCCCAGCTGGTACGTGCTGGTGAAGAGGAGCACATCTTGTATCAGCAGTGAAATAGCTGCTCTTGGTGTTTTTAGACTCCTTTGGAGCTGGGTGCTTGAAGAACCCTTCTCCTTACTCTGGAAATGAGTACTATTAACAGAGAAGATCTGTAATTATGATGGGCTATAATCAGGAGCTTCAATCAAGTGAAAAAACTTCCTTTCTCGTGTGGCTAGATTTGCTTTGCACTCACTAAATTTAGCTCCTTCGACTGTACAAATTGTTTGTGGCTGTGGTGCCCCCAGAAAGGCAGCGAGTATTAAGTATTAAGATTAATCTTTGCTTCGGTTTGGTCTTTCTAGAGATTTAGTTTTCATATCTGGTTCTATTTAATAGAAAAGTGGTGAATCTAGAGTATTGATAAGGTTTCTGCGTGTGAAAACTGGATACTCTTTTTTGTGGAAATTCAGGTTTTTGATGCACTTTTGTAAAGGTCATTCATTTTCTGTAATTAAATATAATGATTAAATTCCTGTACAGTATGATTATTATCAAAGTTCTCATTTTGCACTTGGTGGCACTGGGTTTTGGTGGATTTTTGTGTGAGGGGAGGTTTGGTTGATTGGTTTTTCCATTTCTAATTAGTTCAAAAGCATAGAGAAGGCCATGCAAATAGAAATGACAGGGGGTGTATGTAGATACCATGGAATAGGTGATGGCTTTCACACTTGGTGGTTGAAATTCATGCACGGTGGCCAGACAAAAACAGGCACAAGATGCACTTCAGGCTACCAGTGGAGGTGTTTTTAAAAAATGTGATGAATTTTGATTAAGAGCGTTAAGCAGTTAATAAAAGGTGAGGAGTTTTGGTGATCACGTGGTCAGAATCATTAAATATTACCACTGGCTTGGTGGGAGAAAGGCTTGAGATGGGAGGGGAAAATCTGTTGATAAATTACTGGCTCCAAGGATGTTTTCCAAATGTACAGATGCTGCTTAGGCTGAAGAAAATGCATCTCTGTTTTTTAAATCTAAAAGGTGAGGTTTAGCCCTAAGGCAAATGCTTTGAGGCTTTTAATGTTGGCCAACCCCATGTAAATCCCAGTGCTGTGTCTGATTTGGAAATACGCTTTTTGAATTGCAGACATTGCCTCAGAACTGAGTTTTTCCTACCTGAGGAACTCCTCACCATGCAGGTTGTGCCCTAGGTCCAGTCTAGGACCAACAGGCAGTAAAACCTGAGTTTAGCAGGTCTAACCCAAGGTAGCAGCTCTCGGGTGCCGTTAAGGAGGCACCAATTACAGCCCTGCCATTAAATGCAATTTCTCTTTTGCAATTAATGGAAAATACTCAGCTGGGTTGGTTCCCATGAAAATTTGCCAAATATATGGAAGAAATCATTAGAAATTTGTAAAATCTCTTAATCTGCTCTTAACTTTAACCAGTTTGGTTCAGAAATTGTCCCTTTGTCAGTGTGCTCTGGGTTCTGCTGGTGTTGGGAATGGGGGAGAAATGCTCTTGATTTCTTTAGAGCGAACTCAAACAGAATGCTTGTACTTGGACTATATTTGATGTAAATTAGTCGTTAATTAAAGTAAGATAATAACAATTGCTTTGCCTAATTACTTTGATTATACAGGTTGCTTGTCAACAAGTTCTTGTTCTTAAAGCTGGGATGGCGCCAGAATAAATCCAAGGATTGCCAGTTCCCTGGGGCTGTACGAAAGGACGAGAGTGCAGGTTTTTAGAGGCCATATTTGGAAAGGGAATAGGGAATTTTCCAAATTTAGGGCTAAATTGTCATGAAATGTCACGTTTTAAGGGATTGTAGGAATGGTTTGACCAGTAACGATAGGAAGGTCCCTAAATACAGATGAAGAATGTCTTACAGTGCAATAAATATGCCAAGACTCCTCTGGGCGAAATGTGGAGAAAAATCTATGCCAGAAAAATTCAGTTTAATCTCATCTGGAAACACCAAGGCTGGAGGATCCTAATCAAAACTAAAAATGAATCAGCAGTGTCATAACAAGGCAGAGTTGATTCTTTGCACTGTGGTGTGGTGCATTAATGTGCCCCTGGTTAAATCCAGCCACGAATTTTTGTCATTTGGAATGGAGAGATTTTTCAAAATGATTTTTATATTTTTTTTAATTAAAAGACTTCCAACCTTCTGTTTTAATTATTTTGGTCTTGAAATGTAGATTATTTATTACAAAAGGAAAAAGTTCAGATTAGAAAACCAAAATGGGTTAGGAGATGGAGAGGAATAATTAATGTCTTTATGTTGTGGAGTTTCTGCTGAATTGTGATGTATAAATGTAACATCTCTGTCAGTGCTTAGTTCCTTAGAATAGTCATTGTTAAATTACATATGCAGGAGCTTATGAATGGATATTCTTAATTTTTAAAAGTTATCAGTTGCATTTTTTATAGTTTGAAATCAGAAAACCTTGCTCTGGTCCAAATTAAATAAATTACATAGATAAACGTGGTTAAATTTAGCTTTGTTAACGACTTCTGCTAGAGCTATCCCTCTTTTTGCCTGGCTGTGAAGCTGAAAGAAACCGTAATTTTCCTGTGAATTAGTGGTGAGGGTGGTCAAACATTGGCACGTGGATGTTGGGTTTTCTGGGTGATGGGAAGCAGAAGAAATTAGTTTCTATATCCCATTTTCTTGTGTTTTCAGACTAGAAATATGGGGGACACATCAACACAGGGCAGCCCTGGTGAAATTCCAGTTATTTATTTATTTATGTGGTTATTTATTATTTACCTCTCTGCATTCTCCCTTGGTTCAGTGCTGGTTGATGCCAGGGAATGCTGCTCATGTGCTGGATTACTGATGCAATCTGTAAAACCCATCTTTTTTCCTCTTGATCCTGTTCCTCCTTGCAATTTCAAATTCAAACTTTGTGATGTTACAACAGCTCTGTGTCCCCCTGTCCACTCTGGAGATGTTGAAGTGTCTAAATCATGTAGGAAATGTATAAGGAAAAAAGGGAGAGAATTGGCAATACAGGGGGAATTAGCAAAAACCACTTTTCCTTCTCTCATCCTCTTCTGTTTGATTCTTTCTCTCTGAAAATACATGGCACTATAAGAGGTGAATGTTGTCTTCTTTTCCTTCTTCTCTGTCAGAAGCTCTTCACAATCAAAATTCTTGTTTAAGCCTGTAATGATTTTATTTTAGATGAGCTGTATTAGCACTTCGAAAAACATTTAATATTTTCTCTGGCTTCTGTGCAGCACCGTTATGTACCACATGAAACAAATCCAATAATATTTGGAAAATATTTCCAATCTCAGGTACCAGGGCATGTAAAGCATCTGCTAAAGGGTTTCCAAGCCTTTTTTGTTGCCTGGTTTAGAGCTAATTTCCAAATATATGAGCCGCAGGGCTTTGAAATTATGGATGTGAATCACTGGACCTGAAAAATGATGCAAACTGATCAAAGTCAGGGGTTCAGAAGCTCGCTCTCCTTAAGGGTTGTGGACCTCTGTATCAGCTCAGTGTAGAAATATTTTTAATTCTTTGGAGATAAAAAGAAGATAAATTTACTTTCTGAGGAACAGGTAAATATAGGTGAATGGGAACACCTGTGTTCATCTGCTCAGCACTGTGCAAAAGAGAAACAAAAGCCATCAAAGCTTTAAACTTTGAAATGCTGGGCTTTAAATGCAGCGAGGGAGCTCAGGGCAGTGTGGAGCTCCTGCAGCCTGACTCCTGGTGCCAAGGTTACACAACCAGCCCCAAGTTCATAACTGTTCTTCTCCAATCCCTTCTGCTGACCCCAATTCAAGCTGACTTTTGACTTTATTTTAAATGAATTTCAGCAGCCCTGCAGCTTGCAGTGAGGGTTCTGAGCTGTGTGGTGCCACAAATCACCCTGCTCTGTGTAAAACACTGGCAGCTTATTCACCATTAGCGTGGAAACACCACTGAAAATTCCAAATTGGGTGAGGACAGATTGTGAGCAATAATATTATTCCAGGTCTGTCCTCGAGGCTGCAAAGATCAGAGTCTACACAGATAGAAAAGCTGATTTTTGTTCCTACGTAGACACCTTGTGGAAATAAATTCACAGCATTTTCAGGGCGTTCAGCTGCTGCCAGGTGTTTGTAGGGAAATTATTCTTATCTCAGTCCGGGGGGCTGAAATATTCCTGATTTTCCTCCCCATCCCAGGGGGAAGGGGTAGTGAGCAAGAGGCTCTGATTTTGGTTGCCAGCTGGGGTTAAACCATTGCTGTGGCTCCAGAATCCCAGAGAAATTCTAAATATCAGCTAAATCAGCTGAGGGCTGGTATTTCACTGCCTTCCTATTGCCAACAGAGCTTCTGGAACCGTTTCCCACTTTGTCATGGGAAACTTGATTTTGTTAAATAAAGTTTGAATTCTTAATCCTTGGCTACAAAGAACTCACTCCTTTTGCAGCTTTTCTCTAAGATAAACAGGCATTTCTAAATCTCTGCTGTTTTAGCTCGAAGTCAGTCGAAGGAAGCTGTATCTGCAAAAAGCTCAAACAATTTGGTTATAAATTAGGATGTTTTAATCTTGCTTTAGATGTCTTACATTAAAATATTGATTCAATTTATATAACAAGAGAATATCTCCAATAGGACCACAGTTCTTTAGTAGTTCTCCTTTTTACAGTATTAGGAATTAAAAAATAAAAATATCACATGGTTTGAACAGCATTCATCCTTCTTGGCTGTTTTAAATTTTACATGTATCATGTTTAATTATACAGAGAAAATTCCTGCACATCCTGGTCCATTTTCTCTCTTGTTTGAGTAATTAGAGTATGAAGTGGAAATCTGTTGCAATTTAATTTTAAAATGTTTTTGTTTTCCTCTGTTTTCCTGTTGTGATGCTGGGTTGAAATAGAACGCTCAACAGTGATACAGTATTCTAGCAAAGCTCATTTTTTATGTTAATAAATTAGAATATTTACAATCATCCTTATTCTAAAGGAGTAGGTCAACCTGGAGAACACAGGAGAGTTACATACAGCAAATTAAGACTTCAGATAATGTGGGAAATCCTAAAATTTTAATTTAGAAGGACTACTGCGATCTTCTTGCAGATTCTTCTCACATCAGAAGGGGCAGTGAGAAAAGGGAGGTTTAATAAAGAGCCATGGTAAAAATGGGAATTATTTCCTAATCTAATCTTCGAAGTTAGAACACCTCTTCAAGTTACGCCCAGGGTTTTATCTTTCTTCCCAAAACCTTTTATTAGTCAATTATTTCCCAGGGCAACAATTCTGGAAATTGCCTTTGCAATCCAAACTCAGTATCAGGTCACTGCTGGCTTTGGATTGGTGTTTTTAAGCCTTGGTAATGCAGCTGTACTTTGACCTAGAAACCTATTTCGATCAGCTGGTTGTAACCAGGACTTTTTAAACATCTGTCTGGGGGTTCTTGCACATGCGAGTAGCTGCTTGCAATCGAAATATTGTTGGTAAATAATCCAAAGGCTCGGGAGAAATGTTTGAAAAAATGTTTTGCAAGGGTCACGACTGGGGGAAGGTCCTGGCTCAGTCCTTTCCAAGCAGGTGATGGGACAGATTGCAGGTGACTTGTGGGGAGCAGAAGGTCCTTGCTGGAGCTCCCCGTGGTAAATCTCAGCTCAAAGCCTTTCCCTCTTCCCTCTTCCAAGGGTTCTGATGCCTTTTTGGGCTACCTGAAAACAGAGGCCAGACAAAATTAAGGGAATAAAAAGAGGGTTTTTTTATTGAAGTTCCCTCAGGTACATTTAGGGCAGAAATGGACCCAAAAATGGACAACGGGTCCTAGGTTTTCACACTTTTATAAGTTTGGTCCATTTGCATTTTGGGGAATAATCTTCCAATTACAGCTTCAGCTAATGAAGTCATTTACCCCAAATTTGCTCCCTCCAAACTCACTTTTGTTTCCATCTCTCGGGGCCTGAGGCAGTGAGGTGTCCTTGATTGCCAGGCCTGGAGAGGAATTGTTGTGTCTGCCCAGAATGGGAGAGCAGCAGCTGACACTGTGTGTGGAGTTTAGAGTGATCCACTAAAGAACTGCAGGAGTACAAATAGATGGAAAATCTAAAAGCTAAAATCCTCAGGCATCAGTTCCATCCTCTGAGGAGTCGCTGAAGCTGCTCCCAGCGAGTCCTTCCAGAGTAACCCCACCGGGCTGTCCTTGTTTTCCAGGTGCCATGAACCGTGGAATTCAGCGAGAAATAAATTTAGCTGCAGCACAGCAGGAAGTTTCAGAGGCAGCAGCTTCTGCAAGGGATTGTCAAGAACAATCTGCGAGGAGGCTGCTCCTGGCATATAGATTTTGAGCTGGAACGGTGCAGGGAAGGAAGCGCTCCGTGCCAGCTCTCAGCACCATATGCTTGCCCCTAATGTAATGCACAAAGAATATGGAGGCAGCAGCTGCTCTGCAGGGAGGTGGCCACTTGTTAGATTTTGAAACCTTTCCGAAGTGTCTGTTCCTTTTCTTCTCACGGGGATTTTTTTTTCCCCCCTTGCTTACGTATTTGCATTCAAAAGATGTTCCCTGAAAGAAATCTATTTTTAGGCCGCGGTAGGAACAGGGGAGTGTGATCTACTTTTTGTTGTAATAAAGATCATTTTGGAAGGATTCTGATATTTAGGGGTTTTGTACTGAGAAATGTGGGCAGGTTTTTATTTTCTTGGTATCCATTGGCATCAGGGCATGATGAAATCATATCTAGAAATTAATTATTGTCTAGGATTGCCTGACTTTGGTGGAAAATTCTGTCTTTCTTTGGGTTCCAGGAGTGTTCCAGCAGCCTGATCACACTCACATTTAATTCAATGTCAATTTTCACTGAGTTCACTGGCAAAGAGAAGCATAAATGAGGATTTAGATCTAAAATGGGAAGAGCTGGATTTAATATGCCCAGAGGAATGGATCTTCCCTGGCATCCATCACTACCCAGGCACTGAAGTTGATTCCTCTGCTGCTCTGAGAAACCTGAAGTTCCTGGCACATTTCAGGAACTCTGTGCCTGCAATGCGAGGAAAACAAACCTTATTTATGTAAACAAAACTGGATTTTAAAAGGGTTTTTTTTGACTCCTGAGATTTTCATGTCCACTCAATTCCAGATACACCTCACTATGGGCACTTGCATTTTGAATTAGGGCTTCTTAAGTGAATTTGAGAATCCAGAGGGAAGTTACATCACAATATAATGAGGTTATAGCAGGACAAGTTGTTACAGCAGGTAATAAAATTAATGTATCACAGTGGCATTTTTGCTGAATGTCAGTGTTTTACAGTGACCCTGGAGTGATGTTAAAATGTCATAGCAACACCAGAGTGACCCATATTAGTCAGTAAAAATGATGGTTCACATAAAAGAAAGATGTTACAATCCTTTTTGGAAGGATAAATCTCTCGGAGACAGAGATTTGTGTGTTATTCTGTGTTGTTCATCGTAGCTGCTTCTCTCTGAAAAAGAAATGACATTAATCTACCTGTCACCAGGTATAAATCTTCCTGCTGATAGGGAGATGATTCTTAGGGAAAAATTCATATTTATTTGTTTACTTCAGTTCTAGACCAGTCTGTTGTCATCTATCTGACCTTCATTTTTTAAACCAGCTGCAACTTGTGTGTTTCTGGGATAATTAATTACTAATGCTTATTTAAAAGGTCCCCTTTCCCCTTTCTGTGGCCATGGTTTTTGCAAGAATTCAAATCCAGTAGGATGACTGATTTGCAGCTTTAATCATTCCCTAGGTGAGCCCTCATCCCTGTGAGGGACAATGTAGGGAATCCATCTATTAGGAATCCCATTTCTGAAGTAAACTGGATTTTAAAGTGAAATTAAACATGGATTCTGAATACAGTCCTGCAGTCCTAATTCCACAAAACGTGAGGTAAATGTTTAACTCACATCGAAAATGATGACTTAGTCTTGGCTTGAGCCAAATCAAAATCTGTTTTCAGTGCAAATTAAAGCTGGGAGATGATTTCCTGTTTTTATTCCCATGAGGGAAGCTTAGCCCCGGCTTAAGGAACACTCTCCTAATTCTACTGAGCATAAGAAAATGTAAATTATCAATAGTTTATGGTTTACACATTGGCCAGTTGAAGTCTGGGGTCTTGGCACAGGAGTATTTTGTTTGGGGTGTACAACACTTCCAAGAAAATTTGTAAATAAAGTGTTTATTAATATTTTGGCAGGGAATTTAAAGTCTTCCTTGTCCTTACTTCTCTCCTTCAGAAGGACTGAGAATCGGTAGAAGTTGCACAGTGTTCAGCCTACTCCATTTTCTCTAACATACATAGAATTGATTTGTCTGAAACAGCAGACTAAAGTAATTCTAGAAATGGGTACATTTAGACATAGAACTATTATTTTATTGATTTTTTTCCCTGAGATTTGTTGTTGTGGTTGGATGGAGATTTATTTTTACATAAAAAAATGCCTGTCAGGAAAAAAAAGGATGGAGCTTTCTTTAACTCACTCTTTAAACTGTGAAAATCAGCAAACCAGTGGAATTCTAAGCAAGGGAGAAAAGGAAATCCTCTGTTTGTGACAAGTGAGAATTGCTTGGTTTTCAGCCTAAGGAAAGTTACTTCCTTTTTAATGGATTGCCCAACCATCACAAGCTGCCAATGGCTAATTTAAGCAAAAAAGGAATGCAAAAGACCAAATGTGGCAAATGTTGTCTAGAGGATTGTTTTTCGTTGTGAGGAGATGCTTCAGGTGTGTTGGAGCTCCACAGAATTTTTACTTTGCTTTTAAAAACTGGAAGATTCGTGGCTGCACAGCTCAGACATTAAACTGTACCCTGTAACTACACCAATTGTGACGTTGGAGAAATTAGAGAAATTCATCTCCAATTCTTTTTTTTCTTCTCTCCAGCCACCAGAAAAAGAGGGTGGGCTGCCTCGCCAGGTGGGCAATAAGACGGAGTGTGGCCTCTTGGGCTTTGTCCTGGACCTGAAGCAGGATTACGAGCCCGTCCGGAGCCTCATCCCCGAGGAGAAGCTCTACAAAGTTTACACCTTCAACTCCGTGAGGAAGTCCATGAGCACGGTCATTAAAATGCCCGACGGCAGCTTCCGCATGTACAGCAAAGGCGCTTCCGAGATTGTCCTCAAGAAGTAAGTGCGCTGCACCCACGGCCTCGTTTTTCCAAAGTGCAAAACATTCTGACACTCATACGCGGGAATTTTGGTGTTTGGAATTTGCTGCCTGCGCCAGAAATACAGCAAGCTTTGGCAGCGTAAGATGCTCTTAATGTTTTTTAATTTTTCTAAGTGTGTCTGGGAAATTGGCTTATTTTTCTTCCCAAAGAATTGGGTCTGCTTTTGGTAATTTACAAACGGGTTCTTTACGTCCAACCCATTTGGAAAAGAAGCACTTCTCAATTTCACTGTAAGTTGTCAGCTCGTTAATTACTGACAATATAACATGTGAAGGGCTCTTGGTGTCTGTGTAATAAGTTACAAATTCTCTCTGATATTTCGGTAGTGAATCTTCTGGAAATTTACAGTAGAAACTTAAAACCTGCCGTCAGAAAAGGAAAACATTGGCTGAAATGAGCTTGTACAGGAAATATTTTAGCAGTCGTGCAGATGCACACTTGATGCCTTTTTGGGACTACCTAAAACCAGAAACCAGACAAAATTAAGGGAATAAAAAGTAGTATTTTTACTGAAGGACCTTCGTGTACATTTTGGGCAGACAACCCCCCCCAGGGGCTTTGTCCATTTGTCCAAATATGGACAAATATGGACAATGAGGCGCGGGTTTTTATATTTTTATAAGTTTGGTCCATTTGCATATTGGGGATTAATCTTCCAATTACAGCTTCAGGTAATGAAGTCATTTACCCCAAGTTTGCTCCCCTCAACTCACTTTTGTTTCCATCTCTCAGGCCTGAGGCAGTGAGGTGTCCCTGATTGCCAGGCCTGGAGAGGAATTGTTGTGTCTGCCCAGAATGGGAGAGCAGCAGCTGACACTGTGTGTGGAGTTTAGAGTGATCCACTAAAGAACTGTAGGAGTACAAATAGATGACAAATCTAAAAGCTAAAATCCTAAGGCATCACACTCAGTTTTTATTCTCTTTGCCTTGCCCAAACCAGGTGCTCCAGGATCCTCAACGCAGCCGGGGAACCTCGGATCTTCAGGCCCCGCGACAGGGACGAGATGGTGAAGAAAGTGATTGAGCCCATGGCCTGTGATGGGCTGAGAACCATCTGTGTGGCTTTCAGAGACTTCCCCAGCAGCCCCGAGCCTGACTGGGACAACGAGAACGACATCTTATCTGACCTGACCTGCATCTGTGTCGTTGGCATTGAAGACCCAGTAAGGCCAGAGGTACATGCAATTTTTATCTTATATAAAACTGGACACAAACTGAATGGCAGGTTTCTTACAGGTTTTATCTCTTTTTTTAATTAGCTCTGTCAAAGAAGCTGAAAATCAGCTGTAAAAATGGGTTTGACTTGATAAAAAGCCAAATAATTAAGGTGATAAAATTCAACTACCAGTCAGCTGATATTGAAATAAAGGAATACAAGGCTTTTTGAACTGCGGGGCTGAGATGATCAGCAGAGGTTTTGTAATGCTCCCACATGTTAAAGAATTTTCCTTTAAGCAGTGCAGTGATGTGCAACTCTGAAAGTAGGGAAGACAAGTGCAGTGATTAAAATTGCCATGATTATAATGGCAGTTTCCACAGAAACTGGAGTTTTGCCATTTATTGTAATAGTTGTCACTTTACTTCAGATTGTACCTGGTGACTGCTCAGGAAAACTTGTTTTTTGTGTTGTATTTGAGCAAGGAAAGGCTGCAGTTGTCATGGATATCACATTTACATGGCTTGTACAAATATATATAAAATTTCAGCTCAACTCACCTGAGTAAATCAGTAGTAGGTGTGCACATCCCTGCTACTACACTTGTAAATTATATTCCTACAGAAATACCAAGGCTAGAGTTAGAGAATTCTGATCTCTCTATTTGGTGCTTGCTAATTAACGGAGAGTTAATTCCATGTTAGGGCTTGGAAACGGTGCCAGTAACTTTGGAACTAACAGGACAACCCCAGGTACCAACTGCACAAATGTGCCTTGCCTCAGTATGGATTTTATTGTTTTTTTTTTTCCTCAGTATGAAGGTTAAAATATAAAGTAAATCTTGCTTAGGTGACAACTGGATGATAAACTCCTTATCTCCACAAAGAGCAGATAAACAGCATCCACTTTATCTGTCATCAGATGGTCTCTTGCTGCTAATCCATCTGTCCCCACGCCTGACATTGCAAGGCTTTCAAAATGTTGGAAAATGTCCTTTAGAGGTTCTGTCTGCAGTGCTCCTTTAATGCTCCAGCTCGCCTGTACGGATATTTTGTTGAAAATGTCTTGCAGAAAACATAGATGTTTTCAGAAATATTTTGTCAGTGGCCGCTGGAACTGTGAATCAATCCTCTCCCCCTCCTAAATGGATTCATGATCCACGTTAGAAAACAGCTTTAAGTCAGGTTCTGTGCGGTGTGACAGACTGAGGGATTGGGGAGCAGTGGGATTTGCAGTTATTATGGAAAATAGCTGCAAACTCTCCTTTCATGTGATTGTTAGGAGGGTGTTTTGTAAGAGAACTACCCTTATCTTGCAGGGAATAATTTCTTGGGAGCTTGAGGTAAAAGTGAATAATTCTGCTAAAAATAGAGGGCAAATCTGGCTTCTGTGTAAAGAATCAAAGAGATGAAGGCAGGAAAACATCTTATTTCTAAATAAACATTTGAATACTGTATTGAATTTCTTGTAGTTTAACACCAGAACATGCAGGAGCATTTTTACTTCTGTGCAAGACACGCAATAAAATATTTATCATTTCAGAATTTTAGCAAATGTTGGACATTTGGGATTTGGGACTTTGTTTTTTTGTTGTTGTTTTTTGTTGTTTTTTTTTTTTTTGTTTTTTTTTGCCTTGTCCCTTTTCACTGTTTCAAAGTGACAATAACATCACGAAAATATTTAAACTAATATTTAAATTATTACTACTCCACACATTATAAGAAGGATAGCAGCGCCTCAGGGGAAAGAAATGAATCAATAAACCCTGAGCCAGGAGAAAAACATAAAGTTCAGAAAACTCTCTAGGTCTGGAATATGTTGCAATATCATAATGTGCATATCTGAAATTCCTATTGTTGATGCAAATAGTAAGACGCTGAGCAGTTACAGGGAATATTTTGCCAAAATGAAATCTGCTCATTAAATAGACTCCGCACTGGAGTTCATGAATTTTCAAAGTGCTTTCTGTAAGGAAAAAAAAAAAAAAAACCCACAAAAATTAGAATTCTTACTAGAAGTGCTGTTTTATCAATATTCTCAGTATTCATGGCTGTCAGGATTTATTCTTACGGAGGTGATAGATCAGGTAATTCCAACAAAACAATGCCCCCATCCTGGCAGCCTTTGGCTTCCCTTCAGTGACATTCCCGTGTTTCCTGGGGAAGGCTCGGGATTTTCCTTTTCCCTGAGATGTTGCTGGAGCTGTCCCATGGATGCTGGGCTGGGAGCTCCTGTGGGACACGGCTCGTGAGCGTCCATGGAGTGATTCCACAATATATAAAATATAAAATATAAAAGTGATTCCACAGCAGTGTTGGAGGCGACCTGCTGCCCTGCTCCATTTCTTGGAATATTCCTTGGAATATTGGTATATCCTGGGCATATTCTTGGGATATTCCTGGGAGCTTTCTGGCACTCACAACTCTCCTCATACAGCAAAAATCCCAGTTTGCTTGAATTATTTAACACTGATGTCCAACACCTGTCCAGTTTTCTCTGGAATGCCCACCAAGGCCACCCATGGTTTTCCATATTCCCAGGTTAATTCAGATACCAGCTTAGTCATCAGCAGCTGCTGGATTTAGCAAGCCCTGAACTACTTGCTTGATATTTATATTTTGTGGGTGTGTTTTTTATTTTTCTTTGATAAATACGCAGGAAGCGAACAAACAGAGTGATGCCCTTCTCCTGCAGAGATTCTCTGTTGATCCTGACGCTCTTTCTGGCTTGATTTTAATGAGCCTGAACTGGCTCACACTGATTTGCCAAAAAACGCCTCCAGTCTGTTATTTCTGGGAGATGAACGTAAATCCCTTCCAAATATCTCCTATTTATTTGTCACCTGATTGGGAAAGATATTCCTGCGTTGCATACTTTGTGCATGCGTGCTTGCATTGGAAGTTTTGCTTTGCAGAGGGAAAATAAACCAAAAAAATTGTGAAATGTGTACTTCAGCTCTGCAGAGCTGATGGAAAATATCTGCTTCCTCTGCCCACTCAGTCTGCCAACACTCTTCCTCCCTTACAGCAATAAAAAAATATGAACAATATTTTAACTGTAATTACTGTACACACTATTAAATCAGATACCACCCACCAGCTGTCCAGAAAATGACGGGAGAGGAAAACAGAGTGATTTCTCCAGTTAGATGTGATTTTGAGACGTGTTTGCAACTGGGGCTGTCCTCCCCTGACCTTGTTTAATAGGACTGGCACTTCGTGGGAATAACCCTTTTTGCTGCTTGCACTGTAATTTATTTTTCTCCTTCGTGGTCCATCCACTGGGCTGGTTTTCCAGATTTCCATCTAAATCTGTCCTGTCCATGAGGGTCACCACAGCTCCAGTGGGTACCAAAGGCATTTCCAGCTGACAAATGGGATCTAGGCGGGATTATTAATGGGGAAACTGGGGAGATCAGGGGTTATTTGCTTAAGGAATCAACTTAACCTGATCGTGCATTCCCCTATAGCAACCTATTTAAGTCACTAAAAGGCTTCAGGTCTAAATAATTTTTCCAGGGCGTGCAGTTTGTGGGGAAAATATTCCCAGTTAGAGGGGAGGGAATGGGAAGATAAAGCTCTGTCCTTGAATTCTGCTCTTGATTTTGTGGTCTGTGTTGACAGAGTCCTGCAAACAGCACATCCCGTGGACACGCTGAGGGTGGAGGGGTTTTCCTGGGAATCCTGGGAAAAGTGCTGCTCGGGTCCTCACTGAGACATTGGTTCAGGGAGGCTTTTTTGGAAAACAGGAACTCCACAAACTGCCTTTAATAAATACGCACAAACATGGTGTGAAATTATTCCCTGACTGGGAGAGCCATTTTCTGTGGTGTGGTGTAGGGATTTAGGGTTTTCAGTGCAGACCCAGAGCCTTCCTGGCCCCAGGAAATCCCTCAAAACCCAAGATTTGTCCCATTGGCTCAGAGCAAGGGCTGCCATAGTTGCCCTCAGCGATGTCCCCTACTTGTGGCTACAGAGGAAATGAAAATATCTAGAAATGCTTAAAATTAGCAGCATAATGTTGGAGGTGGTGTCTCCTTTTCTTAACATTTTCTGCACTAATGGATGAAATCAAACCATTCAAACTGGCATTGAGCTCCACAACACATTCCTGTCTGTGCTGGAGGTCGTGATCAGCAGGGTGCACTGAATACAGAGAGTAATACCCATTTTAATACCTTTTCTTGAATAGTTATGGGGTTTTTAAATATTTTTTAATAACTGTGCATTGCCCTCTTCTGAGTAGGGCAGTTCACTTCCCTGGAGCTCTGTGAAAGGCTTCTGTCTTCATGATGAATCCTGGGCTGATCTGAGACTCTTGTGGGTAAAAATGAAATTAAGAGAAGTGGTTCTGTGCTGAAGAATGACATCCAGGCTATTTCTGGACATGTTAAACACGTTCCTTATCCTTCCACATTAAATAATATTCCTATTTTTCTCTCAAAGAAATAATGCTTTCATAATAATAATAATGCAAAATAATGCAAAATTATGATGGGACTGAATTAATTGGTCAGTGATATTTACTTAGAAATTATCATTAATTAGGATGTAGTTTAAGGGAACAGAATTTTTTCCCCATCTGAAATTGAGCTGTAGACATGGAACCTTTTCGTAGCCTTCATTTACCCAAGTAACTGTATTAGAACAGCTTTATTGAATTATTAGGAATGAATCTTTTCTTTTAATTCTGAAAAGATTTCTTGATTTTTTTTAAAGAATAAGTTGTGTATGATGCCAAGTCAGAATAGAACCCCTACATTAACCTCACAGCCTCTGTTACACCCTGAATTCTCTCTCTGATATATTTCCTGTGCAGCAGAAGTTTGTCTCATGCAGAAAAAGACATAACTAACGTCAGGCTTCATTTTTATGACTTTGAAATACATAAGATACTAATTTTAAACTCCTGTATTTAGGAATTTCACCTGTTGAGAAGCATGAATTAAGTAGTGCTAAATCACAATAACTTTTAAAATAATCTTGTTGAAAGGGAGGTTTGGATCAGAAGTAAAATCATTTTCTGTACAAAATGTTTGTATTCTCCTTTCATTTGAGTAGTTATGTTCAGCTTGCTAAAGGTCCAAAAAGCTGCAGAGCACTCATTTTTATTCAGGCCAGGAGAAAATTTAGGGAACTGATCTCAACAATGGTTTTTGTGCTTCTTGGTACAAGATTTTCCTCGCCCGTGGTGCAACCCCAACTCCACAACAGTCGAGTAACAACAAAACACGTCTGATTTCTCTTTCTGCTTCAGGCATTTCTTAGCCTGAAATTCTTCTGGATGGGAACACCTGCATTGTGTTTTATCCCTGATCCAGGAGTTCTCTTTGCCCTTGCCTTGCTTCTCTGATGCCTTGGAGAGGCTCTCCAGAACAGAGGCTGGACGAGATTAAGAGAATAAAGTGGGGTTTTTTTAAAGGCCTCCAACAGGTGCCCCTTGGGCAGTCAGGAGCCTCCCAGAGGCCTCACCCACGGTGGACGATGGGCACGAGTTTTTCACACAATTCTGAGTTTGGTCCATTTACATATCAGGGGTTAATCCTCCAATTACAGCTTCAGGTAATGAAGTCATTTACACCCAGTTTGCTCCCCTCTCCAACTCACTTTGGTTTATATTTTTTGGGGCCTGAGGCAGCGAGGTGTCCTTGATTCCCAGGTCTAGAGGAATTGTTTTGTCTGACCAAAACGTGAAGAGAGTAACTAACGCTCTAGATGGAGTTTAGAGTTATACACTAAAGCAGTAGAGGATCTGAAAAATATAAAAGCTAAAATCCTAAGGCATCATCTGCAGGTGCCAGAAGCCATCCGGAAGTGCCAGCGAGCCGGGATCACCGTGCGCATGGTCACCGGGGACAACATCAACACTGCGCGTGCCATCGCCATCAAGTGTGGCATCATCCACCCAGGAGAAGACTTCCTCTGCCTCGAGGGGAAGGAGTTCAACAGGAGGATCCGAAACGAGAAGGGAGAGGTAAATAAAACCCGATGAAAGCACCAGAATATTCTCCCGTGCTGTTGTGTGCCTCATATCAGTAAAGAGTGCTTGGAAAAATTCCTGCTTTTTTCTCCCGCTCAATTTTTGCGATTCAAAACAGCAGTGAAATTCCAGTCTTTACTATTCCAGGATCAGTTTAGTGCTGGCCTAATTCTGCAGTTTTTAGAGCCACTGCTCTACTCCACAAGAAATCAAAACTAAGCCCATTAAAGCAGGTTTATGGCAAGGAAGGGAAGGAACTCAACAACAATTTTGCTCCTAAAAATGCAATCTGTACTGAGAACCAGCACCTCTGATTTCTTTAATTTATTCCACTTTCTCTAATGTACTCACATCAATGATTTGCATAAAAAATCTGTCCTTTGGAAGACTTTTAACTGCTCGTCAAAGATGGAGCACACACACAGCTCTAAAAAAGTAAATCCTATGCTGGCTCTTTGAGTCCATCAGAAATGAGTGGGCAGAGTCGTTTGCTCCTTGCATTGATGGATGGAATCCTGGGAATGTTAATAAATACAACAGGTTTGGCTTTGTTCCCGTTGCTACACAAGAAAATCTTGCCATTATTAGTGCTAAGTGAAGGATTTGGGTTCTAACGTGGAGTAGAACAACAAACTTGTCAACAGGTTTGATCAGCTTTGAGAAACTCCACTATCCCATATCTGGAGTGATGATTCTGGGTGGAATTACCCACAAAGATGATGAGAAAGGCTGGATAGGTACTGTGGAAAAATTTACCTGTGTTATGACGAATGAACCCTGCTAGTAATGGCCTTGTCTTCACTCGCAGCACCGATGGCTGCTTGAATTTTCCTGTGCTTTTGGAGAGAAGCTGCATGTTTGAGTAATGAGGGGAATTTTCTGACACAATGGCATGAATTTTGCTCATCCCAGGCTGGTGGTTTTACTGTTTGGGTTCATTTTTTGTGTTCCCCCCCTGCAGATCGAGCAGGAGCGGATTGACAAAATCTGGCCAAAGCTCCGGGTGCTTGCTCGCTCTTCCCCCACGGACAAACACACTCTGGTGAAAGGTGGGTGCAAACTGCCTTTGTGGGGGTGGAAATCAATGCCAAAGGTGTCGAAGCACAGCATCTGCCTTGATTTCACTGTTACAAATCCACCTGAGTTGTCATCTTTAGCTGCACCTCTCTACACCACGCAAGAAAGTTTTCTTGCGGTCTTGTGTTTGTGTTCTACCTCAGCCTTGAGAGGGAAAAAAAAAGGAAAATGTTTGGCAGGAATAAGAGAAATACCAATAAGATGTCTGGCAGGTCGATTTAGGCAATCTCGTATTTGCCTTGTGACTTTTAATTGGAATGAGGCTTGAGCTGGGAAGGGAGAATGTGCATTTGGTGGGCAGAAAGAAAATATTGTTGAGAAACAAGATGTAAACAAGAGGGGACGTAGATTTTGTTGTGTTTGCCTTACACCCCTTTATGATGAAAACAAGAGCAACCTCATTCAGAGTGAATCCAGTCACTCCAGTTCATCTCTTCTCCCACAATTATTTTAAAGAGTATTCCAAGGGAAAAAACCCCATTTCCTGTCACGATAGCAGCTATTGGGATGGTGGAACTGGGAGCTGCCAGTGGAGATGGGGATTTTCAGCCAATTCCATTTTTCCTATAGGCTCATCTAATTGTGTGATTTGCATTGGCTTCCTTTAGATTTCTGTATTTTTAGAATCTATCCTACAGGAACTGCACCATACCAACTCCACTTTCTCCCCATGCTGTCTGCTGATGGAATTCTCCCGTAAAAGAGGGATTGGTTTGCAGTTTGCTTTTTCTTTTGATGACTGGACATCTTATTCAGTAGGCTTTGAGGCCCACGCTCAAAGGCTGATGAAATCAGGCAGTTTCTGAGCAGGAATAACCTGATTTTTGGCCATGCTCAGGTGGAAGCCCTGTCAGGAGATGGTTATTTCCTGGCTTGCTGATGAAGAAAGAGCTGGAATATTTTGCTAAGGCCCTGGAAGGTCTGGAGAGCCCCTTTTAGCAACTGGAGCAGCTAAAGTTCAGGCTAAGATCCAGCTGATCACTTACATGTTTTCAGCTGGTTGACTACTCCAATACCAATCCACATTTAGGTAGAAAATCCTTTAGGTTTCATTGCATTGATTCCACACATGACTGATTCCAAAGGCTTTTGAGCATCATGCAATTTTTCAAAATGCCCAAATGACTTTAGAGCAGAAGTTCCTTTGTGAATTTGAAGATTGGATCATTTTGGGTCCTTTGGGCTTGAGACCAGGTAGAAACACGGATCATTCCAGGGAATTCTGGCATGGTGCTGGATGGGGCAGCTGGACACATGCTGCATCATCTCCATCCCACCCTTTTTATGCATGTTTTCTAATGTACATAATTCATTAGCATAGCAGTACCTATGTGTAATTTATAAAAAAAATACGTATTTGGGGGTGCTGTGCTCCAAAATAGTTTTCCAGCAGGGGTTTGTTCAGGATTGGGAAGGTTTGGAGGGCATTTTTAGCTCCCTGGGTCAGTGTTAGACCTGCACAAAGTCAGCTGAAGTCTCCCCATCCGTGCATCTCAAATCCTGTGTTCCAGCTCTCAGGGAGCAGCCCTTGTACAGCCCAACAGCTGATTTGTTTCAGAAACACAACAATTTGTGTTTCATTAAGTGGATTAACCGAGCCCCTCAGGAGTGCTCGTCTGAATCATTCAGGATTTTCCCTCAAGAGGAGAAGGAAACCTTTGCCAGGGAAATCGAAATCAATAGAGAGCTGGAGAAAAAAGGAACAACAAATTGTTGGTGGTTTGTAGCACACGCACTTGGACGGCCCAAAAAGATATTTACTCCTACTGAATGCCACATGCAAGCAACACAATTGATGTTTTAAACATGTGACAAGGTCGAGAGAGCAATTAAGCATCTTAACAAAGTTCAAGAACGAGTCTGTGGAAATCATGATGGAATTTTTTGGCTGGTAATACTCCAAGGGCCATTAAAAGTTACAAGAAACTATTTAAATGTTCACTAGTTTTGGGCCTCTTGTTAAAATGTTATGTTTTTCTCAGACACTTGAGGGACTGAGAGGATTTTCTCCCCTTTGATGTATTCTATCTGCTCTAGGCTAAAAACACACATCAGAAAATAAACTTTTTTTATATTTAATTTTTAATGACATACAGCTGCTGGAGGGAATATTTTTTTTCTCCTTAACATAGCACAATCCCACCCAGCAAAAGGATCGTTTTTATTTTTCACTTTTGTTTTTACTACTGCTCAGGGACCAGAGAAAGGCATGGTTCAGCACTTCAGCCTGGGCAGACACTTGCATTCAAATATTCATGGCTTTGAAGCAGAGGTAGATTGGAAAAACACCCATCAGAGTGGTTTATCATCACAAACTGCTTCCGTCAAAACAAAATCTCAGTGCCACTGAAATATAATTTGGGATGGATTTTAAGACACCTGTTGGTTGTATTTCATATTTTTTACTCTCTTTCAAAATGTAACAAGTAAAAACATATCATTTATACTGATGTGAGTTTACAGTGCTGTTGCTGACATAATTCAAAATTGTCAGTTTATCTTTTAAAAGCACTGTGGGAAACAACTGTTTAACACTGATGGGAAATATCATCAGAAGATCAAAGAAATACTCAGTTTACCAATTAAAGAAGCAGTGCCTTCCAATATATTTAAATTAGACTGGAATTATATATTTTTTTGTGATATTAAAAACAACTGTTCTCATGTAGGGCTAATTTGTTATCAAGCAGAAAGGGAACTTTAAAGAAGAAAAGATTTTTAATAATTACTCTTAATTAGTAAAATATTTCAACTATTATTGCATGGGATGGTAGTACGTTCATAACCTCATTAATGTGGAAAGCCATAAGACTGGGTAGAATAATAAAAATACAGAAAATTGTATTAATTGATATCCTGAATTCTGGGGAGGAATTTTCACTTAATTCCCAATGCTGTCTGTAATGTCATATAGAACATTTTCAAATTAACCTTTAAACCTCTATCCAGGCAGGTACCCAAGCACGTAACTCAAATAAATTCGAGCTTTCTCCTTCAGACACACTTTGCAAATTCTTGTTACATTAACAGGGAGCTCCCAGAAGTTTGGAAGCATTAAAAACTAACCTGAAGGGGACGTGTTTATGAAAATACATGGCTGTACCTATGTTTAGCTTGTCAAAGAAGCCCAAATCTGGGCGAGCCTGTGGGAGGATCAGCTTTCCTGCCTCTCTAACCCCTCAGCTGGGCTTCAGCTCTGAAATGCTCAGCTGGAGCTGAGTTCGCCCTGCCTCTTTTAAGCAGTTGAGACAGAAAGAAATCTCTAAAAAAAATCTGAAAAAAAAGAAATCTCAAAAAAAAAAAAAAGGAGATTTTTTTTCTTCCCAGGAGTTTCTTGCTGATGCAACTCCAAGGGTGAGAATGCCAGTGAGGATTGTTTAAATAGAGCAGTATTTGTCCTGTGACAGAGGGACAGCCTGGGGCTGGCTGTGATGAGTTTGAGCCGAGCCACGGGTGCAGAAGAGACATTTTTGGTTAATATTCCTGAAGTTATTATCCTGAGTGGATTGGATTTAATGCTTGCTTAGCGTTAGATGGGAGGAAGGGGGGAGATGCAGGATATATTTCAACTTTGTATCTTGTATTTTGTACTTTTTATAGCAAGCTTATGCATTTAGAGCCCCTCTTGGTTGTTTTAAATCTGATCTTTGCCCTCATCCGACACAAGCTGCTTGCTCTGAGAAACTCGTGTCTTATGCAAGCTGCAGGACACATTCCTGCCCAAATTTCCTTCCCAAATTCCTGCCACATCAGCGGGATCCCTGTGTGGAGCACACTGTCGTGTTCTGCTCTGGGTGTGCTGCCGGGGCTGCTGAATGAAATTCTTTCTGACAGAAGAAAGTCATGGCCAAACAGCTCCAGGTGAGGGAAGAGGCCAGTGAAAGAGCAAAGGCTGTTCTGGCAGGAAGCTTTGCTGAGAGTTGAAGAATTCCCCACAAAAACCTGTTTTTATTCAAATCCTGTGTGTGAGCATTCCACTGGGGTAAAGCTGTATAATTTAAAGAAATTTCCTGGTTGTTAGACATGACTAATTAATACTGAAGCTTCTTTTTAGCCACTTGGACTGCGTGCAAAGGCCAGGGAAGGTTCTCTTACTGGCAGCCTGTCAGATCATGCCCTCAGTCCCATTTTTCCCTGATCACACCAGAGGTTGATCCCCACAGCTCAGGACTACAGAGAGAGAGCCCTTCCTGTGGCTCCTCACTCTGTAAATTTTATCTGGGCACATTTCTCAATCCTGAAGAAAATTCTTGAGGTGAAACCTCATCACAGCCATGAACAGAATATTAAAAAAACCCCAACCTAAACATGTTTGGAAGGAGGCACGTGCTGGAAAGAAGGCAAACATTCAGCAACGTGAGGAAGCAGGGAGGAGGAACAGATTAAAAAGAGCAGGCAGAAGCCGGGGAGTAGAGCTGTGATAAATCCTCTGAATCCCAAATAATCGCTGCTGCTCCATTTGAGGAGTTGGTCTGACGTACAGACGGGAGTTTTGCAAAGTCCTCCTCTCTTCCATGGGTAGCACTGACATCCATCCCCACAATTCCAGTTTCCAGTGGCACTCCCAGTGAGCACTGCAGGGAAGGTCCGGGGCTCGGGTGCTGATGATTCCTGAGCCCTTTTTGGGTCTGATGTCCCACAGCTGCTGTTCGTGCAGGTCCGTGCTCTGGGTGGTGTTGGGCTCATCCTGGCCGCGTAGTTCGGATTTTTTTGGGATAAAAGCGTCTCCTAAAGCTTGTGAATGACTGCTAAACCTTGTGAATGACTTGGCAGCATGCAGGAGTTGGCTGATGGAGGGCAGTTGGTGGCACAGCCATCAACACAGTCACTATTTATATCCATTTATCTCTATTAGAAGATCATTTGTTCGAGCCTCTTCAACTTGATTTGGGTTGTTCTCCCACTTGGAACCCAGTTGTGAGCGGATACTATCGACCTCTTTGGAGCAGTTAACACCTTAATGAGCTAGAGATTTTAATGACTTTTTTTTTTCAGAAGCTTAAACTATTAATTTAACATCAAAGGATGTGTTAATAGCAAGAAGGGAAGACCAAGTAAATGCTTTTAACAGTAGTGACAGATGATGTTCCTGTTTATTTAGTAATACCAAAGGCAAATCACCCCAACAAACTGAAAGCTCTAATTGTAAGATCTTATCAGAGCAATGTGCCATTTTTCTGAGATCACACTGCCCGTGAAAAGTGAATAGGGCTTTTTTCTCATTTTCATAAGTCTGAAAAATACAGGGCACTAACTGCTTGCACAGGGCACTGCAATCTTCTGGTGCCTGATAAGCCTGAACCTTGCCAAGAGGCAGCTATTGCTCTGTAATCTGCAATTTCCTATTTCTGCTTGGTTATCTGATATGGGAGGGATTTTTTTTTTCAGAGCAGAGTGAAAGTTTTCACACGGAGCAGGTTTGGATAATTGTTTTTGGTGGTTATGACTTTGTGCAAAATGTGTTAGCAAAAGGGATTCTGTCGTTTTCCTCCTCTGAGTCATCAATATGGAAAGGTGTTCTTGTATCCTACACAACAATCCTGTGCTCTGGACTCGTACTCAAATGGACCCTGACATGGAAATAGAAACATGAGTGGTGAATGATCTCCATCCTATTAAAAACCTGGGCTGCTTCTGTAGCTGTAGAAAAATCCTTCATTCTTTTCCTGACTTTCCCTATCTGCATAAGTGGAAAATAATTCCCTGCAGCCTCGTTGTATGAAACTTGATTCACCAAATGAGAAGGTTTTTTTTTCTTCCCTCAAATGATCTCAAAATGAAAGTAGAAATTACTCTGTTATGCCTATTTATTAAAATGTTTGGTTCCAGAATTTAAAGAATTAGTTTATATCTCCTTAATCACTGTTTGGCAGAATGGAACATGGCTGTTGAGCTGCTCCAGCTAAATAAAATTCATCAATGACTTTTGTTATCTTTAGGTTAAGAAGGCCTCCTAGTAAAGCTGATACTACAGCTGGGTCCCGGTTTAGGAGAGCCCTAAGCATGAACTTGAGTTTTTTGCAAACCTCCTCACTGATGTTTGATCAGTGCTGGGCTGTCACACATAACTTTAAAGAGCAGGAATCTGCCAAGAGGACATAATGAGCTGCTCTCACTCCCTTTGAAGCCTGTGTAGGTTTTGTTGATGTGTTGATGATGCAGGATCAGAACTTTCCATGTAAATTCTGATGGTGATGTTTAGTAGTGGATGGTGGTGATGCCACAGCTTTCATCATTATTTTCCTTAAAGATCTGCCTTTTTGATCTCTGCAAAACTATGTGGTGTTATCCACTCTGTATTACACACGCCCTGCTTTTTCACAGGGACATTTTATCTTGCTAATTATTGCCTGTAAATGTCTGTAAACACACCCATATTTACTTTTTTTGCAGGTATTATTGACAGCACACAGGTGGAACAGAGGCAGGTGGTAGCTGTGACTGGAGATGGGACCAACGATGGACCAGCACTTAAAAAAGCTGATGTTGGCTTTGCAATGGTATAATCTTGATGTTTGTCCCATTATGAGCTTGCTGTAAGGGATTTTCCATTTATTAAATGTGAAGTTGCTTAGTTATGACTTGCCAGTGAAGGAATATGTTGGAGGGAGTGAGTTATGTTGCCTCAGAATCCTTTAATTCACTTGGATTCACTGGCATTGCTTGTTTTGATGCTTCTTCAGGATTTTGCCTCATTAATTATTGTCTTCATGCAGAATCCTGGGCCCATACAGAAAAATGAACTTTTTCTCCTCAACACTGGAGTTCTCTTTTGCTGTGGTAAAATCCACCACTAGTTGGAAAAGTGTCTTCCATGGGTACTCTGACTATATACAAAGACACGTAATTCTCATTTTTCATCCAATTCTGCTCATGTATATCCATAAAACATCATCGATGACAAAAATAACTCAGATGATCAGCAGTCTTTAAGTTGATAACTTGAAACACTCAGAGCCATCACCACATGAATTCCTCTGCTCTCTGCCAATTCCCTTTCCTGCGGCCTAATTCTCTTCAGAACCAGGCCGGATCAGCGAAACCCCAGGAAATATAAAAAGCAGAATATGCTCAGCAGCCGCTTCGAGCGTGAAGATTTGTGCTGCCCAGCAGGGAATCTCATTCCCCGCCCCTCTCCCCAGGGCATCGCCGGCACGGACGTGGCCAAGGAGGCCTCGGACATCATCCTGACGGACGACAACTTCAGCAGCATCGTCAAGGCCGTCATGTGGGGCCGCAACGTCTACGACAGCATCTCCAAGTTCCTGCAGTTCCAGCTCACCGTCAACATCGTGGCCGTCATCGTGGCCTTCACGGGCGCCTGCATCACCCAGGTGAGCAATTCCTGCCGGGATCCTGCTGAAATCCTGCCGCGATCCTGCCGCGATTCGGTCGCTCCCAGGGGATGGGGCCTTGCGTTTGATTCCTGCTTGGCACGCAGCGAGTAAACTGATGCCTTCTCCTCGGTCCTAAAACTAAGAGCTAGGCACGGTTAAGGGATAAAGGGTTTTTACCCCGGTGTTTAATAAGGATTTTTATGGTGCGCCACTTCGCCAAGGTGGAGCGCGCCGAGATGTGTATGCGCGATAGATCGCGTGTGCAATTTTACAGACCTTGCAAATCGGCATATCTAACAAAGATGCCTCAATGAGAGGCTTGGATGAATAGCGTGATATCTTTTAATCTTGAAGTATTTTTTCCAGGATGGGTTTAATCTCAGTTTACAGGATGTATTTTAGAGAGGACCTTGGTTTTTCAAGATAGCGTAGGGCTTTCCAGCCTCCAGCTGCGAGGCCTTTAGGATGTTTGGTTTTCTGGTTTAATAGAATATCAGGACTACGTTAAGTTATCAGACTTCAGGAATTACAAGTATGCATGCTAAGGGCACTGAGAATACATAAAAGGCACATAAAAGAAAAGGCAAAAAATCGATATGGCATCACAACCTTTGGAATTTCTCCTGAGCATTCCAAGGATCAGGCTGCTGAGGGTTAAAGAGCTGCTGACGTCAGGCTGGATTAATCCATTTTTTCCCAAAGGAACTCGCTTTTAGGAGCTGTTTTTGCCTCCCTCAGTGTTGTCATCCCTGAGCCTGTGGTGGTCAAACAGAAAACATGGACTGGGAGAAGGAGAAGGTTAAGTGAATTGGCCTTTCCCTCTCAGAATATTTCACTGATAAATACATATTGTTTTAATGCATTATGGAATGAGGTTATTTTCAAGACAGCAGTGTTGACACACAGAAGTAATCCCAATCTTCTTGACTGATAAAATGATTTTGTTGCTTTCAGGCAATTATTTTTAATTCCAGATGCAGATGACAAACCAATTAAATGACACAGAGAGCTGGACTTAGACCTCTCTTTCTTCCCCTCCATTAATCCCTCACTGCAATCCTGGTGCACATGCAACATGTCCAGGTCATTAACAAAAAGCATATCTCAAAGCAAACCATGTTTCTTTTCTCAAATTTTAATTTTTTTGGCAATAAAATTATTTTTTCCCCTAGAGAGCAAACAGGATAAATGTAGTACAGCGTAAGGTTTTTGTTTTAACGAGAAAATAACAAAATGTGGTTTTTAGAGCTGTCACTCCCTAAAATAATGTATATTTTAGATGCTGCAGACAGGTGCTGTCACAAAACGCCTCCCTGGATCGGGATGCAGGGTGGGAAAGCTGATGCTCCCCTCATGTGCATCACCCAGATGCCCATACCTGTTCCAGCAGGTACATTTCAGCCCAGGCACACCTGAGCAAAGCAATGAATAAATCATCAGCTCTCCTCCAGGCTAAACTTACACTGGAATCATGGAACTGATCCTTGCAACCAGAAACCCAGGTTCCTTAACAAACCCACGAGGTCAAACTTCTCCTACGCCCTGGCTGACGTTCAGAGGCCGTGCAGGTCCCTTGGTGTCACCACGGAGCTGAGGGACAAAATTCGTGGTGCTGCAGCAAAGTTGGATGAATTTCCCTTTGGAAATATTTTCCAGCATATGGAGGAAGTGTCCAGCTGTGAAGTGATTGTTGCTGGTAACACAAGAAAAAGGACTAAAACTTTTTACAAGTGGTCCAAACCCAGCCAGAACAAGGTGCTGACAGCAGAGTGGTGACAGCACCATCACTGGAACTGATTTTATTGACAATCAGTCTCTGACTAGGAACATTTCTTTAAGGTGAAATTTCTTAGTCAGTGCCCAGGATTTCTTCAGTTGCTTTGTGAAAGCGTGAGGGGAAATTCATTCTATTTGTTAACCAAAGAATTTTTTATTCCTGAAGAAGTTAAACATTGCTGGATCAGTGCGAGGACTATTTTAAACCATGTCTAAGTGCATGTGAGGTACATTATCAGAACAAGCATGTTCCCCTTTTTAATTCTGGAGCTTTTTTCATCCTCTGAATCATTCCCTTGGCTTCTGGAAGGATTTGGATCAGGCCCAGTGCATTTCTGCTGCCCCAGAGGTCTGTGAGACCATCCCTGGGCCTGTTGTTCCTGCTCACAGGTTTTAGGGGACACCTCCTGGAGCTCCTGGGTTGCTTTGCCAGCAGATTCTTGTGCAATTCCTTAATGTGGCAGTAAAGATGCAAACCCAAAGGAAAGGTGTGGGAGAAGCTGAAGTGAAAATGGAGGCAGAAAGGCAGCAGTGCTGTCCTTTGCCACTCTTTACACCCAGCCTGACTCTGGATAATCTCAAGTTGCTCCTGGTTCTGTCTCATTCATGAAGGATTTTGCCTCACAAATGCACATTATTGTGTTAGGCTGTGACTCCAGCCAGCCAAAGGACATTCTGTTTGGCTTGAAAGCTTTGCTAAAAATTGCACTTGGGAACAGGCTGTACCCTCTGGTTGCTATGAAAATAGCCCCAGCACAAAGTGCAGGACTCTCCCAAAAAAATCTTGCCTACAAAAGTCTAGGTGCACACGTGTACGTCCACATCTGCACAACTGTGCACAGGCCTGACTGAAAGGTTTTGACTAAAATGTTTTCATCCTTAACAAACAAACAGAGCTAAAATCTCTAGTTTCCAAAAGGCAGCACGGCTTCCTGTGACCTTCAAAATGAACATGAAGAAAGTCCACACTGGACTGAATTTTTCTTTGATTTATGTGGTCAGTTTGGCTTTCTCTGACACACAGAATATCATTTCAGTCCACCATTAATATTCAGGTTAATGGACATTACACAGGCTGTCCTTTTGGTGACATTTCATATCTAGAATGAGAAAAATTCTCTGTAGGTAGTAACAGTTGTTCTGTTCTTCCTCATGCCACCTCTCAAATAATCTGTTCTGCATTTGGAACCAGCACACTGGGATGTTTCAGGAGGAAGCTGCCTTTACACTCACCTACTCTTTTTGGTTGTGCTTAAAGGAAGTGCAGAGATACTAAAATCTTTGCTTGGACTAATCTTTTTTTAACACTTGCCTTGTGCTTTGCAACTTAAAGGGCTTCATTTTATTTAGCCTTGATCCTGCAGTTGCTCTTGTGTACATATAAATATGAGGATGTGGTCGTGTCCCTGCAGGACTCCGAGCGAAACCACAGCAATTCTGTATTAATGAATTAATTAATGACTGTGTGAGTGTGGTGGGAGTGAAGCCAGCCCTCCGAGGGGCACCCAGAGAGTTCATTGCCCACGCAGGAGATGATTTGTTTGGTCCAGAGCACCTTGGGAGGCCCATGGAGAGGCTTAAGAAAAACATTAAGGCAGAACCTGGGACCATTAGTGGCCATTTTAATAATCTGCTGCTTTTGTCCTCAAGTAGATTAATAAAGTGAGGGTCCTCGCCAATTCCACTTCAGGGAACTGCTGTTTAATTTAATTCTGTTAATTTTAAGCAAATATCATTTTAGTTTTTCTCTACCTAATGCCTGCTTCAAGAAGATGCTGCTGTTAGAGAATATCTACCGTATCTACCATCCCTGCAATTCCTGTTTTGTCCTGGTTTGCTGTTTCAGCAGACAGTGATGGGTACAAAGTGCCTGTGACCCTCTGCACTGCTGCAGTGCCAGAGGAAGCTCACAAAGGACCAACAGTGGGCTGTCAATTGGGTTCTTATGCACAGGACCAATGCAAATGGCTGTTTCTCTTGTCTCCCCTGGCTCCCAGCACGAAATCATGTTAAGGTGACAGCAATCATATTCTGAGCAGCACAAGGATTACAGATCCAGTGTCACCTGCTGACAAGCTCAGCACAGCTGCTGCCACAACCACCCCTCCAAGGGATCTCACTTACACGGGGCCCTGTTTCAGTTTACAGCAGCTCAATCTATAAGCCACAAGATCTGAATTTTCAGCTAATAATGAACTTCTGTGTTGGAGTCTGTGGTTACATAAGGCGCTCTGGGATCTGGGTCACCCAGGGAAGCAGAGCTTGGAGAAGTCTCTGGTGAGAGCTGGCTCAGGAGAGCTCAGTCTGGGGTGCAGGGCTGTTTCAGCTCTGTGTCTGTGTGTGCACTGACCCCATAGGTGCTCACACCTCTGGTTACTCCCAGAGAGGCTTGTGTGGCTCAGTGCAGCTGAGCTGGGCTCATTCACCTTATTTTTAATTCATCTGATTCAGTTCCCTCTTTCTGCCTTCCCTGTGGTGCCCAGTGCACACTTTCAGTGTGCTCAGGGTGTGGTGGTCTTGACCCGTTGGTGTAGAACTGTCCTTTCTCTTCTGCAACCACTGCCTCAGCTTAAACCCATCGTTTGTTTTTCCAGCGGATCTGTGAGTTACAAACTTTTATATTCTGACTTCATTCTCTGAAGAACAGCTTTGCAGAGCCCCTGATTGATTCAGTGAGGGCGGTTCTTTGGAGCTCTGCCCACGATTCTTGTGAGTTTTGTGCCTGCAGTGAGTCACTGCTCCCCATCTCTGGGTGTCCTGTAGAGCTCTGGATGGGCTCACCCTGCTCCCCGGCCCCGAAAAACCCACAGCACCCAGGGGATATCAGCTCGTTATGTTCCAAGCGATCTGGGTATGGACAAAATGAACATTTTAAAACGCAGCTCAGCCAAATGGGAAGGGATTTTTACTGGAGCCATAAAGCAAGCGGGTTTCTCTGCGTGCCAGGTTCGGTCTGTGGCTCCAACTGCTGAGGCAATTGTAACTCTTCAAAAAGGTTGCACTGAAGAAAGGGAAGACAAAGGCTGTGTTTTAACATTTTACATTCAAATTATTATTCTTGCACTTTGAGAGAGACTTAATGTTTTAGCAGACATTAGGAGCTGAAAACAGTGACTCCATAGGACATTATGTTTGGAAAATTAAATGTTAATTAAAAGGCACTGTAGCAATGAACTGCTGCATGAATCACTGATTGTTTTTACAGATCTTGTTCAAAAAAAATGAGGATGATCTATACTTACATGTTTAAGGCAGTAATTTACATGGTTATAATGTTTTACTGCAGAACTGTACTTGGCAAATTCTAAAATAATAGCACTGGCAAACTCAAAAAAGCTGTAATAGAAAATCAAAGTCTGCACTGTTTAGCTTTGTTTTGGCAAGGCTTAGAGGCATGGGGATGGAATTGAGGATGCCACTTCCATACAATTAGCAGACAGTGAGATCTAGCAGCACAGTGACACTTTTTTTCATTAATGTATAGAAAGGTAACCTCCCAGAAATGCTCATTTTTATGAATCCCTACGTGTGTTCTGTGGCAAACGGGAGTAAAGAGGTAAGGGTGGAAATACCTTTTTGTTCCCTTGCAGCTTGTCATCTAAATCAAAAGTAACAAGCTCTAAAATTTGTGAGGCTCTGTGTGTCACGAAAGATTTGTAGTTTATTTCCAGCCTTTGGCGATTTGTACTTTTAAGTGTTTCCAAGATGAAGTGTAACATCACTTGATTTAAGGGACATTTTCCTTTTACCTCTAGGCCAAGGCTAACCTATTCCAAGGTCAAGTGGAAAGGAATTTGATGAATAAGTGGTGATTTTGGGTGGTTCACATCCCCAAAGTTTTCAGAGAGGGAATTAAACATTATTGGCTGGTGAGTTAGTGGCTAAAACACAGAGAAAAGCAGGTTGGTTTGCATCCCACTTGCACAAGTGACTCGAATCCACAGTGGAAGCCGAAGCTCCTCAGCTGATATGTATTTTCCTCAGTTTCCACCAACTAATCAGAAATCAGATAGAGTTGCAGTGGAAATTTCATCCCACTGCCTGCCCAGACTAATGTGTATTTAATGTTTTGGCTTCAGCCTCGAATGAGCTCTCACACTCGACTGAGCAGTGCAGCACTGCCAATAATAGATAATTATTAGGGGCACCACAGCCACCCAAGGTGATTGGCAGTGGGAAATGGTGAGAACGTGTTGTTGCCAAAACTGATGACTGCCAATTACAGCTGTGTGATTTAGAGGCTGAAATAATCTGCCTTTTCCGTGCTGCTGGGAATATGGCAGGCTCTGATAGACACCTGAATCTCTGACTTTATCTATTAAATTTAACAAGGAAATTCAGTTTTATTGACAGAAAATTCAGCGCGTGAAGTGGAAATTGAGTTATTGTAACAGATCAAAGCAGAGAATGCTTTTCAAACTTATTAATGAGACAGGCAAAAACATGACAAGGAACATTCTTCAGCAGAAAAGATGTTTTCCTTTTTCCCTGTGTCCCATCGAGGGTCTGTGAGCTGCAGCTACCAGCTGCTTTTACTGCAGTGCTCTCTTTGTTGGAGCCATCAGTGTTAATAAAAATGAATGAGGTCTCGATTTGGGATGAAGTTTGTCCTGATCACTTTTAGGTTTTTAGCCACCTCTAAGGACAAAGACATTTCCTGTTTCTGCAGCTGCATTTCAAATGAGTGAGCTGAGCTCTCCAGATAAGTCAGTTAATGCAACCCATAACCAAGAGGTCAGGAATCTATTAATGCTAATTATCCTCCTTGCCATGATGAACCCAACCTGTAAGGCTTAGAAACAGGAGGTTGCTTTTCTCCACCTCATTGGATAAGCCAAAAGTTACCTTTTTTTTAATAAATGAAATGCATCAAAATCTGTGTAAATGTGTTAAAAACGTGTTTTTAAAGGGAAACAATATTTTATCTCAAGGGAGAGTTGGAATCTAAACCAGATGCTCAGGGACCAAAGCACTTACCCTTGTTTTCTATAAGTCCTTAGGATACTGAATGCATGTTGGCCCTTGTTCTTTTATGGTGTTTCATTAAAAACAAACATTTAACCCCTTGAAGAACAGGGCAGAATTCTCAGGGAGTTTTGTTGGCTTTGCTTTGGTTTGTATCCTGTCCTCTACATTTTTTTTTGCTTCACTGCCGCAGCACCATGGTAATGAAATACATAAAAATAGTGTTCCCTCTTCCAGCTTTCACGCAGCAGAGTAACTCAATTTCACGATGAGATTTGTCATGTTGATGCCTTATTACTTTGGCGATTCTTTTTTCCCTCATAAAAATGGTCTGTTTGGAACAGGAAGCAGACCTTGCTAATGCTGCCTGTTTTATACCGAGTCTAAAGACGCAGGAGGTTGGTGTTTTTTTGTTGTTTTTCCTCTCCTGGCTCCTTGAGACATCTCTCTCCCCTCACAGCTGCCCCAGTGAGTTACACATCAAAACTTTGTTGGAGTTGTCCAGCATTCTCCTGAGATCTGTGTAGCTTTGCTTTATTTATTAAAGTTTGGGGTTTTAAACATGACCTAAAGTCCTCTGTGCTATGACCACAGACTTTATGGGATTGTGTGAGGAAAGAGCTCCTTCTAGTGACTGGAGAGCTGCTTCAGAAACCACAGCCTGCATCAAATACCAATATTTGGGGGTTTTCCTTCCATTTCCATAGTCCCAAATATGCTTTCCTTTTACTAGTAGAACAAATAATTCTCCTGCTTTTGCAGATTTGATATAATTTAATAAGTCTCAGAGTATTTTTTAATCCAAATATCAGGCTTTTTTTTTTATTATGTCACTACTGTTAAAGATCTTATTTAAGCATAGCATATTAAAATGTCTCCGTAATTGTTCCATAAATTTTTAAGAATTTCAAGCTGTCTATGGGGTAAAAAAAAAAAGATAGGTAGGTGTTAGTAAAAAGGAAATGTTACTTTTTAATCTGTTTCAATGCAATTTTTCTTCCAAGGGAGAAACTTGGATTATCTAGTTATCTAAATTCAGCTGAAAATTCAAGCACGATGCGTGAAGCAACAGGAAGTTTTGCAATAGGTGTTATAAAGAGTTCCTGTCGTGCTTGGTGTGAGTTTTGTGGTTGCAAAAGGTGCTGATTTAAACGCCTGCAGGGAGATAATTTCCCTCCACTCAGATCTTTGTGCTCCTGCTCCTGCAGCAGGAACAGAAGAAGGAGCTCAGTGCGCGGATTCCTGATTCCCACCAGAAAAACCAACGCCCGGCGAGGCTTTTCCAGGCAAACACAAACCTTCCCGATTTCCCCCCTCAGGACTCTCCCCTGAAGGCCGTGCAGATGCTGTGGGTGAACCTGATCATGGACACGTTCGCCTCGCTGGCGCTGGCCACGGAGCCGCCGACCGAGGCGCTGCTGCTGCGCAAGCCCTACGGCCGCAACAAGCCGCTCATCTCGCGCACCATGATGAAGAACATCCTGGGCCACGCCGTCTACCAGCTCACCCTCATCTTCACCCTGCTCTTTGTCGGTGAGGAGCTCGCCCAGGCTCGGGGCTCAGCTCATGGTTTGCGAGGCCGAAGCGCCAAAGTGTTGTAAATGCAACGGATTGACGCGCGTTTACCGCCTGCCTTCGTCGTGCTGGTTAACGGGGTGGGAAGCACAGCAGATGTCGTGTCGTAGTCACTTTCCGTGTATTGATACCTTGGGAATGGCCCCACGGAGCTTTTTTTCCCCTCAAAAAACACAGGTTTGGGCTTTGGCGAATGTTTATATCGAAACACATCCATAGAAAGTTATGTTGTAACAGGGGTATCCACCCTGCTGCTTCTGTACTGAAATTTCATTGTGAGACTCGCAGGGACGTAAAAACAAATTTAAAAAAAAAACCACAAAACAAACCACAATAAAAATCAAGATCCATTTTACCGAGAGCAAAGTGTTGTCCACAGTCCAGAAATAATGTTGATCTTAAGTAGCATGGAAAGCAAGTAATCAGTATTAAGCGATACAGATAACACTCTGCTTTGACATCTAATTTCTGGAATGGATATTAAAAGGGGGCAAAAAGTCTGATTTATTGGATTACTGGATTCTTCTTCAGGCCTTGCTGGCAACGGATGCTTTTTATAGGTTGTATTTTGGACAGGGGAGGGAAGGAGGAGAAATGTTTCTTGCTGCAGGGAATTGTAGGAGCTAATAATAGATTCTGTGGCTCCACAATAATAACTGAACCCTCTCAAAGGACTGAGGATTTTTTCAGTTGGGTGTCGTCTTCTTGTCATTTTGTAGTCGCTGTTAAATCACATGTGTTGTCTTTCAGATTTTTTTTTCTGTATATACAGACTTCCAGACATGCTGCAAATGCAAATTTTTTGATTTTTAAGAGGTTTTTGAGCTCCATTGTGAAAGCTTTGTCCACTTTATGGCAATCTGGCAGCTTATTTGGGATGCTCAGAGGAGGTGATGGTCTGCTCACAGTGGAGTTACTTAAACCAAAAGAACTGCCAGGTTTCTGAGGAGAAGTGGTTTTCAATATTGTTAGATTTTCAGGGAATTTTGAGAATGTCTACATTAGGAAATTGGAATTTCAGATTCTCTAAAATAAGTGAAGAAAGTCTTGGCAATTCACGTGATATGAATCTTGGAACAGGAACTTCTGTGAACTTTATGGGGCGTTTTAATGGCTTTTTGATGAGTTTTATAGTTTAAAATACTATTTACTGAGCCAGATGAAAAGCAAACCCAGCTTTTCCCCCCCTATTCCAATTGCTCCTGTGTGTCTTTGGAAAACTCCTGCATTCTTGGAAGGACACAGCCCAGACAATTTTCTGATAAGCCTTGGACACACTCTTTTCCTTTTTAAACTCCACAAGGCTCAGCTTTGCAGTGACACTAAACTCAGTGCTCCCATAATTAAATTTCAAATTAATGAGAATTGTTTCCATTTTGGTCAAATACTACTTCCTTTCTTTTAGGAGGTTTCTGCAGAGACCAGTACATCAAGTTTTTCTCTTCTTCTTTTTTTTTTTTTTTTTTTTTAAATGGAAATACAGGGTTGTTGAACATACAGTGAATGTCTTTGAGACATCAGGCACATCAGAAATCCAGAATTCACTGTCTGGTCCTGTCAGGCTGTGGTATAAAAAAAAAATCTGAACTTTATCTTTCCAAAACTCACCACATTTTTAGTTATCATGGGTTGTATCTTGCTTTTCTATTGGTCAGATCTACGAGTGAAAGCCAGATTATCAAACTAAACAGCAGTGCCTGCTGCTGATCAACCCCAAATCTATTTAAAACCACGAATGCCTGTGGTTTTTATCACTGATATCCTTCAAAGCCTGGCAGAAGTTACTGGATTAGTAAATGTGTAAAACCTGCTGAAGAGGGGTGGCTTCTAACTGCTGGAGAAAATTGCAAACACAATGGGAATGAGCTGAAGGGTTTGTTCCACCTGAAAGAATGGAGTGCTTGGAATAATTCCTGCTTGGGTGGATGAGAGTGGGACTGACATCGTTGGCTAGGTATCGAGTTGTTCGATGGGAGTCAGCATTGGAAAAGCTTCTTGCTCAGTTGAGATGTGTTTTGCTCATCGGTGCAAGAAAAGTTTTACCAAGAAAAGTGGTAAAGCAGAGCAGAGAAGGCAACAGGCTAAAGAAAAGAAGGGGAATATAAATTGGTTTGATTTATTCTAATAGAAACTTTCATTTTTGCCTTACGCCCAGGTGAGAAAATGTTCAAGATTGACAGTGGGAGGAACGCCCCGCTCCACTCTCCTCCTTCCGAGCACTACACCATCATCTTCAACACCTTTGTCATGATGCAGCTCTTCAATGAGATCAACGCCCGCAAAATCCACGGCGAGAGGAACGTCTTCGACGGCATCTTCAGAAATCCCATTTTTTGCACTATTGTCCTGGGTACATTCGCTATTCAGGTAATGCTTTGGGCAAGAACCACTTACTGTTCAGCAGAAATCCACCCTAAGTTGTTTGGGGCTTTTCTTCTGTGTGTTTTCTTTTTTTAAAAAATTTAAATCTGTGCTGCAGGAGGCCCATTTAATAGTAAACCACCTGGTTTCATGTATTTTCCCCATCAATACAAGTGTTAATAATGGAAAATGTTATGTAGCCATACTAACAAAACATCAATTTTGATCCTTATAACTAGGTTAATTCCTAAATTAATCTTAGCATGTACAATAATAACAGCCATCATTGATATTGTAACTGGTTTTTAAAGAAGAAATTAACAGCGTACCAACAAAGCATTTTACAATTATTTATTACTCCATGAAAAGACAATTTTACCTTCAAATAGCTGATGCTGAACTGTTCTTCTGTTCAATGACACTGCCCAGTGCTGCTCAGTATTCCCAGCAGTAAACTCCTGGATTGTGATTCCTCATGTTCCTCTCCTGAGTTTTCTGTCCTGGTCACAAGTGTGTCATCACAGGAATACACATTTTTCCCAAATTTTTCTGCTGTAAGAATTCCTCCTTCTGCTCCTGCATCCCTCCTTTTGCTGGCATCCATCCTGTACTTGATACTATTTTAATATTATCATTTAGAAATCTGTTTCTATCTGGAAATTCTTGCTCAGCTCTGCTGTGTCAGCTCAGAGTTGGCACCTTTCTCCTGGAAGGAGGAAGAAAGAACAATTTGAAACTGGGCTACAGTGGTTTGAAAAGGGAAACTCCTCAATAAACTGAATATTGGAGAAAGGGCAGCAGGGATAGGAGCAGAATTTCACGGTGATGGTCTTTAACAGCTCATTCAAATCACAGGTTTCAAACTCGGACAATTTCAATCTCTGGCTTGTGATTTCAGGCCCCTGATTTTGCAGCAGCAATATTAACAAGAAATATCAATAAGATCTGTTTTCCAGTTGGCAAAACCTTCTCAGCCTCACGACCTGCTCAGACTCTCTGTGTGTTGTTATCCTGCTGGAGGTGTGGGGTTCTCCCACCCCCTTCCTCCAACAGATCCAGATTTTCCTGTACCCTCTGTCTCTCTGTGATGCACATCTGTAAACACACAAGAAAACGTTGCACATGGGGAAAAATCCCTCTTGCGATGGACATTCCAAAATAAACTGAATCCGTGTCAATAAATCCCCAGCTGAGAATACTCAGGAGCTGGGGCAGCACGTGGGGACTGTCCTGTTCTCTTTCTTCCTGGCCATTGTTAAATATGAGGATGAGGATGTTTGGTGTGGCTTTTTCTGACTTTTAATTGGGGATGCAGAAGTTTGTGGGGGTTTTTTTTGGGACCGAAATTCTGCAGCTTTTTTGTTCAGTTGTGTTTGCTTTGGTGTTTGTTTAGTTGCCTTTTCCCCCTGAAAAATTGACCCCTTTTCCTCCGTGCTTCTCTTTGTAGATAGTAATTGTCCAGTTTGGAGGAAAACCATTCAGCTGCTCTCCCCTGCAGCTGGACCAGTGGATGTGGTGTGTATTTATTGGATTGGGAGAACTGGTGTGGGGTCAGGTAAGCATTCAGCAAGCTGCACATTCAAAGGTGTGACATTGTTGATATTCCTGGTGTTTCCTGGCTCTCTCTCAGTGTCAAATGCAGCCCTCCTGAAACCCAAGGTGCTCTCTGAGAGCTTCAAGGAGAGATTTATTAGTCAGGATAATTTATCCCTCTGTTCTTTGGGGTTTTTTTGTCCATTTTCATCTCTTTCCTTTCTAGCAGCGTGTGCTGTCACCAGAGCCATCTTCAGTCAGGCTTTTTTTGTGAGAGATGTTTCAGTCACAATTTAAGTCTTTCAGTCACAAAAAAATGCAGCGAGGACAAATGCACTGTGACCTTCCCTGGAACACAATTCCTCCTGTAGGATGTGGCAAAGATTTGGAGCTGAAATGAAGTTCCAGTTCTAGGTCAACCAACCCATTCCCTTGCTGAAATTGTCATTCTGGCTACAGTCATAGGAAAAATTCCAATGCCTTTAAAATATTCCTGCAATGATTCTCCATCCAGCCAATTCTGTGTGTGAGGGATGGAAAAGGGAGTGCAAAAAACCCACATCTTTTTTCCTTTAATAGTTGCAGAAAAGTGTAGCTAAATTAATGTGTCCTTTTCAATTTAAATCCTCTGTCATCATTGGCTAATATATAATTATATATAAATGAAGAAACAAATGCCAAGGAGATGATATTAAATAAATTGGGATTAACTCTCTGGAAGTGAGATACAGACCCAATCAGTATTGTTAACATTCTAATTATTCTTTTTTGTGCAAACACAGACTGCAAAGTTAATACTAATACTAATACTAATACTAATACTAATACTAATACTAATACTAATACTAATACTAATACTAATACTTTTTCACCTCTGAATGCATTAATAGGGTATTTAAGTTGTTGCCACCTGGTGCAGCAAAGGAAAATGTGAATTTTTTTCTCTCAGGTGTAAAGAGATTTGTAGATCCACACTTTGCCTCTATGAAGAGTCAAAGAATTTGCCAATTGCAACTGAATTCTGCTATGGTTCTGCCAGAATTGCAGTCAATAAATGCTTGCTTTCTAATCTGATTATTTGTTCTCTTCCGGAAAAAAAACAACAAAACTTTTTTTGGGCAGTCTGGCTTTCTTTTTCCTTAGAAATAAGCTCAGAATCAGAACAGCTTTTAATGCATATCTGGCTGAAAACTCCCACTCTTATAGGGTTCTGCTGTAGTTGTTACCTGAAGTTGGGATTTCACCTGAGGCCTTGCAGGAGGAAGACCTAAAATCAGTTTAATAATCTCAGAAAGAAAGGATTTTTTATTTTTTTCCCAACTCTTTGGAAAATACCAACTTTTGGAGAAGGGGGAAGTAAAGCAGGGAGAGGGGGAAGAATCCAAACTGTTTATTCAGCTGTGAAAATTTCCCACAGCCTTTGATCAAATTTTTAGCTTCTAAATTTTGTTAACCGTGGCTATTACATAACCATCAACAACTAATACTAATATCAGCATTTTTTTTTTCAATTTAGTTGCCCCAGGCTTATTGTGAGATCTTAGGCATTGAATTAAAACTGGTATTGGAGCACCTCCACAATTTTATCACTGAGAAGAAAGCAAATACAGAGGGAAAAATATATCTTCGTAAGGTGGTCAGTATTTAGTGACCAGAAAAGAAAAAAGGAAGCTAAAACCAATTAATTCTGTCCATAATTACATGATTTACAGTCTGTGGCAAGGCCTTTCTTCATGGAGCTCTTCAGTGAGAGAGAATTCTTTTCCTTTAGCTGTGATGCTTCTCTTCCTTCTCAGCCTTTTCTCTGCTGCTGTGACTCATCCGAATTCAGCACGAAACCAATTTGTTATTCTTATTTTTCATCCACGTCCTGAACCCGCTGTTCTTGTGAGCCACAAAAAGCAGTCAGGATTTCCGAGTTTCGGTGTCAAAGCAGGCACTTCTAAAAGGAATTTAAGGAAAAGTCTCCAGGAAGTCAATTTGAGATGCTTTGAGGGACAGTTTTCTACCATCTCCCATCACTTCTGAAAACCAAGGCTTTCTAAAGTGTTTCATGTCCCATTCCCAGAATTATTCATCACTTTTTAAAACTGATCATTTTTCTGGGAATAATGTTTAGTTCTTTAATCTGCATCCAGTCTGTTTGGTCTGTGCCCTGAACTGGGTGGGTGTTGGCAGGTACAGAAAATGAATGAATAATAATAAAATCCAGGTAAACACCTTCGAAAAAGAATTAGAGCAGAGTCTCATCAGCTTGGCTGAGGTGGTGCAGGAGAGGAATGTTCTGTCACACACAGTTACTACCCAGTGTGGTTATTTTTATGAATATTGGCTTAAAAACCCTTTATCACCATCACTTTCATCAGATCCCAGAGTCTCCAGCAGTTTCTCTCTGTAGAGTGCTGGCATTGTAGTTTTGAAAGCTGGGAGGCTGAAGGACTTGCAGTAAGTATTTAACTGATGAGCATTTACCCTTTCTTTTTGTCTCCTCTTCTGTCTTTGCTCGTGTCACACCATTAATTTTCCAGATTTGAGTCTTGCTTTTCAACCCCCTTTTAAAAAGGTTTAGTACTAGTGTAGAAACTGGGTTTGGTTTGGTTATTTTATTTTTTTAATCTGTCTTTAAAAACACAATAAAATTGCGGCTTTGGGGATCGTGCAGCTCAAGGAGACCCTCAGCAAACTCAAAGGTTTGCTTTCACCCTGAAAATTTTGGAATCTTTCCATGTGTCTTCAGTGCATCCATTCCAGTTTTCCAAAGCTCTCCTCACCAATTTTCCCGCAGCTGTCTTGGTTCTCTCTTCATTATTCATAATTTGGGCTTCACACTTGTGGTTGCTCACTGCTGAAATGAAGACAAAAAAAGAAAATTGCAGCAGTTTTGTGCTAAGTGGGTCTAATAGTTGAATTTGTAGGAGATTTACTTTAAGCATTCGGTGTGTTCCAGGTAATGGCTTGTTTAAATTGCCAAGATTTGCTCCTGGTTTTATGCAAGGAATCAGAACAAAGTGAAAATGACTGCCCAACAGGGCAACACCGAGATGGATTGAAAATAAGAATCAAGCTACAGAATCTGCAATTTTTAAAGATTATTTTCCCGTGTTATTTATTTCCAAGGACCACTTTGGTGGGCAAACAGAATAAGAAGAGGTGTTAAGTTAATCAGAATTTATTGGTGATAAGGACACAGAGTGAGAGAGAGCCCCAGGAGGAGTCCAACAGCCAGATCCACCTTTCAGAAATCTCAATTTTGATAAATGCCAGGAGAGCATTCCAGCTGCTGGAACAAAGGGAAGCTGAATCCATGAACCAAGGGAGTGTGAGATTTATGAGATGCAACTAATTTTCAGCTCCCATTACCATAAGTCATTAGAAATACCCAAACTCTAATTGCAGAGCTATCAGTCTTTCTAAGTTTTCTTTCCGTAATTGCATTAAAATGCTTCAATCTTTTTTATTTTTGTTGAGAAAGGATAACAATTTTCCCAGCCTTGAACTTGCTCCACACTGTGGTTTAGTGGTGCAAGTCATGCTAATTGTTTACACATTAAACTAAATATTTTGGGACTAAAATGGAGTTGTCCAAGTGCAAAATGCTGTTAGAACAGGCTTAGCTCAGCTTTTCTAGATCTTATTAAAATATGATTGCTCTTTTGTAATTAGCAGATTGTTATACTGCGGCTGTTGAATGAGGCTTATGTTTTCAGTACTTTTTTATAATTTTAGGTCATTGCAACCATCCCAACAAGTAGGCTAAAGTTTTTAAAGGAGGCAGGGAGGCTCACTGAGAAGGAGGAGGTCCCTGAGGAAGAGCTCAATGAAGATGTTGAGGAAATAGATCACGCAGAGAGAGAACTCCGACGTGGACAAATCCTCTGGTTCCGAGGGCTCAACAGAATCCAAACCCAGGTATGCTGAAAATAAATGCCCACAAGGTCTAAAAACACCCAAAGAAATGTTTAATGTGAGATCAAGGCAAGATAATGTTAACAGGAAAGCCACGGAGTGTTTGTGTGCGTGGAGGATGGCACCGGTTAATTGTTCTCAAAGGAAAAACATGGAAAACGAAATAGGGGAACTGAGCAAAGGGGGTGTGTGCAGCAGAAGAGATAAACTGAGAAGGTATCAAATGATAAAATGCAAAAATAAGAATCTGTGGTTTGAGAATACCGTGACTGGATGTTCTTTTTCTCCTTGAGTGATGCCAGCTCATAAAATTGTGCTGCTTGGCCAATGTCAGCTCGCAGAATGTTATGAAAGCTTTCTAAAACATATTGTTTGATTTGCTCCAAAAAAATACATTGTTGCTGCCATTGCTGCACTAACGGAATAATTGAAATTGTAGAGTCTGAAGTATGACGTGCAATTTGATTAAAAAAAGAAATCTGTTCAGTTCTGGCACTGCCACACATCGATCACAATTAAAAGGGATTGATTTTCTTTCCTATTAGGAGGTGAAAAATGTGGTTCTGGATTTTAGTAGGGATTAAGCAGCCATTAAATATTGAGGTGTAAGAGTTGGCTACTAGGAGCGATTCCTGGGAAATATCTCTCCCCAACTTTTGCCAAACACAAAAACCCACAGCATTTTTTAATATACCAGATCTTCGCCCTGAATCATGGTGCTAAACAGAGTGCAGGCTAAGGAGCTGTAAAATTTCTCCTGGAGTGCTGGAGAAAATCCTGTGAAGTATTTTGCCTTTTCCATCTCAGTGAAGTGTTTCATTGCACTCAGGTGTCCTCTGCTTGATCTTTCTAAGATCAAGTGTTTCTGCCAGCTTGCAGCAGAGAACAGATATCACCACATCAGATGTGCATGTTTTACATGAGCCTGACAAGAAAAAGAGGTGAATAATTAAGAAAAAAGATCTTTTTTTCTTGAAAGAATCTTCTAAAGAACATTTTTGTCTCAGAAGATTTGGGGGTTTTTGTCTTCATCTAAGATAAACAGCACACTCTGCTTTTTCACATCTACAAATTGATACTTTTTTTTGGAGGGGGGGAGATGCAGCCATGAATTTAGGAAAAAAATGATGAAAAGAAAAATTAGAGCAGTGAGATCTCTCGGCTGCATCTGCAAAGCATAAAATAAAGAGGGTGGAAGCTGCTGGTGGAGAGATTAAGAGCTGGGGAACCCCCAGGTTTCTGTGGTGATTAAATACGGATCTTCAGCTCCGGGGTCGTGTGTCTTGACTCCATTGAGTCGGGAGCACTCATCACTAGAGAAAATTCAAATTTCAGCTGTGACAAACAGATGCCCGGGTAATGGTGATCTCCAGGCAAAGATGACCTCTAAATGTGCATTCTTTTCTCCCTGGTGGCTGTAGGAGGAGTGTTGCCTGTTGGCATTTCTGTCAGGATGTCTTTCTGGTTGGGGTGAGTGCAAACGACTTCAAGCACCACAAAGCAAATTACATCCTTTCAGTTCTCCTGCTAGTTTGAGAGGTAGCTTTTAGTTCTGCATCTCTTTGTCCACTTAATTCACAGAGAAATGATTCTTTTACACTCTTTAAACCCAAATGAACATTAATGATATCTCTTTGCTAACATCCATCTTGGTTTCATTTCTGCTCTTAGTTGTAGAAGCACCTCTGGTAGGATGTCTCCCTCCTCTCTGCCAAGAGACCTCTGTGATTTTTCTTCTCGTTTTATTTACTCAGCGACTTTGAATTTTTTTTTTTTTGCATCCGTTTCACATCTGTGGAATGATAATGAAAAGAGAAAAAAAAAGAAAACGGGCCAACAGATTCAGAAGCAGCGCTCAGGTGCGCAGTGGAGAGGGATGGACTTAGGTCAGATTTGATCCCTGCTGGAGGGCTCCTGAGCTGGGTGTGGGGCCCATCCAGGTGGATTCAGTCCCTTAGAACACATTTCTCAGGAGGCCAGCAAAAGAAGAGCCGCTGGAAGAAGATTGGGATGTCTGTAGCATCCCTGGGAGGATTTGCAGGAATCCTCTGCTGTCTAAGGCACTCCTGGAGATGTGGAAGAACGTGGTAGAGCATCCCCTCATTTTATATCTCTCTGAGGATGGCAGACCAGGGTGAAACTCTGGGCTCACAACCAGATTGGTGATGCATTCCTAACGAAACCAGTTCCCACACTCGTGCTGTAAATTGGATTTTTTGCCCTTATTTTCTCTTTGGTCACTATTGGACAGGTGGCCCCAGCTCCCAGCAAAGCCTTCACTGCTGAAACAAAGAACTGACAAGAGGCTGGGTGATGTTTGCAGATAACCAGCACATCTCCCTCACAGTGCTCCCGTTTAAACCCATCCAAGCTGACAAAACTTAGCAGTGCTACGGAGATTTTTCTTCCCCATCCCCTCTCAGAGGGTTCAACCCAAGATACCAGAGAAGAGATTTCTGTTTCCGTGAAGACAAGCATGAATTTCCTTGAAATGTGCATGAGAAATGCACGTAACTAAGCCAGAGACCAAATTTTGGCTTCTGATGTTCTTTCTGGCCTCCTTTTGTTCATTTAGATATTTTGTTGTCTGATGAATATGCAGTAGGGAATTTCTGGATGGATGGGTGTTCTCCTTCTCTGGATGGAAGGGTTCCCCTCCTGGAAAGCTCTCTCAGATGACCACTGAGGTGTGAAGCTTCACGAACGACTCATTTAAGTTGTGCAGGTTTGAGGAGGTTCTAAAAGGGCTCTGAAATTAAGACAGGACTCTGCAGCAGTTTTCTGCAGTTTTTTCCCAGTCTTTGTTGCAGTTCTCACACATTCTTCATTCTGAAGGAAAAAAGGATCGATCATGCCCTCTTGGCAGGTCCGACAGCCTTTGGGAAGTTCACCAAGTTCACCTTCAGGCCAAATTGCATAATCTGAGTAAAAAACAGGAAAAAAATGACACATCTCACCTCTTTTAATTGTATATTGAAAGTTTCTCCAGTTTCCTCACATTTGAGAATGGAAACGTTCTGAACTGAGGAGATTCAAAAACTTCTCAAGTTTCTCCGAATTTTATATCCCCAGCCTGATTCTTTCCTCTTTTGTTTCATTCATCCTGAATTTCTATTTGCTTTTTCAGCATCAGGTGGGAAACAACTGCCTGGAGTGTCCTGAGAATAAAAGAAAAAGCTGAAAAAAAAAATACAGGTGACAGGGTAACAGCTACTTAAAGACTGTTCCTCTTCAGATGCTAAAAACCACCCAGAGGTGCTGGACTGCATTTTTCACTCTTCATTTTTCATGTAGAAAACATGAAAACTTTTCTCTTGAACCAATTCAAACCTTCCAGCAGTGAAAGTCACTCTTGGCAAGAGGTTCTGAAGTTAGATAAAAAGCCAGCACCTCATTTTATGATTTCCATGTAGCTTTTAATATAGAAAACATCATGGTAGCCTTGTGTAAGTGGAATGGAAACTGTTTTATTTCATGCAGAAAAGTGGCTTTTTAAAAAAGTTTTTTAAAATTTAAATTAATATCCTGCTTGCAGATTAGGGGAATGAGACCTGGGTCCTACTCACATTAATGACAACAGAAATGCTTCTGAAAACCTGTGTTAGAAACCAGGAAAAAATATCTGTTCTGCCAGGACTATTCTGCTACTATCAGATTTTTTTTTTAATTGCCAATCACTGATATTTTTATTAGCTGTGCACATCTAAAAAAAGTGGATGTTCTAGAATACAGAACACAGAGAAAAATGAGGCAGGTGTGAAAAATTTCAACCTTACAAATAAGCTTCAAGTGTAGGACAGTATTTTTTCTCTACTTGAAGGCCTATAATCAAAACACGACTGCATCCTATATCGTGTTGAAAGTTTTTTGAACTTATATATTTTCATTTCCTTTTTTAGCACCTTGAATTGCTCTCAATAAATGCATTCCTTTGTCATTTAAAGGTCCCATCTTAATTCAAAATGCACTATTTATTTCCATGAGCTCTTTTCTTCTCTGTTATTTTCTGATTGGAGAAGATAAACTTTTGGGCCAAGTTCTTCTCTTCTTTCTTGGCTTCAGGCAGAGCACAGCCCTTCCTGTTCAGCTTTTAGGATTCTGGGGACATTGTCACCCTTCCACCAGGAATGATATCCATGGAGAGCTGGAGTTCAGGAGAAAAGCTGTTCAGGAGAAAAGCAAATTACGTGGCTGTAATTCTTGTTCTCTGAAGAAACCATTAAATACACATCTTCCCCCATCTTTTCACTCTTGTACCAAAGGCTCTCAGTTTGGTAGGAAGGCATTTTCTCATCTAGAAACGCCCTTTGGCTCAGAGTTTATCACAGAAATACACATTTCATGCCCTCAGTGAGAGCCTTTACAGTCTTTTTTGAATGGTCTCTTTTGAGGAGTGCTCTGTCACCTGGGTTAGACCCTGAGAACCCAAGATCTGTATTTAATTCTGCCTTTGTAGAGCCTTTCAGGTGAGTATTTAATTTGCCAGTGGTTTGAGCCATGTGGTTTTCCCATGAACCTTGGCTGAGGATCCCCTCGTCCCCTATCCCACGTGCTCACTCACCTCATATTTGATTTGCTGTGAGATTTGCACTGGACATGTAACTCTGCTGCCAAAACCAAACCTCTCCAGCGCTGTGGGGACAGCTGAACACTGCCCAGCCCTGGGTGTGCTCAGTGAAACGCTGCCAGGGCTCAGACAGAACAAACCAGCTGCTCGGGCTTTGTGGAGGAAAATTCACCGTGACAATTGTCCAGCAGTAACCTGGGATTCCTTTTCCAGCTGGCTGTGGTTGATTATTCCCCTAAAAACACGCAGGAAAATAAAAAATGATGGCCAAAGATAAGGTTAAGGGAGGGGAAACATCCGTATTATTTAAGATGCAGCCCTACAAATGGGTTTATTCCTAAGACTGACCACGGCAGAAAATCATAAATTCATTCTAGCGCTTCCCACTTGGAAAATTTCAGAGGGTTTGCACCGAGATTTGTGCTGTTTAAATTGATAAAAAAACCACCATTTTACCTTTTTCTAGGCTGAATATCTCCAGAAATGTGGGTTGCACGATCTGGTAGCAGTGGGTTACTCCAAACAAGTAGCAGGTTGAATTCCTCCCGTGGATATTCTGCTGCTGTGTCTGTTGTGGTTGCACCGATGCAACTGAGAGGACATTTTGGGGTGTAGGGATTTGTGGGATTTAGCCCTGCCAATCCCTGGCTGCCCCTCTGGACCCAGAGCCTGCGTTTTAGGAGTTTGTGCTGGTGCCAAAGGATGCCTTGAAATACTCAGCTCTGTTTTTCACTCATCCTCCGTGGTGGGGAATAAAAGGAAGGTGCTCAGGATGGATCTGTCAAACAGGGAGTACAGCAGGCATATGAAAATAAGTAGAAAATTGTCACGTTTTTTGCTGCAATAGTCAATCCAGTTCCACATCATTTTCTGGGTGATTTTAAGTGCCCTGTATAAAGATAAAATATTAATATTTTTTAATCTCCGGTTATAAACCCCCACCACTCTTTATCACTATGCTAAATTTATACAAACATTCATTACAGAAAAAAATCAGATAAAATATTTGGACAGTTATTTTATCAAACTAGTGTACTGACAACCCTGGGTTTGTAGACAAAATGGAGTCATATTTTGAATATTAAAGCTTTTCTGTTTTGGTTGAGTGTCATCCACAACCCCCTCCCCCAAATTCCAATCGAGTGACTGAATTTTTCTCCCCCTGGAGAGACATAACAAGGTAATTTTAATCTCAGTAGGAAAAAGAGAGTGGAGATTAGTTATATCAAGCATTCCAGTTGATATTATTTACCTCTAAATAAAATGGTTTCAACTTTGAAAGGCCGTTATTTCAAATCTTCTACTTGTTTAAAGTGATGCAGCTCCACCGCCTCCTACGGAGCCGCCTCATTTTATCCAGACAGAAAATTTGAATCATTCCTAAAAACCTTGCAAAGGGACCCTTAAAAATATCGATTCCGACCGCGGTAGAGGCGCGCGCACGGTTGATTTGTTGTTTTTCATGATGATTCCTGTCAGTTTTGCAACTGTGTCCGTACTTTAAGCAACTTGTCTCGTTCTTTCCTCCGTTACAGATCGAAGTAGTCAATACTTTCAAGAGTGGCACTTCCTTTCAGGGGGCTCTCAGGAGACAGTCCTCCGTCACAAGCCAGACCCAGGATGTAACCAATATTTCTAGCCCTAGTCACGTATCGTTATCCAATGCTCTTTCCTCTCCTACCAGCACCTCTGCTGCTGCGGCTGGGCGTGAGTGTGAATTCTTACTGCACCCGACCCTCAGAGATGCCAACTTAGCCAGAGTCGCCTCAGACTCAGCTCCTCTGCCCCTCCCCAGGCTCTGCTCCCACTTCAATTAGCTCCAAAACCCCGCGGCGTGATTACTTTGTGTACAGTAGATGCTCCCCAGGAGCTGCTCTCCCTTTTTCTCTCTGCTGGCTCACGGTGAGGACAGGGATTTGTAGTTGTTTTTTAGCCATCGTGAGGAGATTTTAATTTGATTTGAGGGCTCTCTGTCAGGTTTTCTCAGTCTCATTGGGTATAGTTTCTACTGCTTGTAGAATACAGACTTTAAATGATTCTGGAGCTTTTCAGACGTCAGATCATTCCACCAGGAAGACTCTGTGTAACATGTCCAGGAAATACATGGAAAGGAAGGAACAGGAAACAGGAAATCTAGTTTATGATGTCAGATTAAGGGATTAAACTTTACAGGAAAAGTGAAAGACTTATTTAGACTTTTTATCTCGATCTTATTTGGATTTATTCTCTCTATCTTATTTAGATTTATTATCTCTATCTTATTTAGATTTATTATCTCAATCTTATTTATATTTATTATCTCAATCCTTTTTAGCTCTATTCTCTCTGTCTTATTTAGATTCAGATTTATTATATCTGCCTTATTTAGATGTAGATTTATTACCTCCAAATTCACTGGCAGGCAAGCATTGAAGCAGGAGGGACCCAGACAAGTTAAAGGACAGTGTTGGAACAACAAAATTGGCGTGGTAACAAATTTCTTAGAAGCAGCAGATTTCTGAATCCTAAAATCCTGACACAGCTTGGGTTTAGATGCAAAATATCCAGTGAAGAGGTGCTGAAGGGAATGAAAAATCTTTGAGGCAGCTGATAAGGAAGGGCTGCTTCACTAGCAGAAAAATTCCAGTTGCTCAGGAGAAGATCTAACTTTGGTTCTAGATTTTTATTTCTTCAGGACTGTGAGTAGCTGTTTTGTATTACAGCATTAAAAGAATTTTTAAATGCATAGAACTCAGTTTACAAGCTTGTCACACATTTCAGAAGATGATGGAGCATATTCCATACAGGTTTGAGTGAGAAGTTGGCCAAACAGAGAAGAAACTGCTCTTATCTGTCTGGCCAAGAGAGAGGGAAGGCAGACAGAGATAAGGCAGACAAGAGAAGGGCACAAAATTCCAGAACTCCTGCAGGAAAAAGGAATTTTGACCTTTCCATTCTGTTTGAGTGCAAAAAAGTGTTTGCACACCAAGCATTCAGACATGACTTTTATAGCAGCAACTAAAATCTTATCGAGCAGTCAAAAAATAGTCTCAGAAGGATTTGTCCATCAGACAGATCTCTGAAGGGATTTTTTGCTTTTTTCATGTCTGGTTGATTTTTAAAAAGTGTTTTCATGCAAGAGCAGAGCACGGCACCAGAAGTTTTGTTGGATTTAAAGGAGAAACTTCATTTTTGCTGAAGCTGTTTTGGTTCCAACTTCAGCAATTTCTTCTTGGAGATTTTCCTGTATTTTCCTATTTTTTTTCTTGGGAAGTTTGGCCTGAGAACTTTCACCCCAACGGCCCCAGCTATTCCAGGGTAGCAGCAGGATCAGGAGAAGTGAAGTCAGGGAGGTTCCTGAGCCCAGGTTCCCTCATTTTCACACAGAGCAGGGCACAAACCCCCAGAATTCCAAAGCAGCTTTTCCTGCAGGGAATGATTCCCTGGGATAGAATTTCTCCATTTGAGCAGGAAACTGGGAGCAGCTCCTTGTGCTGTGGAGAACTGCACTCACATGCTGTAGCCAGCACTCTGAGAGGAAAGATCTAATAAAATTTAAATAGAAAATTTATCTTCCCTCTCCACTCTCCACTGCAGCACAGCAACAAGAATTGGATGCTCTTGTGTCTTGACAAGAGCCTCACTCGTTTATGGGCTGAAGTTAATTAATAGGAGGAAGCAGAATCTGCTCCAGCCTTTGTCACCTTTCATTTGGAGAAATAAAACAGGTCTCCAGAGCTCCTTGTGGTTACAGCCACGTTTATTCAGTGAAATAAAAGCCAGATGATTGATTTGTTCAACTTCCCAGAGATAAGGATCTCCACGGCAGAGGGCAATTAGAGATTGGGATTTTAAAGTGGTTATTCTGGACTGTTGGTGTTTTATTGCCACAGCAGAAAGTCTGTTGGTATTAAATCAGAAATTATAACACTTAGGGAAAGTTTTGATTTATTCATATAAAGACACAAACTTATGAATGGCAGTGACAAAACCCCATCAAGTAAAGCCCCCACGGTTTTTATTTTTAAATGGGGTATTTACAGTGGGTCGCTCATATTCCAGAATCTGGAAAGCCTTTCCTAATCCAAATTTCATAGAAATGGGGTATTTTTTTTATGAATTGGCATTATTTTGAGGAAATCCCAGTTGCAAAATGCTCACCTAGGCCAGCTTTTCAGCTCTGTGCTTCAAATGAGTGTGGGCACACAGGACTGGCTTTGCTCCCCTGAGCTGCTCAGAACAGCTCAAACCCCATTCCCTTCTTCCTGTGGGGTGGGAGGCAATAATGGGATAATTGTACTTCTGATTTTGAAGCCTTTCCCAGCCCTCAGAAATGCTAAAAATATATGTAAATATATTATGGGGAGTATCAAGGGGAAACCTTGAGAGTACAGGAAGGAAAACAGGGTCTGGTTCTTGAAACTCGCTCAGAATGTGGCAACAATTGGGATATTTCAGGTGGCATTTTGGGTGCCCTAAATGGAGAGGGGCTGATACCAATAAATAATAAAAAATTAGAGGAAGCACATGATGCTCTATTGATACATCAGTCTAATTTAACAGAGCCTTTATGAAGTTCTTTACTAATTGTGTTGCTTTCTAATATAAAGTTCATTGTGACACCTCGCCAATCTGCGAGATGTCTTCTGCAGGTTTATAGCAGCATTTTGGATTTTTTTTTAAATGGATTTTTCTTCTAGTATTTTTGAGCAAATTAACGTTTGATTCAAAGGTTAGTGCCTGCTTAAAGAGAAATGTTCCTCTGAAATGCATCCACTTCTGCAGAGGTTTGTGAAACAGGTTAGCAAGTTATTACCTGTAATTAGCAGCTATTTACAAATGTGACCCATTCAGAGTTGTGGAATCCCTTAATTAAAAGCAATTTGTAAAGGGAATATTTAATACAATACCAAAGTTTCCCTAGTGAGCCATCAGGGTGTTTTTGCCTATAAAAAATTACAAATTTCTGGATGTCACCACTAATTGATAAGTGAGGTTTATGAGTCTCTTATCTCTTTTGAAAGATGTTGCAGCTTTAAACAAACAGAGCACAAATTCCCATTATTAAAATTAAAATTATTAAAATTAAAACTTGGCACTTTTATATCCTGATAAAATCAGAAATTTCATTTCAAGGCACACTGAATATGCACACCTGTTGAATATGCAAACATTTGAGCTACAGAAAATGAAAATATGGGGGAGTTAAGCAAGGTGGTCTCAGATCTTCTCAGACAGATTTACACACACGAACTTCTATCATTTGAAAGCTCTGACAGCAGAGTTAAGTGTGGTTTGAGGTGCAAGTTGTGGTGGATGTATATTTTATATGCATTTCTTTCTGTGTTTTATTTTGAGGGAAAATTCAGAACCTTGGGGCAGTGGAGCATCTTTTTTACATTTGAAGCTGCAAATTAGTAACACCAAAAATTATCTTGTGCTTAAAATCGAGTATGTGATTAAAGCTTTTACCACTTAATTTTTTGTTAGGTAGAGGGTGAGAATATCTAACTGTACACAAAGTAACCAAGTCTTTGTTCTACTCTGTGCATTCCTGGTTCTCAGATGTTTGTGTTAGCAATAGGTAACCCCTACAAAAGAGCAGAATTTCAGGTTTTCCAAGAAAGACACACATTTAATATTCCTTTGTACTCGCACTTCCTCTCATTCTCATATGGAGCTCATCCTCTTCCCAAGGGGGAGCAGTCAGGAACTGCAGGTCCCTAAAAAAACCCCCTCCTTTCTTTCAGAAAATGTTCTAATTTTTAAGTTTAGGGAGCACTAGGGAAACAACAAACAAACCAAACCAAACCCCACCAAAAGGAGACCTCCCAGAATTCCTTTTTCTTAGTTCTGTTGAGATCCGTCAGTTTTGTCAGAGGTTTTTAGAAGTGAATATTTAATGGAATCACTTGAAACCTTTTACTACATTAACCCCAGCAACAGCGGCCTCAAATGACCCATTTGTAGGGTGAGACAGGAGAAAATACGGAGTCACAACTCCAAATTTTATAGCAGCAGTTGAAATCTCAACAGACAATCACGAAATCGGGATTTGTCCATCATACAGATCTCGGAAGGGTTTTTTGGCTTATTTTCTGCCTGGTTGATTGGCTGGTTGGTTTTTAAGAAGTGTCTTCACGCAAGAGCAGAGCACAGCACCCTTAAGGCTGGATTTGTGCTCTGCTTCACTTGGAGAGGCCACAGCCTTCAGAATCGGGGCTTCATTTGCACGGCAAGACAAACGTTCCCATTGCCCTTTTAATTAAGAATAATTGCCATTTCTGAGAGGCGCCGTGCGCGGGGAGCAGCGTTAAATCGGCGTTTGCCGGGGTGGCACGAGGGCAGGGACTGTCATTTGCAGGTTGAGGGGTCGCCCAGGGGTTTGCTGTGCAGTGGCACGAGGCCATGGGCACCTGCAAATTGTGTCACACCAAGGTGGGGCACTCAGCAAGCTCAGTTCCAGTGGCTCTCACAGCCCGTTTCCCAAGAGATCACCCTGAAGGTTCCATTCAACTGTTTGCAATCTGTTGTGTACGAGGAGCTTTTGTATTTTTCACAATTCCGTTTTCTAGAAATGAAATAATTGAGAATTCAGAGCTAGAACTTGAGGTAAAGTCTTGTTTGGATGGAATTTTTTTCATGAAGAAAAATGGGAACAATTTTCTCTTAAAGAAATCAACTATTATCGTAAATATTTAGGCAAAGATTGCTGCCCAATATCCATCAGATCACAGACCAAGTCCAGTGGGCATTTTCTGTACAGGAAGGTGTAACCATCACAGGAGGAAATGAAACCAGCAGAGCTTAAACCAAACCCACAGCTAAAATTACATTTATAAAAGTTGCACTGTTGAACCAGAGACTGGGGTTCCACACTAAAGTCTAGGACTTCCCACTGTAACCAAGGTTTGACAAAATCCTGCTGGGATATGCAAAAAAATTGAAATCAACTCCTGGATCTCCTCCCTGAAGGATAATTAGGCAGATTTAGAACCTAAATATAAACCCAAGCCCTCAAGTGGAGATGTGCCATGGCAAGAAGGGGCAGATCCTAAAGCACAGATTCTTTTTGAGGCTTGTGTGATTTATTTAAATCTGATACAGAAATGTCAAACTCCACAAATTTGCAGCGATCCTGCTGTGGAAAGTGGAAGCCCTGCACATGGCACTGCTCTTGTACTCTAAAATACAGTGGAATTCAGTGGAAGGAGAATCAGGCTTGTGTGGGTGCTCTGCTTTCCTTGCTGCCCGTGGTTTGAATTTTCAGCAGCACTTGCAGGATTTGCTGCATCTTTATGTGGGAAGGGAGTAGCACAGATAATGTTATGCATCCGTTTCACTGGTTAAAGCAGAAAACTAGAAATCCAAATTTTTAGACTTTTTCTTTTTTACTTTATATTTGAATTTGCTCAACTTCTGCACCCTACTCCCCAGAACATACGAGGCACAACATTTGCAGGTGACTCCAATCCATGCAGCATCTCCTGTGGAGATCTAATCTGATTTTACTTACCGAAAACTGGGAGGCTTCAAAAATAAACATCAATATACTGAAGATTTTCTATTTCAAAGCTTTCCATAGGAAGTAGTCCTTGACCAAACTCCTTGACCTTTGTAGAGCTTTAGTCTTGACCTAGAATAGTCTCAGTTACACCTAAGAGTTGGCATCTCTTTGCAAAATTGACCTCTTGTTTACAATTTTATACTAATCACCTTACTGACCTTTCAGTATTGAATTTATTTGCTGTTGCAGTGCCCTACTCTCTACTGTCTGAATATTAAATGTGTTTGTTTTCCCAGAGGGCTAGAGAACATTGGACAAAAGGGTTCAGCAGGAGAGAGTGAAATAAAAAGAGGTTGTGAGTCTTTAACCTTGAGCCTGAAATGAATGTGAACCAAACTCCAGATACTTGGCATAGATGAAGCCAGGTAAACATTCGAGTATAAGCCCACACACTACCAACCAGAACACAGCTCTTGGTGCTTACCAGGCTTTGGAGATTTTGCCTAGATGGTTGTACTTAGGACTGACATTCTGAATATCACCTTTTTCTTCTGATGGGGAAAAAAAAATTGTAGTATCTAAAATTCTATTTCTTTTTTTGGTTTGTTTTTGTTTTTTTGGTTTTTTTTTCTTGCCTGATGCAGTATAATAAATCTGACTTTCAAGGTGGGATGAAGCTGAAGAGTTTTTTTCTGTTACAGCTCCAGAGAAGAAAGAAGTGGAAACTTATAGCAATGTCAAAAATGTCCTGAAGTGTTGTCCCCGCAGTCTTTTGTTAAAAGCAGTTCATTTTTTTCTGTTGTCTCCATTACTGTGAGAAAAGGGAGCTGTATCTCACTGTTTGTCTTCCCTTGGCATTGTCAGTCTCATAAAGAAACACCATGACATGAACTCTACATAGTTCATACTAAACCAACACTTCCCAGGTTCTATCCATCATGGATGTCCCTGCTTTTCCATGCTTTTCCAGCCATAACAACATCCCAAGTTCATCTGCTTGATTTTATCTTCAAAAAAAAACCTGGCTGGGCTTCGTTTCAGCAGAGCCCCGAAACATTTTTACACCAGATATTACCTCAAATCTTGAATTTAAGCATGCATTAAAAGAATTTGTTGCTGTTGGGCCATGTTACTCTGGGTAAATAATATTTTTAAATCTGGGAGTCAGATAATAGGTAGATTAAATATTGTAATATAATGGTAGAGAAATTAAAATGCCACCTTCATATGCAGCCAACCCTCTGCCTTTGTTTCCACTAAGTTTTGTCCCTGCAAGCAATAATTTGATGCACTGGGGGACAGACTTTGGAGGAGATTCTGAATTTTATTGTAATGCAGGAATTCTGTCACTGAATGAGGCGTGACACCAAAAAAACCCCAAAAAACAAAAGGTTTTCTTCTGGATGCCACGCTAAGTATGCAAAATTTGAAGTTGAGGAGGGAGTTTCTTCTAAAGTGAAAAATTAATGGAAAATAAATGTACCTCTCTAGAGAAGTTTTAAGTAAAGATATGGGTTTCTACAGCTCCCTTGTGAAGAAAGCTCTTCAGAAATCTAATTCTATTTATTGTCAGCTTTAGGGACTTGCCCAGTTTGGCCCTTCCATTACCATTGCCTTCAGAAGATGACCTACCTCAGGTTTCAGCACAGCTGGACTGGTTCTAAGCTCGTATTCCCAGTACAAACCAATGTGAACAAGGAAAAGCCATTCCAGAAACATCTCAAGGTTCCCGCAAGACCCCAAACAGTCCAGGCATAAAACTTTGCCCCACACCTTCACCCAAAGTGAGAGGCTGCAGTTCTATCTTCTGAGCATGAAGCTAAAAGTCATTACTGCAGAGTTTCCCTGCAAAGGCTCATTAATTAATTAATTCAAGAGCCACTGCAGAGCCCCAAATCCAGGTCGTGGCAGGCACATCTGCAGAGCTGCCTGTCAAACACAGCTGGAATCTGTAGTTTTCCCTGGATTGACCAGAGGCTTGGGATTAAATCCAAACGAGATGCCAAATGTTGGCATTGAAGCAATACAGATGCTTTCCTTACTGTGGGGTGTGGAGCTCACAAACTGAGATCAGTCCCTCTATTAAACATAGAGACTCAAATACAGTTTGTGTGATGAGGAAAACTTCCTTCTCACTGGATTCTGCTGGATCTGTTCAGGGTAATATCAAACCCTTTTATTTAAATAAAAATCTACCTTCACTACAAAGAATCCAGCTGGCAGATAGAACCTAAGTCTACGCCATAAGAAGTGGCTGTTTCCAAGATCATGGAATTATGTTGTTGATTGATGAGCTCTAGCATTCAGCTGCAGCTGAGGAGGTGGCTGGTATTTGTGTTTAGAAAGCAGAAATAATGGGGAGGTTTGCAGAAATGTCACCTCATCAGCCCATACTATAAAACACCCACGGCACAAAATTTCCCGATTTAAAATAGGGCAATATGGGAATATGGTTTTAAGGATGCCTCGACAATCATGCAATNGGCACAAAGTTTCCCGATTTAAAATAGGGCAATATGGGAATATGGTTTTAAGGCTGCCTCGATAATAATACAATTTTTTCATCATTTAGACTAATTACTCTGCGCTTTAAAAGACAAGCTAGAAGGGCACAGATAGTGAAGGAATTCGTTTGTCACCTTTTCTGTCTTTAGCAATGCAATGAATCCCTTACCCCACTCTGTTGACTCCACAGAGCCCTCACACCTCTCAGAGATTCAGCTCTTGCAAACCCCTGCTTTTTAACTCCAGGGGCTCTCTTAGGTCCACACTGTGACTGTAGTGGGGAAAACTGACTCAAAATTTATTTGTTGATTTTATTGTGCAAGACAATCTCCCCTCTTGCACCTCTGCCACCCCAAAATGTTCTCGCAGCCCAGGGTCTGGCTGAGCCTTTCTGTACCGCTCCAATCCTCTCACCCGGGGCGTAAGCAGCCACACGAACCCCTTTTTGTACTGTGCCCTGCTGTTACCAATGCACGTGTGAAGGGAAGGGAGAGTATTTGGGCTGACCCAAGGACCTGAAGGTGGCAGGACTTCAGCTGTTGAGATTTCTAAGAGAGGATGAATATCCAAATTTAGAGAGCAGGGACAAGGACCGAGCTCAAAGGGAAGAAAAAAACCAAGTCAGCCTCTTCCTGAAATGGGCTGAAATTCTGTCTAACTTGGCCAGCTCCAAGCATGGGGTCAGCTGGACCCACAGCTGGAACCCTGTGGCCCCGTGCCATTACTGAAGTGCAGTCTGCCCAGGAAAAGAGGAATTAAAGCTTTCCAAAGCAGTGGTGAATCCGGCCAACCAACAATGTGCAGCATATTTACATGTAAAAAGATCCACATGCCAACCACCAAACCATTTCAAATGTGCGTGGAGAAGCTTTCACAGTACCTGCTTGCACCTTTTCTGCCTCTGCCTGTGTTTTAGTCTCCCCCCTGAGAAATGCTCAAGGTTTGCTCATGGACTACATGGAAGTGGAGGGATAGAACTCATACTTAGTCATGAAACATTTGCCAACAGATCACGTTTTGCCATTCTGTTTTTTCCTCTCTGCCCCTCCACCCCCTTCCAAAAAGTTCTGTTTTTTTCAGCAGTAACCCAGCACAACCCTTCCCTTCTTTTGAGAACTGGTAGGTCCCTGGGACGTAGAGAGCATCCCTCCCTTTGCCCACCCCCAGAGGACGTAGCAGCCCCGCTCCTCACTCTGCTCCTGCCATTTCCTACTGGGAAAGCCGTGGGCACCATCCCTGAGAATCGCTGGGCTGGGTCTTGAGTTGATTTTCACCTCTGTTCTTACCGCCAGGTGGTTGCTGGCATTAGATGGCCCCTGGCACAGGTCCCTGACCTGCTTTAAAGACTGCATAAATGGCATAAATCGTGTGGCTTTCAGCATTTAACCGCACGACTGAGACACCGAATGCAAAGAGCTCGCTGTTAACAATGGGACTCAATTCAACCCAACAACCAATCCATTATTTAATTACACGTTCTTCTATTTATTACCAAGCTGAATGGCTAGAACAGTGGGTCTATACTCGAGTGTTTACCTCACATCTGCATGAAGGACAAATAAAAGTTGGTTCAACGATACTATGTTCACATTATCCAGGCTTCCAAGTGTAGTTGTTGTGTGCAAGCTATCTCTGTTCATGTGGTAACTGTGATTTTTTTTTTTTTTTCCCCCCTGTGGTAGCATGATTACGCTTAGTACTTTGTCTGCTTGGCTTTTTGTGCTCTTGGCTGCATCCATTTAGATTTTGCTTTAAAACATTGATATTCTAGTTTTTACACTTGGCTCCTGTGTGTGTCTCATACGTACCCATCCAACCGTGTCCGTGTTCCGTGCTTTTCTGTTTGTGAAGTGTGATATGTTATGTGTAATGGTTTTTTTTTTTTAACAACAATACAAAAGAGACTTTTTTGATTAAAAAAAAAAAAAAGCCTTTCTACTTACTCACTGCAAAAAAACCCTATCAACATGCATGGTTTGACATTTGCATTACAATTAACATGGCTTGTCTTTTACTAGGGATGTACCACACGAGTGGACCTTGGCTTTCTTTAACCACTCCTCCCCATCAGTTCTTTGATGGCTTTAAACCTTGATTTATTTTAATATTGCAGTTGGTACAGACATTCAAAATGCACATAACTGAGCCACTCGTTTATGCATATAACATCCAGAGACTTTGGACTCCAGCTGCCTGCACTGCCCTAACCATGTGCTACATTTTTCACCATTTTTCTCTGCCCTGCTGCTGCCCCGGGGAGGTGCCCTCTGACAGCCCTTTCCTTTTCTCCCCCCAGATCCGCGTCGTGAAGGCATTCCGTAGCTCTCTCTATGAAGGTTTAGAAAAACCAGAATCTAGAACCTCTATTCACAACTTTATGACTCATCCTGAATTTAGGATAGAAGATTCCCAGCCCCACATCCCACTCATTGATGACACAGACCTAGAAGAAGACCCCGCTCTCAAGAAAAACTCGAGTCCACCGTCCTCGCTGAACAAGAACAACAGTGCTATCGACAGTGGAATCAATCTTACAACTGATACAAGTAAATCAGCTACCTCTTCTAGTCCAGGAAGCCCAATACATAGCCTGGAGACATCACTTTAGCTGAAAAGGTCACTGCAAAAAACAAAAACAAACAAACAAACAAACAAAAAGAAATAGAAAAAGTTAAAGTAAAATAAAATAAGAAACCCCACAGCAACCGAGATATATAAATATATATATTAAAAACATTGCTGGCTGAAAAGCTGTTTGAACTCTTATTCACTCTGAGACAAGTGAATGAATTGTTGATCACAATGGTTTTGGGGAAAGAATGAATGGCTGATTTACATACCCCCCCGTTCCCTTTCAGAAAAACAAAAACAAAAAAAAATCCTCCTGCATGAATGTACTGTACACTGCTGGCCCTTCTTTCTCTCTTTTTGTTTGTTTTTATTTCCTTTTTGGTTTTTTTTTTTTTTGGTTGTTTTTTTCCTCCTTAAGCAGGAACTGCAGAGGACTTCTTTCTGAGGCTATTTATCCAATTCACTGGTCTGTGAGTTTTTTGAAATGCTTGTGTGGCATGGACTCAATTGTATAGATTAATTTAAATAACTTTTTTGAAGTTGCAAAGCTTAACTTGCACAGTAGATTTGCACCAGTTGGACAGAGGAACTTAAACATTTATGAGACTATATATAGAGATATATACATATAAGTATATAGATAATTAATTATATATATGTATATATCTATCTATATATATATAGTTATATATATATAAAGTTTCTTTGTTGGCATGTTGCCTTGTTTCTGCTCAAATTGCTCTGACTATTTTAACTTATTTATGTCCTAAAAAAAGAATGTAATTTGTTTACAAACCTGTAGATAATATCCTTAACTATTTGTAGGGTTAAGAAAGCACTTCCTGCCGAAGTAGTATAAAAATGGCTCAGCTCAGCTCATTGAAAATGTCTGTACTCTCGCACCCTGGATATTTTATTACAACCGTGCTCTGATTTCTGCCTGATTTATTTTTTTTGTTTTGTTTTGGTTTGGTTTTTTTTTTTGTTAATAATGTAGATACTGCTAGTAAATAACAAAAGAAGCCAAAATATAACACATTGGATGTAGCATTGTGATCCTATATACAGGGAGGTAAACCAGGCTTCCTTTGTTTCAAATAAAAATCAAAATGATCAGGTTCTCTCCTTTTTTTTTTTTCCTTCCTTCCTTCCCTCTGATAATCTGCTTGAACTCGTTTTGGTGCAACATACAGTAATGGAGGCTATTTCATTCTTCAGACATGCAGCAATGGCTTCGAAAACTATTTTTAGAGAGACATTAAAAGAGTTTATAATTTAAAATAAGTTATATTTGGTTTGTCTATATGGAGATAAAACAACTGTTAAAATCTTGTGATATACTGTGTTAATCCTTTTCAATTAGTACTTTAGGCATTTATTTCCTTATTCTTTGCAAAGTACGGGCTGTTGGCATTTTGGATGAAAATCACTGTAGGTTGTTGCTTTGTTTTTTTCTTTTTTAAAGAATAATATAATTTCTGCACTATTAGGACTGAATGAATCTTTATTAATTGTGTATTGAGACGTGCTTTGTGTGATTTTTTTTTTTTTTTAACCAAGCTCGTGTTCCTGTAGTAACACAGTAATCCATTATTTGACCTTGAGCTTTCTACCAAGAAAGCTGCTCTGAAAACCTGCAGTACGGAAGGTGAGAAACATTTTTCAAGATGGTAACAGCCCTGAAAACGTAAAAATTATGAGCTTATACAATTGCTATGTCAACCACTTGAATGCTAAGCACTTTGTGGATCACAGATTTTTCATAAATAATTTTTGTATTTAATATAAAGTTTGCTCGGAGACTTTTCAGCATATGATTTTTTTTCCATAACTGTACAGTGCAAAAGACATTTGGAATTTCACAGTCGATTATGCCAGGCGTGTTGGAACCAAACACCCTCCAACCATCTCGATCAGTCGAGCTGTTAAGGTGTTTTTCTGGTTGTCCTAAAGTTGGCTCCACGCAGTGGTGGTGCATCTCTGCAGTCGCAGCAGCTTAACCAAGCCAGAACTCTCCAAGCTGAGCTTAGACTCACGGCCAAACTGCAGACTGAACCCCGATGTTTTCAGGGTGCATCAGGACTCTCAGCCAGGTAAAGCTCTGAGCAGCTTCCCTTGCCAGCTGCCGGACTCTGGGGTGGGAGCTGCGCTGCTTTGGGCTCAGCCTGAGCTGCGTGCTCCAGGCTGAGCCTAGCTGGGCAGAGCTGGCAGGAGCCCCTCCCGGGGCAGCCAGGCAGTCGGGATGGGGCTCTGTAAATCGCTGCTTGCCCCGGGCACACCGCGGATGGGCTCTCTGGGGGCTGCTCGGGATCTCTGCCCAGAAGACAAAAGTGGTATCAATTCACAGGGAAGCCTCTAGCTTTGGACTTGAACATCTACAGAAGCTTCTTAATACTGGAACAGTTTCTTTTCAGCATCTTAACACACTGACTGTTTGCCTTTTCTGTTTTCCAACACTCTTCATGGTTTTTTTCTCAGTTTAGTATTTTTTTTTTTAAATTTTTTTCCTGTAGGAGTACCCCTCCCTAAGGTACCATTTGCAGACTTGAAAACTGTTAAGAAAACGAACACTGCATTCTGTGTATATATAGTAAAACATATATAAACTGAGATGCATAGAAAACTTGGGCTTTTGTGAGCAGAGACTGTGCTTTATGTATATGATAAATGATAGACTTTTTTTTTTTTTTTTAAAGCAGAATAGCTATGACCTTTCAACTACGAGTCGTGCATCACAATTCCTTTCTTTTATTGCTTGACCTCTCTGTGATGGGAACAATGGATCAAAAACCAAAATGATCAGTTTGTTAAAATTCCCTGCAATATATAAATGCTCGCTCTCTACGTACTGTACTTAGCAGCATGAGATTTGTGGACAACAATACAGTGGTACATTGGCAATCCATCCCACTAGGGGTTATTAATATATGTTCATTCATCTGTTTTTATGAATTTTTTTATCTAGACAATAATTGTAAATAAAGAACTTACTCTGTCTGTTCATTTAATACTATGCAAAAGGTTATGCTTTCTATTGTTATTCTTATTCCTACAGTGTGATGCTGGAATGTTTGTGGTTTCAAAAAAAAAACAAACAAAAAAGACAAAAGTAAGTAAAATATGTGATGTAAATTATTTTATAGTTTGAAACAAAATGATAAAGTTTTACTCTTGCTGCTTTCTGTCTAATAGATCTCTCTTGGCAGGAGCACAAGTGGAAAATTTAAAGAAATAAATTCACAAAGCAGCATGAACAATAATGGTCTGAATGTAACAGCTTTCTTTATTCTCACCTGGAGTCGCTAGAAGCAGCTCTGGATTCCCTCTGGGATATTTGGATGTGCAGGTGGATTGAAATCTTCAGGACTGGCAGTGAGGAGCCTGCTGCCCAGGCAGAGTTTGCTCTCCTTGCCCCGGGGGCTGAGCAGCCCCCAGGGCTCTCACTCCTGCCTGGCTGGGCCAGGAAAGCTGGAGCTGGGAACGCTGCTGGGAATGCTGCAGGGAAATCACCACAGTGAGGGTGCAGAGGGCTCCAATGATGCAGTGAATTTGCTCAGGAAACAAAGAGTTTAATCTCAGCCCTAAGACCAGCAGCTCACTGAGGCTTTTCCTGCCATTGGTGACAGCTCTGCACTTACATTGATTTTTTCAGCTTTTTCCCTCTGCCGTGATCAGAAAAACGAGCTTTGAATCTTCCTAGAATTGGGGAGTTCGGTCCAGGACTCACCCTGCCACTTCAGACCTAGGGAAAAAGGAAGGAATTCTCATTCTGGTGCTCAAACCCTGAGCCCAGAAGTTCCTTCCCTTTTTTTCCCAGCTTAGATTGATGCAGCTGTTCACAAACTGCAGCGCAGCTGTGCTCACACAATAATGCTGCTTTAGGAGTTGGTCAGGCAGGCCAGGGACGAGGTGAGTGGCTGTCAGATAATCTCATTTGTAAAGGTAAAATATTTCAAATTACAGATTTTCCTGGCTTCTCACCTAGATTTCAAACTTTTACTCACCAGTTCTCTATCAGAAGTAATACTTGATAGAGGCCAAAATGAAATAGTGCTACACGGTGAGGAAAGTTACCAACAAATAAAAATGTACTCGGCACAGTGAATTCAACAAAACCCCTACAGAAAACAATTATTTAGACAGCAGATTTCTTGGGCTGAGGGAGCTTTACAGCTACTTTGGAATGAAACTGTTTTCTGCTTTGATTTTGGGAGTTCAGTGTAGGTAGCAATCAGAAAATATGTTTACTTTCATTCTCTGTCACTCGTTTACCTCCTCCTTACACACATAAATTTATTTGCAGCCTTGGTGCAAGTGCTTTTGGCTGACTGTTCATCTCTGCAGAGAAGTGTCTGGGAGGAGGTGTTGGTAAGAAAAAGCTCTGGCATTTTTCAGGGTGTTTTAAGCCGGGAATTTTAACTCTGGGAATGCTGGGCCTTTTCAGGAGAGTTTGTGAAATACTTTTGCAGCACTGGATGGATGTGAGTTGTAGGTGCAAACCGGGAAGAACAACAGGAGTGAAATTCCCCACAACACTAAATTCCTGTTCTGTGCAGCCAGCTGAGGCTTCAGGAAGACACATATTGGAAGTTATTAATCCATGAGGCAGAGCCAGGGCTGAAACCCTGATTCAAAATAGGAATTCCAGGAGTTTTTAGCTGTTTTATGCTGAGACCATGAGGGTAAACATTGTGACCTCTGTAGGAAAACCGGGTGCTGAGGTGCTGTACTGATGCAGAAGGGGGAGAACGGTGCATAAATAGTGGATGAAGGAGAGGCAAAAAGGGGAAATGAGGGAGAAAGAGGAAGAAAATGCAGGTGCATTTTTAATTTGCTATATTCTGAGATGAAATGGGGTCGTAACTGCTTGTTACTGGCTTGATCTGGCACTGAGCTCCAACCCGAGGGTACTCAGAGCATTCCCAGTCCCAAGGCCTTTTCCAAGGAAGTCCATGAGGTTCCCAAAGCAGCCGGGAGTGTGACCTCCAGCAGCCCTGTGCCCCTGAACCTCTGCTGTAATTCCATGCCACGAGGAGGAGTGGCACCTCCTGTGGTGCTGGTTCCTGCCCGGGGCAGCGGATGTGGGCACAGGTGAAGCACCAGGGCTCAGTTCTTCCCACTTGCTCCCGCTATTCCAGCATTTCTAGAGCTGCTTTTGAGGACCCACAAAAGGTAAGCACTGGATATTTGCCGTTCGTGTTCGTATTCCTGCAGGTGTGTGAGACGTTGGCAGTACGGAGCATAATAATTATAATAATAATAATAATAATAATAATAAAAAGTACATAATAAAATGTATTCCTGGCTCAGATCCGGACAAGGGTCCACGTGTGCATCACCCTGGGCTGTGAACTACAAATCCATATTTCTCATTTTCTGAAATCCTTGTAGGAAATGCTCGGGTTTGAGCACCAGCACACGGCTATAGGAGGTACTGGGAAAAATAGGGAAGTGTCTGATTCTGTTTTTCTTTTCACAAGCAGGTTTTAACAGGCACATTATGATCTAACCTGATGGGAACTGAAGAGAAGTATGATTAAACAACTCATTTATTAAACAGGGCAGGCTGCTGGAAAACACACACCCAAGGAAATATTTACAACAACATTTCCTCCCATATGTTCAAGCAAACTGATTTTCTGTGTGTCTGGGAGCCCAGGTTTGCCTGGTAATAAATGAAGTGTTAAATTCCAAGTAAGGGAATGTCCTTCACTTCTCTCTCCGATGGATTTGGTTGATTTTCTAGCAAATTACAAAGCTCCTCCCTCTACCCTTTGCGTGTGGGCATTTAAGAATCTCTAGGAGTTGAGCTGGTATAAAATCAGCATTGTTGGTGCACAGCAAACAGCTTTTACAAGATTTTAAAAATTAGAAAATCAAGTTATGCAGCTTTCTTGGAAAGGTTCACAGAACATCTATGCTCTGTAAAGGATGGCCCTTTATCCCAGAATCCCAGAGCAGCCAGGCTTGGAAGGGACCTCTGGAGATCACCAAGGCAGGGTCACCTGGAGCAGGTGACACAGGAACCCCTCCAGGTGGGTTTGGAATGTCTCCAGAGTGGGTGACACATGGATTTATAAAGCCTCCCAGTGCTTTCATCAGTGGGTTATTTAAAATTCTTCCAGCTTCGAGTTCCAAAAGAGGCATTTAAAATAATTACCTAAAATCATTAAAGAAAATTGAATAAGCATTATGGGATGATAAGCCTCAGGAATGAGTAACTCATACTTTCTCACCGTAGCACGTCAGCAGGGAAAGCTCTCTCATGCTTCTTTGCAGATGGATAGTTCATTGCAATTTTTAATTTGATACACGTTTGGAATTGTTTTCTAGAAGACAAGGATTCCAGGAGTTCTAGGAGATGTCGCTGTGCACATAAACAGTGCTCTGTGGGAAGGAAGGGAATCCACCAGAAACCTGGCTGTCCCAAATGAAGCTGCTAAATGCCCAGCACTGCTGCTGGGCCCTGCAGCCACCTCGCTGCTCCACCAGAAATTGTTATGGCTGGGAAAAGCCCTGGAGTTCTGGCCTGGGACTGGCTGGTTTTCCATTTGTTTGCTTGTTTGGGAAGTTGTGGGTGGATTTCAGTCACTTTCTCTCCGGTTCCAGGCCTGGTCTCACCATGTGTTTTGGTGGGGAGCAGTGCCTGATCAGGGAATGAAGCCATAATTAATTCAGAGTTTTATAATGACTGTCCTGCCAAGCCTACAGGGAAAAAACCAAGAGAATTGAACAGATTCCTCCAGAGCTCCCCAACAGAGCACACCATGCCCTTGACTCTCTTTGTGTCTTGCCACCTATCAGAGGGAATTGTGGCTTCGGAGGCAAAGCTGCAGAGTCACAAACATCTGTGGGGTGGTGCAGAGCAGGAGGGCTCCTGCCAGGCAGGTGCTCACGTGTGACAAAGCTGTCACACTTCCCAGGGAGGGACTCCTCGCTGGCAGAACGAGCAGGGCTGGCGAGACCGAGCACGGCTGTTCCTTGGGAAGCTGCCTCTGGTGCCACAGGGACCTTTTGGAGGGGTTGAATCTGCCATCAGGAGTTAAAGTCCCTTCTGGTTGGTTTTATTATCCTCTTGTCTGTGCTTGTGAGGGATTTGGATGGTTTCAGTATTTCTCTATTCCATTTTCTGTGCTATTTGCTGTAAGCCTGAGGTGATAAAAGTGGCCGTAGTGAAATATTCCTTCTGACTTCTTTCCTTGTATTAAAATCCAAAGCCTCCTGTATCCCACGACTCCTGGATATAAATTGTATTTTCACTGCATGAGAAAAACACAGAGAAAACCCACTTTGGCTGAGCACACTGCAGGGATGATTCAATTGCCTTGATTTTCATTTTCATGTGTCAGGACAGAAGCACTCCCTGATAATGCCAAAGCATTTTGTCTCCTCAGTGTTCCTGCCAGGACATTTTGTACCTGAAAATTTGGAGGCTGATCTATGATCTGCCACTGGCAGAGCATCCTTATGCTAATGGGGAGCCCAGTGGAAATTTGCCATCCCCCCAAAGAGCAGACACTGAAAATAATGGCTGGGACAGCCCTGAATCACCTCACATCAGAGGAAAACTTTGCTACCCGTAGTCAATAATTAATTAAATTTCTTTATCAGTGCAGAACCTCTGCAGTCTCACCACACTGAGGAGTTTGGTTGAATCACTGAATCCTGGAATGGGACAAAGCTGCGGTCACAGTTTTGAGTTTCCTTTCTTCAGTAGTTCATGCACACGCTACATTTTACAAATCATGGATCTATTAAAAACAAACAAACAAACAAACAAAAAAACATTCTTTAGGTTCCCCAGCAATCTGAGATTTGGTGGGGAAAACAGGCAGGTACTTCAATACACTGAATGATCACTCCTTGTAAATTAGTTCCACAGAACATCATTCCAAAAATGCTATCAAGGTAGAAAAAATCTGGCTGGCTTTAGAAAATAACTACTGGTCATTGAGTTATCCTGGGCTCAGAAAACACCTACTTTTGATGTCGAGACTTTGCAGGCAATATTGGCAAGGAAAAGAGAAGAAATCCTGCCTTTTTCTGTGGTAGCAGCTTTCAAAAATTCTGTGTTTGCTCCTAAGGCTGCAACTAAATGGTGTCAGAATGGCAGAAAAGTCAAAATACCAAAATACTGATCGAGGTAATTTCAACACAGGTAATTTCACACTGATCAAGGTAATTTTAACCTGTGTCCTGCAGGGTGCTGCTGATGGAGTTTTGGGGGGAATAGTGAGAGTTGCCTGCTGCATCCCCCACCCGCCCTGCTGGGATTTGGAATCTGGCCCATCCTTGCTCTTTTCTTTGTCTTTATTCTGCTGTGTGCCATTAGGGACTTCCAGAAACTTCCTGGTAAAATGTTGGCTTTTATGGGGCAGAATAATACAGCAAAGCCCCACTGAGGAAATCCTGCTTTTCTTCTCTCATCCCAAAATCGTGATTACTTTTGATAGCAATGAAAGGTGTTTGCAACCTGGTAGTCTGGATCCTCAAACATTATTTCAGGTCTTTGGAACATTGTTCCTGTTGTTGATGTTGTTTTTTGCTTCTAATCTGCTGGTTTGAAATTGCACTGGAGACCTATAAGTGAAATAATTTCCATAAACCATGAAAAATTCCAATGTTCTGAAGTTAATGCAGTGTTCTGTAGCTTTTGATATCTCAAGTAATCTTTGCTTCACATTTCAACTGGCAGAGCACAGATCTCTGATTTTGATCACCTTTTCCCTGCTGTGAGTTCCCCCAGGCTTTCCTATTTATCATCCTTAATTTCCCATCAGTGTCCATGGGTGTCGTGGAATAGAAAACAAGGCCAGGAAAGGGTGCACAGGAACTGTGGACTTGCACTTTAATTTTGTAGCTGTTTGGTGTTTTAGGATATCTCCACTGATGGGAAGCCGTGGTCAGTGATTAAAAACAAACCCTGGAGCATAAACAAGGCATGATTAATGTTAATGATTTATTGCTGCCTAAACAGGGAGGCAGAATTCAGACAGGAATTACCTACAGTGGAAATCAGTATCAGAATTCAAAGATTCTTCTGGTACATCCTAAAATTCACTGAAAAACTGATCTCATCAGACTCTTATTGCTCATTCCTGTGCATAATCTGTTGCTGACAATGCAAGCTGTAGGTTTTTTTAGGGTTGATGTTAAATATTTTCAAATCTGTTCATGCAGAGATAGGACATTAATGCGTTGGTTCAGATTTAAGGGAAGTTTTGGGGGTTTGGTTTTTTTGAGAACCTCCTCACAGTGGATTTCTCATTGCAGTGATAATTTTTAATTACAATCGGTTGTCTTATTGTATCTTGGAGTAATTTATGTGTTAGGTTTTTCAATGTGTTCCTCAGATTATGATACCGAAAGAAAGAAAGTATGCAACTCATTTTTATGTGCTTCTTGTGGCATTAAAATTAAGATGATGCCATGGAAATGCAACAAATTGTTGCCACAAGGTTTATATGTTTTGGATTCAGACAGAGGGAAAAGCCAGGACCAGGTTTCTGAATTAAAACCAGCTGAGTTCCAGCCACAGCACACAGATGTGCCGTTTGATATGGAAAGCTGAACAAAAATTAAATAGCAATGCCACACTTCAGAGACGATGGTGATGTGTTCTTGTCCCGCCAATCTCTGACAAACCCTGGGAGGCTCGGGGCTGGAAAAACTGATCTCGTCCCCGAGCAGAGTGACACAGAGGCTTGTGAAGCTGCCAGCTCCGTGGCACGGCCGTCAGCCTCGGTGGCACATCTTACAGAGGAGCATTTGCTGCTCAGGGCTGGCAGGAGGGGCGCTGGGCAGAGTCTGAGTCAGAGCAGCATCCTCCAGACACAAAATTTGGATTGCTCCAGTCTGTAACGTCACCGAGAGGCTGCGCTTGGATCTGAGAGCCGCAGGAGGGAAATGCTGTGCTGCAGTGCGAGAGCAGTGCCAGAGTGAGGGAATTTTTACCCTCAGAAGCTGCTTCTGTTGAATCTGTGCAGCCCAGGCTGAGTGCTGCAGGGCCTGTGCGTGATGAGCACTGTGGTGATTCCCCAGGCTCGCTCCATCCGCAGGAGCAGCCTCTGACACTGACACCAGGGAGGGGACAGGGCATTTGTCACCATGCCCGTGGTCCAGCCTGGGAGAAATCCTCCTTCAAATGGAGCTGAGACATGCCAGGCTGGAAGAACGTGTTGTGAATAACAAGAGAGGGCAAGAGTGTGAAATCAGTGGGGTTCCCGATGCCTTTTTGGGCTACCTAAAAACAGAAGCCAGACAAAATTAAGGGAATAAAAAGCAGTTCTATTTATTGAAGGGCCTTCAGGTACATTTAGGGCAGACAAAGCCCCCCAGGGGCAGCACCAAAAATGAACCATTAGTCACAGGTTTCACACTTTTATAAGTTTGGTCCATTTGCGTATTGGGGGTTAATATTCCAATTACAGCTTCAGCTAATGAAGTCATTTACCCCAAGTTTGCTCCCCCCCAACTCACTTTTGTTTCCATCTCTCAGGGCCTGAGGCAGTGAGGTGTCCTTGATTGCCAGGCCTGGAGAGGAATTGTTGTGTCTGACCAAAATGGGAGAGCAGCAGCTGACACTGTGTGTGGAGTTTAGAGTGATCCACTAAAGAACTGCAGGAGTACAAATAGATGAAAAATCTAAGAGCTAAAATCCTCAGGCATCATTCAATTCCCCACCCCCCAGCCCGTATCACACAGCTCTGCTGCACGGTGCCACCAAAGTGCCACCACCGTGTGTCCCTCTGAAGGAGTCACTGAACACCCTGACCTCCCATTCCTGCTCCTTCCCCCACAGCAGCACTTCTGTGTGGAGAAGAAACACACAAATTATCTCAAGCTCATCTTCAAACTGAATTTTTACTTCTCTAGAATAGAAATGCTGGTCGTTCACCCATCCTGGGTGCCCTCAGCAGAGATTAAAATACAGCTATAAAAGACCTGTGACATTAGAACTGAATCTCATTAGGGCCATTTTGTGCAGTCCACGGCACGAAAAGAGCAGATTATCACTTGAAACACTCTCTCTTCAAGCTTCAATAATTCCCAGAAAACTGCTGAGCTTTGAAGCAGTCTCTTCTATGTGAAGTTATTCTGATCAAAAGGAAGAACTGTTTCTAAGACTTGCTTTTGCTTTCTGATCAGTTTTTCTTCTTTTCTTTTCCTTTTACCTCTTTTTGTTGGGGTGGTTTTTGTTTTATTTTGTTTTTTTAACGGCTGTGGGTGGAATTTTGACTTTGGTTTATCAAAGTAGGACAACCAACAATCATATCAGTAGATTATGCTCCTGTTCAGGAGGATTTTGGGGAGAGGCTGTTTGTTTTTTTGTTAAGAAAACCCAAACCAACCGTGCTCAACAGCAATGCAGATGGTGATCCAAATTTCTTTGCTTTTATTTCTTTTTTGGGGTTCTTCTTTTCCACTTGGCTTCAGTGTAGCTGCAGAAAATGTTGATGATGGTCTAATGACTGAGAAATATAATTTTAAGTCTGTAAGAAATAATGCTTAAAACTTCTCCACGCAGAAATTAATTAAATCATCCATGCTGAGGATAGGGGAGATGAAAAAACTTCATCCAGTCGTTTTTCTTGTTCCACTGAGCTGAAAGAGGAGGCTTTTCCAGATCCAGCAGTTCCTGTGTGGAATTCTCAGCGTTGTGCAGGAGCACTGGGTCTGCTGGAAGCACAGGTAAACATCTCACACATCACAATTCCTGCTCCAGAGGGGGAATTCTGTCACTCCCCTGCTGAATTCACAGGGCAAAGGACACAAGAACCCTCAGAGGCTCAGCAAGGAGCACGGATCAAGGAGTTTGGGGAGCTGCAAGTGGAGAATCCTTTATGGGCTTGCAGAGTGTGCAGGATTCCAGACTGAAAATTGGGTTTTATACCCAGAGCTCTGTGCCCCAGGTACAAGAACTCAATGCTTCACATATTTTATAAATGCGGAGCTAAACTCAGACTGGGAGTTCTGATCCCTTTTCAAGCAGGGGAACAGCACCTTCCAGCAGGTCTGAATTAATTTCTAATCATTCCAACCGATTAAATCCCTTCTGATCTTTTAATTGTATTTTCTTATCATGGTTTTAAATGCAGACTTTCAAATCTACCCACCATTTATGCAGATCATCAGAGGTTTATTTAACACCACACTTCTGCTTTCACACCTTTAAAGGGGCAATCAGGCTGCTCTGTTTGCTGGAACCATTGTGACAAGGAAACAGAGGGACACTGCAGCATCCTGCCTAAATGTCCTCTGGGATATTTACTTGTCTCAATAGTGATACAGTCCATGAAGGAATTTAGGAAAATTAACTGGGTGTTAGTGCTAAAATTCAAGTGAGAGTTGCAGAAAACCAAAAATGTCAGGTTGGTTTTTACTGTGTAATAAATGCAAGGAAAAGTGTCTGGCAAAGTAACCGTGGAAATTCCCTTTGGACAAAGAAATTCTTTGGAAAAGGACTGTTCTGCTGCAGAAGTGATCTCTTGGGATAGAAATTCCAAGAGCAGCAGGGATAGCTCAGGAAGGGGCTGAAATTTGGTGTGAGCATTGACGTTTTAGGTGGTCCTTAACCAGCAAAATTTCCATTGGTGTCTCAGGTGATCCTGAACCAGCAAAATTTCCATTGGTGTCTCAGGTGATCCTGAACCAGAAAAACTCCCATGGCTCTGCAGGAGGGATGGATGGACTTAGGAAATGAGACAGGGAATTGTGACCCCAACCTGCACCAGTGCATGTGGCAAAGGCTGGACTAGAAAAGAGCCGTGAAGGAACACCCTAAGAGGACCATTCCCAGAAGTATAATTAGATTTGTTCCTGCTGTGGGTTTCAGTACGGGATGGGCAGAGAAGCTGAGGGGAAAATCTGCTTTAGGATGATCTCTAAATCCAGCCAGACTCATGCCAGTTCTGAGGGAAACACTGCTGCAAACTGGGAAGAGGGCAGGGCAGGCCTTTGGAGAAATTTCACTGTGAACACTGCTAAAATAGCCTCACTCATGGTTTAAGTCAAGAGAAGAGCAGGATCTAATTATGAGAGATTATACAAAAATGCTTGGACTAATCATGAAAGCCCTTACTCATTGCTGCAAGCACTGAGGCCTGCACATTGTAACAGCCTCAAACTCTTTTCTACCCTAAATCTTACGAGTGGGTACCTGAAAATGGAGTTGCAGCTGAAGGACAACAGAAGATGCTCTCAGAGCATGAAGAGGCAATTCAGAGTGGTGATTCTGTCAGGCTGAGCCCCTCACCTGGAGGCTGCTGCACAGTCTGTCACACTGGGACTGTTTTTCCCAGCTGGAGAATTTAAACAGGAGCTGGTTTATTTGCAGCATTAAAAGTTATGGCTGCATCCACCACTGACTCCTATAAAGGGATTTTCCCTTCTGAGCTCACAAGTTGATGACTTTGGATTGTTAAGGGGTCAAACTGGTGAAGCTGTGCTGAAATCTGTGGAATTCCAAGCTGCATTTCCTTTAAGGTGTATGAGCTGGAACAAACTCTCACCCAAACGTGAAGCCAGGCATGAATTGTAGGGATGAAGGGAGATCCGTGGAAATAGGGAGCTCTGGTGTTATTTGCACCACAAATTGTGAGTGTGCACACCCGCGTGGGTGGGTGAGACAGGAGCAGTGATGGGGCACGAGGAGGTGTGTGAGTGTGAGTGTGAGTGTGAGTGTGAGTGTGAGTGTGTGTGTGAGGGTGGGCAGCAGCAAGGAAACCAAAATGAACTCCAAAGCCCCAGGAGAGAGCTCAGGGTGTTGGGCTGGGAGCATTGCCTGCTGTTTGTCCCCTGCCTCCCTCAGGAAAACGCAGCTGGCGTCACCTAAAGAGGGCAGTGACAAAGAAATGCCATGAATCCAATAAATTCCATAATTTTTTCCCTTTCTAGCCCACAGCCGAACTCTTCTGTCCTTTTTAAGGCAGAGTAAAGGCACTTCCAGTGGGATCATTCCATTGTTGCAGGTGTTTATGCCAAGTGATTCTCTGTGCAGGTTTTGGTTGAGAACAACACTTCAGACACGCTCACCGCTCCATGTAACACACTCCAGAAACCTGAGAAGCTCCAAACTTGCTGCTCAGGATTTTAATTAGGAGCTGAGACTGGTTTCTCCCCAAATTCTTCCAAGAGCTGCCTGGCAATTGATATTTCAGTGCTCGGATTAGCCACATAGTGTCACCCTAGACCATCACAACGTCTAATGAGAGGCACTCCTGAATCCCCAGCTGTGCAAAGTTGTGCTGGGAATGGGCTGGAAAAGAGTTCCTGCTTCTAAATAAGTTTAAAAGCTTCCCAGGCGGATCTATTTCACCCTGGATAACTCATCTGAAGCCAGTCCTGGTTGAACACCTACCCAGGTGTTGCTGAAATTTTGGACAGGAGCCACCTCAAGGCTTTGGGCTGATTGCCCTCAGCAAAGGGCTCTGTGCAAGCTCCTCTCTGCCTCAGGTCTTGGCCTCTGCACTCTCCAGATTTTAAAAGAACATTCTGACTCTGCTGTTCATCATTCCTGGGGATTTCCCGTCAAAAGCAGGGTTTTCCAAATTTTAAAATATGATTTAGGTTCTCGAGGCATACATATGGTCCAGAAAAAGCACGGCCCTTCAGGGTTACTCCAATAAATTCCTCCAGGGTTGCTTCAAAAGCGATCCCAAAGCACAGCCTCCCATTTGGCTCCCTCCTCCTTGGTTTCTGAAATTGTTTGGAATACAAAAAGTTCTGACTCTGCTGTTTATCATTTCTGGGGATTTCCTGTCAAAAGCAGAGTTTTCCAAACTTTTAAAATATGATTTAGGTTGTCGAGGCATACATATGGTCCAGGAAAAGCACGGCCCTTCAGGGTTACTCCAATAAATTCCTCCAGGGTTGCTTCAAAAGCGATCCCAAAGCAAAGCCTCCCATTTGGCTCCCTCCTCCTTGGTTTCTGAAATTGTTTGGAATACAAAAAGTTCTGACTCTGCTGTTTATCATTTCTGGGGATTTCCTGTCAAAAGCAGGGTTTTCCAAATTTTAAAATATGATTTAGGTTCTCGAGGCATACATATGGTCCAGAAAAAGCACGGCCCTTCAGGGTTACTCCAATAAATTCCTCCAGTGATGCTTCAAAAGCGATCCCAAAGCACAGCCTCCCATTTGGCTCCCTCCTCCTTGGTTTCTGAAATTGTTTGGAATACAAATTGATTTATGTTCCTGGGCTTTCCCCATATGGCTTTCATTTCAAATGAAGCTGGTCATGTCCAGATTTAGATCTAGATAATACAAAAATCTTGAAAGAGTGATCATTTTTAAGTCTGGAAAATCGGGAGTTTGGCTTTTTGAGCTTTGAAAGAGACAAGTAGAATAGAAAATACATTAAAAAAAGTTTGAAATGTTTACAAAGAGGAAAATATTGTAAGAAGGACCAAAAGGGAATTATTTTCTAATGCATTCATGTTCAAGATAATAGCATTGAACAGACAGAGAAAATGGATTAGCAGCTTTCAGGCAAGACCAATGCCCAAAACATGTAGACTTTTAAAAAGAAAATGACTTTGGAGAGCTGTTTTCTTGCCAGTTTGTCCATCATCTGTGCTTTAAATTGACCCAGGTTCAGTTCCCAGAACTGGGTGTTCTAGAGATCAAGGCCCCACTCACGATAACACTCAAGAGGAGAATATTTTTGGCAGAGGTTTTTTTTTCAAAACCAAAGTGAGATTCATTTTCTAATGGTGGTCTTGTAAACCTGGACTAATTCTGCTGCCTTCAGTGGTGAAAAAGGAACTGTTCAGTATTTAATAAATTCAATCAGAGCTTCTAAGACCCGATGCTCTGTTTTGAAATGTTTATTTTTGTGACAGTTCTTTGCTTGTTGGTTAAGGGAAATCTTTGATTACAACACTCAGGGCAGTGTTTTATTCCTTCTACATTTGAATACAGTTGGGTATCAGAAGGTGGAAGTCAAAACAAAATATATGTCCCAGGAGGAAGAGAGTTAATTTCTCAAGTTTCCTTTTTACTGTGTTCCATTCATGCATGAGATCTTCTAAAGGAAATAATGATTTTTTAATATTACAATGTGCAGGGACAGATAAAGAAATGTTTAAATTTTCCTCCCAAAATCAATTTTGAGAAGAAACACTTTATCCTAAACCCTCCGAGTTTTCCTGTGGAGGTTTCAACTTGCAAGTATCAGTTTTTGAATTTGTAAGCAGAAAAAAAAAAATCTGGAAATGACTTTCAAACTTTGAAGAGATTTCTGATTTTCATGCCGCTGCATAAAAGAATTTTCCTCTTTCAATTAAATTTTTATTTGTGTGATATCAATGTAAATAGTAATTCTGGTCCCTTTTAATTCTATTTTAATCGAGAATTGCATAGGAAAGAATTCAGAGTAAAAGCTCATCAACTCTACCTTTTTCAACAGAGTAGTCAGTTGGGAGTCTGGGGCTCACCATGGCCATGGGTTTGGCCTTGAAATGTCCTTAACTCCTGGAAAAAAACACAGAAATTCCACCTGTTTGCCTTCTAATCTGGAGTCTGATCAAACAATCTGTTGACAGTTTCACCTTGAAAAAATGCTCTTGATTTTCATTTCCATTCATGAGGAATTTTTCAAGTATTTTGCAGCTAAATTGAATTTCTGGGAGTCTCTACTGCTAAGGCTCTTTTTTGAGGCTCACACCAGTAAAACCAGTTGATTGAAGCTGGAGTCATATTTTTGTCTGGAAACCTCCACAGAGATATTTTCCAAAAGGAATATAAAGGATCTCTGTTCCTTTTGAGGAATGGGAGAATATTTCTGTGCTTTTGAACAGAACAAAATCAAGAGGCTTTTCTCGGGAAGATTTTACAACTCATCACAAAGGCTGTAAAATGGGCAATGGCCTTGTTGAGAGAGGCTTTTCTTGGGAAGATTTTATAACTCATCACAAAGGCTGTAAAATGGGCAATGGCCTTGTTGAGAGAGGCTTTTCTTGGGAAGATTTTATAACTCATCACAAAGGCTGTAAAATGGGCAATGGCCTTGTTGAGAGAGGCTTTTCTTGGGAAGATTTTATAACTCATCACAAAGGCTGTAAAATGGGCAGTGGCCTTGTCGAGAGAGGCTTTCCTCAGCATAGAAAGGTTTGGGTAAATTGCCTGTTTGGATGCTGATTCTCTTTAATCAGCACGACAAATTAAGTGCTTTTAGAATAAATTACCTGCTTAAGGCCTGGCACTTAAATGTCCCTTCCTAACAGCACAAACCCAGTTCTCTTTTTCCCTGCCTGTTGATGTTGGATATCAGCTTTCCCACTGGAGATAAGGCAGGAAGCTCTTGCAGCCAAATGTGATCTCCAATAACCTGGAAATTCACTCGGAGGCCTGGCAGATATGAACAGAGGCCTAAAAACTCTGCAGTGTCTTGCTTGATTTTTAACGTGGCACAGGAAATTATTTTCTTTTCATTAAATGTCCAAACAGAACCAGCTTAGCCTCTTCAAATCCCTGGAGTTTCTGCCTGCCTTGGCACGGAAAAATTCCTGGCTGCTTGGCTCCTTTCTGTCTTGGTGCTTTGGTGACCTCCTGAATATTTGTTTTCATCAAAAAGAATTAATGCCTGCACAGAGCCTTCTTACAAGTGCTCCTAATAATAGACATTAGAAATTACCAAAATTTGTATCATTTCAGATTTATAGGTTTAATAAGGTTTATTTGCACTTCCTATTTCTGTTTCAGTGGGTTTCTCCACTTTAATTAGAACTTAATTTGATACACTGTGGGGGATTTAATAATGTCATTTATTGTACTAGAGTTGTTCACACAAAGGAATGAAAACTTGCAGTCCCTAACTTAGAATGTGGATTCCAGTTGGAAACCTAATTACTGCAACTCTACGGTCATATTTAACAAGTTTTGATGCCATAAAAACCGTCCTGGGTGTTAAAGCCCAGGCCTTGAACAAGAGGGGAAAGAGCATCCTTCAAAAATCCCTTCTCGTTGTACTGAAGGCTTTCCTGTAGCTCCTGTAAATCCTTTTTTCTTTCTTTTAGCCATCCACACCAATAGGCAGAGGCATCATTTCCCTCAGGCGTGCCACACTTTTAGGTTTGTTTTCATTTTTCCCCCATTTCCCCCTTGTTTTCCTCCGTGTTTCCCAGGTGCTCCAGACACAATCTCTGGAAGCAGCTGCTCTGTCACTCTCTGTTTTTTTTTTAAACAACAAATCAGCCACAATGCAAATTATGCCTCCAAAGAATCAAAGTCGAAGCCCCATCCAGGGACTGCAATTGTGTAACATCTTCATTCCCTTGTAAACTGTGGCAAGCCCATCCCAAATATGATTAAATTAATTTGCCCGTGCCACGCGTTTCCTGCGGTTCATCTCAGCGTGGATTTAGATAATCTCCTCTGCTTGCGGGAAGAATTACATATTTGTAAATAGAAACCAACGCCAATCGAGTGCAGCAGATTATTTCGGATGGAGGTCTTCAAAAATTTCTCAGAGGGGGAAAAAAATTCCAAAAAGGAATGATAGGAGAGGATGTGCTCAGCATCAGAGCTGTTTCCTTGGAAACAAGGAGCCGCACGATGCCCAGTGCTGGAGGAGCATGCTCAGTGCAGGAATAAATCAGGGTAATTTTACTTCTTTTGTTCTGAAACCCAGCCCAGGTTTGGCTGCTGGGAAAGTGCCTCAGTTTTCCTCGTGTGTGAGTGAGGCCAGGTGATTGGCAGAGTGGGGGACCACTGGTGCTGGAGTCTCCATTAACGTGGGGGAAAACAGCTCACGCTTGGTCCTGTGGGAAAGCTCAGCCTCCCTGCACGAGGAGTTTCAAAGGAAATCTCAGCAAAATGAATTTCAGTTCCCACTTAGAAGGGGAAAATTACCCGAATGACAGATCACAGCAGCGAGCTCTTATCTGCCAAAACAGATAAACTCCAATTTTTCTCCCCCATTCCAGTCCTGCTCGTGAACTGCTGCTTTTCCTTGTTTACAGCCTCGCTATTCAGACAGCATTTGAGCTGAAATCAGAAAAAACCGCCAGCATTAGATGAGGAAAAATTCCCAAATTAAAGCCCTCTGTCCTCAGAGGATTTTTTGAGCGTGTTTTCAGAAAGGAAGTCGTTGCTTTAAGATGGAGAAAGAGCCTGATCTGCAGAGTGCAGCTCTGGAGGTTGGCATTTGGAGCTCCCGGTGTGTCTGGAATACGAGATGAGCCATTCACAGACACCCACAGGCTGCTGCAGCTTCGCCCTGAATTTATTCAGGTCCATGCTCCAGCTGATCTCCCTAAAGAATAAGACCTCTGTTGGAGCTCTCTTGAATCGCACTTGTTTTTCATTGCTGAACAGAGGTAGATGGGCTTTTAAAAATAGCCCAAACAGGGGCTATAAATATAAATATTAATATAAATAATATCAATAAATAGAAATATATATATATGTGCTTTTATGTAAACACACAGGTTAAAAAAAAAAATAAAAAACAACATAAGATTGAGGTTAGAATTTCATTTAGCCCAGTTCATGGTGTTGTTGTTGTTATTCTTTCCTAACTCTTAAAATTCCCATTTTATATGCTTTGATTTTAATAGAGACATTAAGGAGGAACTCCTGAAAAAGCTTTGTTTTACTTGAAAAATAATGATCTTTTTCTTGAATTTTTTTCTTGTTCATCTCTTCCTTGGGCCTTAAAGTATTTGCTCTCCAGCTGGATGCAAAAAGGGAAGTTTTATAGATAAAATAGACACCAGAATTAAAGTAACTGAGGGAAATTCTGAATGTTCTTC
>VZTG01001891.1:1236-19189 GCA_013397845.1 Melanocharis versteri | reverse complement strand
AAGGGGTCCCGAGACGGGTGGGAGTGGGGGCATTGAGGTTAGGGGGGGTTTCGGGGTCCTGCAATGTCCCGGGGCGGGTGGGTCCGGGAGCGCTGAGGTGCCGGGATGCCCCGGTGTCCGGGGGTGTCCCGGGATCCGGAGAGGTCCCGGGGCGTGGGGGTCCGGGGGTGTCCCGGAGTCCAAGGGGGCCCCAGGAGGGGCTGTCCGGGATTGTCCCGTGTCCGGGTGGGTCCCCGGACGCGCGGTCCTGGGTTGTCCCGGGGTCCGCTGGACTCTGGCGTGCTGAGGACAGGGGGACTCCCGGGTTTCGGGGGGGTCTCAGGATCTGGGAGGGTCCCGGGGTAGTCCCGTGATCCGGAGGGCTCCCGGGGCGGGGGAGGCGCGAGGATTTTCCGGGGTCCGGGGGCTTCGGGTTCCCCGACCCGGGGTGGTCCCGGGGTCCGGGAGCTTCGCGGGGGACAGCGCAGCGGTGCGGGAACCCCCGGGCGCTGCCCCGCTCCCGTTAACCATCCCCCGCAAGAGCGGCCAGAGGGAAGCCCCGGGACACACCCCGGGGCACTGCCCGCAGCCCGGCGGGCTCCAGGCGGCAGCACCGGGACGAGCCCGTAAGAGGACGGGGCGGAGCCGACCCCGCATCCCGGTAGTGCCGGGAGCCCCGGCGGCATCTCCGCTACCGTCGCCCCGGACTCCACTAATTAATTATTAACAGCGGCCTGCGGGCAAGGCCAAGGTCGGGACCAGCCGCCCCCGGATCGCTTCCCAGTCCCCATCCCGGTGCCGGTGCCGGTGCCGGGCATGTGGCTGTACGTGGCGGCGGTGCTGCTGGGGCTCTTCCTGCTGCGGCGCTGGCACCGCGAGCGGCAGACGGTGCCGCGGCTCTCGGAGAAGCACGTGCTGATCACAGGATGCGACAGCGGCTTCGGGAACCTGCTGGCCCGGCAGCTGGACGCCCGCGGGCTGCGGGTGCTGGCCGCCTGCCTGACCGACGGCGGGGCCGCGCAGCTGCGGGCGGCCACCTCCAACCGGNGAGCCTCCTGCCGCTGGTGCGGCGGGCGCGGGGCCGCGTGGTTAATGTGTCCAGCGTGATGGGCCGCGTGTCCTTCTTCGGGGGTGGGTACTGCCTCTCCAAGTACGGCGTGGAGGCCTTCTCTGACAGCCTCAGGTGAGTCTGACCAACAGGCAGCATCCTGAATTCCCAATTTGTTTTTCCGGACTTTGTCTGGCACAGCAACCATGCAACCGTGCCTGAGCACAGGTTGAACTCATGTCTGCTGCTGAAGTGTGAACAGCTCCTGTACTGGCTTGGAGTCTCCCCTGTGGACATTGCCTCTGTTCAAAATCCTGCAGGACATGGCCCCGCTGTCCCGAGCTTTGCTTTGTCCCCAACCCATCCAGATGTGGCAAATGTTTGCTGACACACTGTCTCAGCCGCGTGCCAGGCTGGCACAGGGTTCTCTGGCACGGTCAGGCTCCACTCCATGCGTCTGGCACCAGGCTGCATCCCATGGGAGATGCGGGCACGGACACGATCCAGTGCTGCTCCGTGTCCCACGGGACTCAATCCCTTCCAGGCTTGAGATGCACAGCTTCGGGGTGAAGGTCTGTGTGATCGAGCCCGGCTACTTCAGAACAATGATCAGCAACGTCGAGAACCTGGAGAAGAATTTTCATGCCAGCTGGAAGAAGCTTCCAGAGGAAATCAAAGCGAGTTACGGGGAGGGTTACTTGAGGCAGCGTAAGTACCTCCCCCAAAGGCTGAGTGATCTTTCTCTCCCGACACAAGGCACTTCCCCAGGGCCACGGGGGTCCCATGGAGGTCCCACTGCCCCAACACCCCATGGAGCCACTTGGCTCTGCTCAGCTCCGAGGTCTCAGTGGCATTTTCTGCCTCTGCAGTTGTGGTGATGCTCAAGGTGATGGAGAAGAGCTACAGCTCCAACCTGTCGCTGGTCACGAACTGCATGGAGCACGCGCTGACCAGCGTCCACCCCCGCACCCGCTACTCCGCCGGCTGGGACGCCAAGCTGCTCTACCTCCCCTTCAGCTACCTGCCCTCAGCCCTCAGCGACGCCCTGCTCAACTTGTTCTACCCCAAACCTGCTGGGAAAGCCTAAGGTGGGGATGCAGCAAGCAGCCAGGTCCGGGCGGCGCAGAGTGGGATCCAGTGACTCACGGTGGGATCCAGAATTGGCCGCAGCTGAGGCCACACCGAGGTCCTTGAATTTGTAACTGCATTTGTAACTGAATTTATAACTGTACGTCTCACCCTCCGTCCCCTGCTCACAGATGGGTTTGTACTGAATAAAGACCCCCCGTCTCCTCCTGGCAGAGCGTGGTGTCACTCTCAGGCTGTGGCACCGAGGCCGTGCCTGGAGGCTCTGGCTTTTCCTCTGAGCACCTGCTCCGTTCAGGATCCAGCCCCTGACAAGTTGCCAGGGGACTTGCCCAGACTGGCACTCCCGGTATTGACACACGCAAGTAAAACTCAGACCTGTTCCAACCTGAGCAGATTTCCCTCTAGGCAAAGAACCGAGCAGCCTCTTACAGAATCCTCCTCTTCGTCCTCCTCCTCCTCCTCCCGCCAAGCCAGCTGGGGAGGGCTGTCCTGCTCTATCACCAAATTTGGGGGTATTGTCCCCCACCAAAGCTGGGTGAGAGGGAAAGGTCAAGGGTTGGTGCTGCTGACAGTGTCTGGAGGGTTCCACCAAATCCAGCTCCATGGGGCATTGGGATGCACCTGCTAAGGGCACGGCAGAGCCCCGGGCACAGGGAATGGTGCAAGGCAAAGCCGGGAATTACAGAAATTACAAACCAGGAGGACAAAATTCGCCCCGGGTGCTGCCGCAATCCTGGCTCTATAAATGCAGCCCGAGCTCGGCTGGCAGGGGCTGTCCCCGAGNAGCGTGTGGGTGATCAAGGTAGGATGAGGCAGCCACTCTGTTGTCACCCCATTGTCACCCCAACAGCTCTCCTGCCACTTTGCCCACTCAACACAGGTGAGGGCCGTGGGCCTTGGAACAGCCTCAGCTCATCCCATCTCCTCTCCAGGGCTCTGGGGGCTGGTGAACAACGCAGGGATCGCCATCCCCACCGCCCCGAACGAGTGGCTGACCAAGGAGGACTTTGTCAAGGTGCTGGATGTCAACCTGGTCGGGCTCGTGGAGGTGACGCTGAGCCTCCTGCCGCTGGTGCGGCGGGCGCGGGGCCGCGTGGTCAACGTGGCCAGCGTGATGGGCCGCGTGTCCTTCTTCGGGGGTGGGTACTGCCTCTCCAAGTACGGCGTGGAGGCCTTCTCTGACAGCCTCAGGTACGGCTGTGGCAGCCCCCGGAGCCCTCCCGGGCTCGCCCCCGCGCTGCCCCGCTGTCCTCACGCAGGGTTTTACGCGGCTCCCCATTACATCTTCCCCACTGAGCTTGTGAAACGCTGACCAGGACACCCGCGGGAGCGTGGGCAGGGCTGGAGCCGTGGTTGTGCAATCAGGGGAAGGGTTTGAAGGAGCTTTGGAGCAAAGCACTGGAGGGATCCTGGGGCGGGGGGGATGAGGGTGCCCCGGGGTCCCGGGGTGTCCCGGAGTCCGGGAGGTCCTGGAGTCCTAGGGCGTCCCAAGGTCCGGGGTTCTGGAGTCCGAGGGAGTCCCGGGGCGCTGAGATTCGGGGAAGTGCCGGGATCCGGGAATGCTCCGGGATCTGGAGGGGTCCCGAGGCGCTGAAGTTCGGGGGGATTCCAGGCTCCCGGGATCCGGAGGGGTCCCGGGGCGCTGAGGTCCGGGGATGTCTCGGGATCCAAGAAGGTCCCTGGAGCAAGGACAAGGCTCCCCTGTGTCCATGACGGGATGCCTGGGGGGGGTCACCGGCTCCCCCTCGCTCCCCCGCCAGTCTCTGCGCTCCTCGGGGCAGCAGCTCCCGCTGATGTCCCCACCCCGGGCAGGCGGGAGCTGCGTCCCTTCGGGGTGCAGGTCTCCATCATCGAACCTGGAGGCTTCCAGACGGGAATGATCGACCCCGCCCCGCTGGTGAAGGCCTTCGTTCGCCTCTGGGAGCGGCTCCCGGCAGAAGCCCAGGCAGCGTACGGCCGCCACTACCTGGACAAATGTGAGTCCATCCCCGCACCGCACCACCGCCGCCGGTGACCCCACCTCCCCCGGGCTGACCCCCTTCTGCCCACCCAGATGCCAAGAGCACCACCCTGCTGCACCGCCTGAGCAGCGCCCGCCTGTCGCACGTCACCGATGCCATGACACACGCGCTGCTCTCCCGTTGCCCCCGCAGCCGCTACGCCGCCGGCTGGGATGCCCGGCTCATCTTCCTGCCCCTCAGCTACTGCCCGACCTGGCTGTCCGACACCATCCTGGGCCTCTTCCTGCCCATCCCGGCCGGCGGGATCCCCTGACCGTGGCCACCAGAGCGGGGACGCAGGCAGGGCTCCTGTGGGTGTCTCACGCCCTCGAGAACGCGCTCAATAAAGGCCCTGCAATGCTGAGACTCCGGCCTCGGAGGTGTCCGATGGCCACCTGGCCACGGGGCCGGTGACCCGTGCCACCGGGGGGTCCCGTGGCAGGCCCCCGGCTGCTGCCTGTGCCCAGAACAGCCGTGTATCCCGGGACACTCCGGTTCGGCTGGCAGGGAACGAGCTGGGAAAGGCAAGCGCGGCGTTTCTCCATCCTCTGGGCTCGGCGTATCCAGGGATGCCCCGGCTGAGCTGCCAGGGAACGGGCTGGGAAAAGCCGCGCGGTGTTTATCCATCCCCTGGGCTCGTGGGCGGTGATCCCTGCGTCACTCATCGCGCTAATTAAGAGCTGATTAGCGATCAGTAGCTGAGGGGCAGGCTTCTGAGATTGTGCACTTGCCTGCAGCGCCAATGAAGACCCGCTCCCCCCAGCTCGGGCAGAGGCCGAGCCCACGCTGGACTGGGACCCCCGAGAGGTCACGGGGAGGGCGAGAGGGATGAGGAGGGCACGGCACCTTGCACAAGCTGCGTTCAGCTCGCCGAGCTGCTTCCCCTGCCAAGGAAGCTTCTCCGAAGTGTTTTCCTTGGCTTAGCGAAGTACAACCTCCCCGGCAGTCCGCGCCCGTCGCGTTCGGGGCCCGCGTGTCCCCAGGGGCCGGGGTGCAGCGTGCCGAGGCCCCGGGAGCTGCTGCCTTGGAGTCCCTGCCGTGGGACTCCTGTGCCCGCGTCCCTCCGGCAGCACCGCAGGCCGGGGACGGCTGCCAGGGGAGGGGAGGATTGGGAGAACGGCAGATCCCCGGCGCTGCTTCTGCCTGGAGCTCACCTCTCCAGACCCTGAGGGAGGCTGAGGGCTCCTGGGCACACATTTGGGGTGCTGAGAGCCTTGGGGCGCCCCAGGCTTTGCGGTGGGGATGGGCAGAAGGGGCCGAGCCGCCTGTCCCGCTCTCCGCGGCTCAGCTGGCTTGGAAACACAGCCGACTCCCAGATCCTGCTCAGTCCCGGAGTTCGGCGCGGAAATTCCCTGACCTGTTAAATAGAACCAGCAGAGCACTGCTTCCCCCTCGGGTGGGGCAAAACCCCCCAGCCCTTCGGTGGCAGAGCAGCCCCTCACCACCCCCACGGCCCCAGCCGAGCCAAAATGTGCCCCGGGCCAGCACGAAGCTGCCGAGTTCCTGTTTGGAAGCCGCTCCTGCCGGGGTTGGTACCTGCGCACGGGGTCACCAGCGCTGGGCTTGTTGTTGTGAGCCCCGACTTATCAGCGCCCTCGTGCTTCCCCGCTCCCCGTGCCTTCCTTCCGAGCCGATTGTTGATCCCGCAGTCTTGTCTGCACTGGAAAAAAAGGAGATTTCCTGCAATTGTTTCGCAGGACTTGCAGCCCGATGCAAAATTTTCTGCCTATCAGCCCCCTCCCCAGCGCCGGGGCAAGGCTTGAGCCCCCTCGCTTCCCCTGCCGGACCGCGGGGCAATCACGGCTCTGTGATTAATTGCTGCCTGGCCAGAGGTGCTTCGCTGGCGACATCCATCTGCCATCGGCTCCTGCAGGAGCGCTGTCCGGGCAGAGAGTTCAGCTTTCAGCCCTTTTCTCCCGAAAAGAAACCTGAGCTCACCCTGATATCGAGGTGGCATCAGGGACAGCTTTGGCACCTTTGTTACAACCCACCCCAGCCCCTCAGGATTCCCAGTGCTGGGGCAGGAAGGCAGGGCCTGGGATGTATTTTCCCCACAGGAGGATCCAGGCAGGATCCAGCCTCTGAGCCCAGCGGGGTGACAGTGGAGGGGACACTCAGGAAGCCTCGGGGACCCCCGCCCACCCCCAGGCACCTGCGGCTTCCACACCGACACCTGCCCGGGGCCTCTCTGCGCCCGTCCCCACCCTGCGGCAAAATCAAATGGGAGCCGAGTCCAGGGGCTGGGAATCCAGTCAAATGTCACCCGCGCGGGGCTGTCTCAGGATGTTGCACCACGGCGGTCATTTCCTGCCCGGCAAGAGGCCACCGAGCCCACCCGAGCTCCGTGCCCAGAGGCGCGTGAGCCGCCGAGCCCAGAGGATCCCCCGCTCCCGAACAGCCCTCGCTCAGCCGCCGGTGAGCCAGCGCCGTCCCTCCTCCCTCGTGTCCCTTCTCCTGCGCGTCTGTCCCCTTTGCCATCTATCTGTCCCCTCTTCCATCCGCCCGTCCATTCTGCTATTTGTCTGTCCCTGGTCCTGTCCTCCTGTCCCTTCTCCTGTCCACCTACCCCCTTTACCATCCGTCTGTCCCCTCTCCCATCCGTCTGTCCCTTCTCCTGTCTGTCTGTCCCCTCTCCCGCCCATCTGCCCCGTCTCCCATCTATCTCTCCTCAGTCCCAGCGGCCCCTCAGGACCCGCAGCGCAGAGAGGACAGGAGGTTCAGGAGCCCCGGGGGTGGCAGGTCCAGCCTCTCCCTGGTTTTGGGGCCGGTGGGTGCCAGCCTGGGTGGGTGCCAGCCCATTGCCACGGGGATGACGCTCTGGCAGGGGACACCCGGCTGCGGCTCGGTCCCGGCTTGCCAGGCTCCGAGAGAAGCAGGAAGACCCCGCTGGCACGGCAGATTCCTGCAGCATTCCCAAGGGAACGGCTGCTCCTGAGCTCTTCCAGCGGCACGAGGCTGGACGGGGTCCGCAGCGTCTTCGCTGTGCGGATGCAGCTGTGCTGGGATCGGAGCTCTCACTTGTGGCAATAAGAGGATGTTCAGGTCAACTGCATTTCCCTGAAATTTATAATTTTGTCACCTACTTGGAAGTCCCGATGGCTCCCGGCAGAGTGAGGGCGGCCGGCAAGTGACCACGCCCCGAGGGCTCGGGTGGGAGCGGTGGCTTTCCAGCTGGAGCTGAGTCTCTGGGACAGTCACCGGCACCTGTCTGTGCCCCAGGCCAGGCTCTGGGACAGGGAACAGCCACCACATGTCGTGACTGCTGTTTGTGGCTGGCATTTATCCTGGGATGTCAGGGGATCACCTGGGTGGACACAGCATCTTTTGAGGGTTGATGTAGGGAGTAACCGTGGGAGCCAAAGTTGGGTTAGAAGCCCCCAGAAGGATCTTTTTGAGCCCCACACAACGGCTCTGTGTTTCACACTGCCCAGCTCAGTGCCCTCCCTTTCCCTGCAGCCACCAGGATGGCCGAGGTGACCACTGTCCCCACGGAGACACACACTGTCCCAAGCGAGTACGGCGACTACCACAACTTGTCCGAGCTGTTCTACCTCCTGAACCACACCTACACCTACTGCGAGTTCAGCCTGGACGAGAACGTCAAGAGGGTGATTCTCTTCATCCTCTACCTGGTCATCTTCGTGGTGGGCTTGGTGGAGAACCTCCTCGTCATCTGGGTCAACTGGCAGACGCGGGGCAGCAAGAGCTTGGTCAACCTGTACATCATCAACATGGCCATCGCTGACCTCGGGGTGCTGCTCTCGCTGCCCATCTGGATGCTGGAGGTGATGCTGGATTACACCTGGCTCTGGGGCAGCTTCCTCTGCCGCTTCACCCACTACTTCTACTTCGCCAACATGTACGCCAGCATCTTCTTCCTCACCGGCCTGAGCGTGGATCGCTACGTGACCCTGACCAGCTCCTCCCCCTTCTGGCGCCGGCATCAGCACCGCGCGCGCCGCGTGGTCTGCGCCGGCAGCTGGGTCCTGGCCGCCGCCATCCCCTTCCTGGAGGTGGCTCACATGCAGCTGGTCAACACCGGGGAGCCCATCTGCATCTTCATGGCGCCCTTCGAGACCTACGACGAGTGGGCGCTGGCGGTCAGCTTGGCCACCACCACGGTCGGCTTCCTCATCCCCTTCCCCATCATCGCCGTGTTCAACGTGCTGACGGCGCGGTTCATCCGGCGCTCCAAGCCGGAGAGCCGCAAGCACTGCCTGCTCATCTACGCCTACATCGGGGTGTTCCTGGTCAGCTGGCTGCCCTTCCACGTCGTGCTGACGCTGCTCACCCTCGAGGGCAACCACATCATTCTGCACTGCACCTTCGCCCACTTCCTCTACTTCTTCTACGACATCATAGACTGCTTCACCCTGCTCCACTGCGTCGTCAACCCCATCCTCTACAACTTCCTCAGCAAGAACTTCCGCAGCAAACTCATCTCCGCCGTGGTCAAGTACATCCCGAAGGACCATGGTGGCCAGAAGGGCGCTGGCAACTCCTCCTCCAGCACGCAGCACTCCATAGTCATTGCCAAGGACAACAGCCCTCCCAACTAAGGGGGGTCGGGCTCTCCCAGCCTCTGTCATACTGGCTCCCTGGGGACAGTGGGATCGGTTTTCCTGCCGCTGAGGAGACAATTTGCTTGGGCACAGCCCTTCTTGGCTGGGCACCTCCCGTGGCAGGATGAGGTGCCAGGTTTGAGGAGATTTGGGAGCTACGGACGTCTTGCCTCTGGAGTGCTGCTGTGTCCAACCTAAAGAAAGGAAAAGAGAAAAAGATATTCCCTGTTTTACAAGCGAAACCCTTGCAATAATAAAGCCTGTTACTCCACTTGGTGCCTGACACTACCCAGCCCCCGAGGTCTGATCCCCATCCTGCCTCAAACTGTGGGGTTGGGGTGCACAATCTGCCCCATCATGGGTGTTCCTGCATCCCCAAACTGTCCCTGACCCCCAGCCCTGGGCACAGCACTGCCTGGTGAGTGCCATCCTGAGTGGGAGAGAAGGAATCATCCCTTTGGAACACAAACCTCCCCTCACCGTGCCCAACAACGTCCAGAGCCTGATTTTTGAGAGATGAAGGCAAAGCAGCCCAAGGGGCTGAGCAGGGCACAGACCTGAGGGGAGGAACAATCTGGATTTGAGATCAGCAACTCCTTCAGAGCAATTTTGCAAACCCAGTGGTAAATTAGCAATGGCTAAACTGGGTTTGACTGGGCAGGGCTGCTCCAGACTGGCTTTGGGTCCCCCATCCTGTTAACTCCAGCTTCCTCTGGAGCATCCCCTGACAGGTTTTTATGGTCATTTGGGGCATTTCTCAACTTCATCAGGCTCCAACAGTCCTTCTCCTTCCACCAAAGTCCCTGTGGGAGCACAGGCTCCTGCAGAAAACCTCGGAGCTGGAGCTCGTACCGTGCAAGGAACTGGAGCATCCGGAGAAAGTTCATCCTTGTCTGGATCCTGATCTCAGTCACGTGCTGCCCTGGCTGGGGGAAGGTGACAGGGCCACAGGCAACGGAGCCCATAAATCTGCCAAAGGCCTTGAGCTGCTCGAGGATCAGGCCGTGAAAAAAAGCAAAGCATAAGCAGTTCTGGGGACAGGATGCTGGCGCAGGGGTGGGAGCAGGATGTCCCGGGAAAAGCCCATGACCAGGGCTAAAAGACGGATACGGGGTTATCGGGACTGGCTGGGAAAGCTCTGCCAGTTCCAGGGGTCCTTGGTGGGGTGAAACCCTAAAAACCTCAGGGTTCCTCCTGCAGGGACATCCCTCTGCACCCCTGGACACAAGAACTGAGGGAACAATCCAAATCCATCTTACACAGAAACCTTGGGAAGGCTCCAGCCCCCTCACCAGAATTCCCTGTTCAGGCAGCAGCTCAGGCCGTTCCCCTTCCTTAACTCTGCTCCTCACACCTGGGAATGCAGAGCCCCAGGGGCTGCGAGACCCCCGGGCTGAGATCTGCACCCACCACCTTTACTCCCTGATCCCAAACCCTCCCTGAGCTTCCCTTTGCTAATTCCTTCCCATTTCCAACGAAGAAATGGATGATAAACACACAACCAGCCACTCGCTGCGTGACATCGCTGGGGCAAAAATATATTCAAGATACTTAAACATGTAAAATTCGGTATTTCACCTAATAAACTTTAAACTCTCGTAATTTCTCTGTGGCTTTGTCCATAGACCTCAGGGCCAGAGTGGCCTCAAATAAACTGTCACCCATGTAGTGACCAGGGCTGGGGCACCCTGTCCCCATGTTCTGCCACCCTCCATGGGAAGTTCTTGTGGTGAGGTGGAACTGGTTTCATTTATGGCCATTGCTCCTTGTCTCGTCATGACACTGAAAAGTCTGGCATCATCCTCTTGGCACCCACCTTTGAGGTATTGTTATGGATTGACAAGATATTATAAATATCTCATATAAATGAGATATCTATATGGGTATCTGAGATATTCATATGGATTGACGAGATCCCACCTCAAATGAAATATTTGTATGGGTGTCTGAGATATTTATATGGATTGACAAGATCCCACCTCAAATGAAATATTTGTATGGGTATCTGAGATACTTATACGGATTGATGAGATCCCCTCTCACACGAGCTATCTATATGGATATCTGAGATATTTTTATGGATTGACAGAATCCCCTCTCAGTCTTCTCTTCTCCAGACTAACCAAGCCCAGCTCCCACAGTCTCTCCTCATCACTGAGCTGCTCCAGACCCCTCAACACCTTTGTGACCTCCGCTGGACCTGCTCCAGTAAATCCTCGTCTTTCCTGAACTCAGTTCCCAGCCCGTGGAGCTCCAGTTCCTGGCAAACACGGTGCTGGCAGCACAGAAAAAGCTCAGCCCAGCACACAAACCCTGGGATTCCCCAACAGCTGGACTCTGCTCCCACTCTGCTGCTGAACCTCTCCCTCCCTTCCTCCCTCCCGTTCCTGCATCCCGCAGGAATGTCCCAAACTGTTCCCCTGTGCCACTCCCAGTCCTGGAGCCACGCCACAAATCCAGCAGGATACCGGGATGGCCTCACCTGCTTCCCAGGCATTCCTGAGAGGAACAAGTTTTATACAGAAGCAGCTACAAGAAGTCAATGTTTTCCATTTTATTATTCTAAATAAAAACCACACTTTGTGCTGAACAATGGAGTAGAAAAGAACCCGATGTACAACGATTTTAGACATCTACGATTTGGGGGGGGAAAGTTTACAAAATATACAAAACTTTACAGCAAATAGATAGTAAACACTTAAATAGCAGGAGGTCAGTACCTACGATTAACTTAACGAAAAGGTTAGACAGCAAATTCAACTCTTGTTCTTTCTTCTTCTGCTCAGTTACTCTGATGAGAGACCTGGATCCACTGAGAATGGGGAAAGTGAATTTTGTGTTGGGGATGGGAGTGAGCCCCGGCTCGGAGCAGGGCCCTCAGAGGGAATTCCCTGTTTGGGCTCCCCAGGAGGCTCCATGACCTGGACGCTGCTGGAATTTCCCCTCTGCAACTCCCTCTGCTACCCCAGGATCCCAGAGCACTTTGCAAACACCTCAGGCTGCCCCAGGGGAGGTAGGTCGGTGTCCCCACGGTCACCAAGGGCAGTGGGGACAGGAGGGAGCCAGGTTTGCCCATGGTGGTGGAGAAGGGATGAAATCCGGCACGGAGTGACTGCTCTGGCTCTCCTGACACGGAGCTGGAGCTCCCAGCCAGGCTGGCCAGGCACGGGGACAGGGATGACATCCCTGCCAACCCCTCAAGGCTCGGGAACACCCAGGACCCTCCTGGGATGAGCACTCAGGTCTCTGACCCCTCTGGGAGTCACCCCCCAGGAGGAGCAGCAGCAGGTCCCCATCCAGACCCATCCCTGCAGCCCCTCCGCTGCTGATTTCGGGATGTTCCATGTGGGAATTATCCATTTTAACCCAGGCAAACAGAAATTCCCCGGATCAGAGCTGGCAGCAAACAGGGGGCTCCTGCTTCCCCCCCCAGGGCCAGAAGCCAGCCTTCGCCAGCCCATTGGTGTTCTGGTGTAAAAGCTTCTCTTTTTGGTTTACACGCACAAAAGGCTTTTGCTTTACAGCTTAGCGAGATCCAAGGCTGCAGACCCTCCCTGAAGCTCACCATGGCTTCTGGAACATTCCAGAGGGTCTCAAGGCTCTCCCCCAGCCTTTTCTGCCCTCACATCCTTCACAGCCACCTCCAGAGCAGCACAGGTCGTGTCCATCCCTGTCCCTGTCCCCAGACTGTCATCAGCTGGGCACAGCCCTGAGTTCCACGCTCGAGGGGACCCTGCACGAGCAGGGGGTGGGACTGGATGACCCCCGCTGGTCCCTTCCAGCCTCATCCATCCCACGATTCCACGACAGAAACCCTGGAACCCAGAGAGCAGCTAAGAGGAGCCCCTAGTGAAGCTCCCACATTCCCAAAATCAGCCTTTCTCTTGTAAAACCCAACACGGCTCAACACAGCTCCGCAGAGATCCCAGGACCACGAGGCCGGAGTGCAGAACTCAGAGCTGCAGCAAGCCAGGCCAACCCAGAGCTGACCGTGGCTCCGGTGCCTCCCCTCCTCCAAAGCCAGGCTCCAGGCACCCTCCCCGCTCCCGGAGGTAGGTCGGTACCACGGGAGGTACCACCCTCATTTTACAGATGAGGAAACTGAGGCAAAGAGGTGAAGTGACTTGCCCAAGGCCACGGTGGAGCCAGGGGAGAGACCCCCGGGTGCTCTGAGCTCTCCGAGTCCAGCCCCCGCTGCAGGATGGCCCATTCCCGGGTGTCCCTTCCCAGCGTCCCTTCCCGGGTGTCCCTTCGCAGGGAGGGGGCAGCGGGGTGAGTTCCCAGGGTTTGCAAATCACTAGTTTAGTTTCGTTTCGTTTCCTAACAGCAAAACTTGATGGAAGCGCAGAAGCCGATCCACGACCACCGAGGCCGGAGAGCCCCGAGCACTTCCTTGTTTGTGAGGTAGAATGAGTTACCCGAGGGCAGTCCCAGCTTGGAAATATCTGTCCTTCCCCACCTCTGCCCCAAAGCAGGATAACACGAGGAGAAGCCAATCCACGCCCTTCCCAGTGTTAACGCTGTTGGCACCAGCTGACCTCACCAGGGTGGCCAGGAGAGACCCCCAGGAGTGGCCAGGAGAGACCCTGATGGTGAGGTGGACCTGACACAGGGCCAACAGAGGCTCCTGTGCCCCGGAGAGCTCCCTGTGCCAAGGAAAGCCTGACACCTGTCCTGGAGAGCTCCCCATGCCCAAAACAGCCTCCTGCACCAAGGGGCACCCGAAACGTAGAGGGGGAGAGCCACACATGCCCAGGAGAGGCCCTCCATGCCCAGGAGGGCTCCCCACACCCAGGAGGGCTCCCCATGCCCAGGAGAGCTCCCCACACCCAGGAGAGGCCCCCACACCCAGGAGAGGCCCCCACACCCAGGAGAGGCCCCAGAAGTGCCCAGCACGTGGCCGGAGAGGCCAAGCCATCGCCGTGGCTCCCACTCCATGAACAAACTCACATCACTCCAACCACACACATCTGTCACCAGAACACGTCTGGGATGTGGTGATGCAGGGCGTGGGAGGGGGGACCCCTTTGGCAGGAGAAGGGTCCTCCAAGATTCCTTCCAGGGAGTTAAGGCAACAGCTTCATCCCGACTCATCTGCACGGGGCACAGTGTGAGGCTGGGGCAGAGCAGAGCCAGGGGACTCCTGGCTCTCTGTGGCCACCACAAATCACCTCCCTGGGAGCACGGACCTGCTGCCCCTCCCTCTCCAATCCCACGGGAGATCCCCGTGCTCGTGCAGCTGCCTCCACCCGGGCTCTGCAGGGAGGTTGTGCAGCTCCTTCAGCTCCTCCTCCGGGTCCCAGGGCATGAGCGAGTCCCAGCCACGGCAGAGAAAACACGGCCTGGGAATCTGTGAATCCCCTGCTCCCGGTTCCCTGCTGGGATCCCTCCTTGTTTACACACCCAGGTGCTTCCTGCTCCTCTCCCCAGCAACGCAGCAATGGCCGATCCCAGAGCACACTTTGCCCGTCTCCTGGCAGTAGCAGCAGAACACCAGGGATGCCCAGAACGTCTTTCTTTTTTCCTTTTTTCTTTCTCTTTTGTTCCTTTCCTTCGAGTCCAGCACCTGCTCTGGCTCTGTCCCTCTCCACTGAGGTCAGGTGTGAAAATCTTAGCAGCATCAGTTTGTGGACAAGCTCAGGGTTAGCCTGGTTAAGTGGGCTAAAAGGTTAAAAAAAAAATAGAATCTAGACTCAAAAACTAGTGAGAAATGCTAAAAGCACAGAACTCGATGGCCTCTAACAGGACCAGAGGTAAGTAAACACGACAGACTCCTCGAAACAGTGATGTACCTCACGTGCTGTTAATTTGTACAACGCCACCAATCTATAAAGCCCTAGGAAGGCCCAAAAAAATAAAAATAAAAAAAAAAAAAACCAAAAAAAAAAAAAAATTCCATCCATGATGCCTGACCATTAAATAAAAAAACAAAACGACATCTTTTTCTTTTTTTCTCCTCCGCAGCTTCCGTCATGAACGCTCGCTCCCGCGCCGGCCCTGCACCATCAGCTATCCGTGTTTTTCTCGGCCTCTTTGGAATGGATGATGTACATGAAAGTCTGTTCGATGGTGAAGTCCGGCGGCAGGCTGCCCTTGTGCACCCCTATGTGCTTGCTCATGAGGTTGAGCGTGGAGCTGTAGTGGCCGCACACGGTGCAGCGGTACATGAGGGCCCCCGAGTGCGTCCGCAGGTGGCACTTGATGGTGGAGCGCCCGCGGAAGAACTTGTGGCACACCTTGCACTGGTACGGCTTCTCGCCGGTGTGGATGCGCCGGTGGTAGTTGAACTCGCTGGTGTGGGCGAACCTCTTGCCGCACACCTTGCAGCTGTACTTGCTGTTGCCCGGCTGGCTCTGCAGTGCCAGCTCTTCGCTCAGGAACTCCTCGGGCAGCTTCCTCTTGGGCAGCCCCTGCGGCTGCAGGCGCTCCCCGAATCCCGCCCGGATGTCCAGGCTGCCCCCGCACTTGTGCTGGCTGACGTGGTAGCGATAGGCCGCTTCCAGCTTGAAGCTCTGGCTGCAGAAGTGGCACTGGAAAAGAGCCTCCTCCACGTGCTGGTGCACGGCCAGGTGCTTCTCCAGGAGCTGCCGGTCCACAAAGCTGCTGGCGCACACAGAGCAGGAGAAGACGGAGATGCCCAGGTGGGACAGGGCGTGCCACATCAGGCTGCAGAGGCTCAGGTGCCGCTGGTCGCACACGCCGCACGTCTGGCTCTTCAGGTTCACGTGCTCCAGCAGGTGGTTCCGGACCGTGTGGAAATCTTTGGCCAAGGGCTTCCCGCAGGCAGCGCAGGCCAGCTCGGGGCCGGGCCCTCCCCCGAACACGGCCACCTTCCCCGGCAGGGGGTCACTGGGGTGGACGACGACGTTGTTGTCGAAGACTCCGTCCCGCCGGTGCAGCGTCAGCTGCCACTGGGTGAAGAACTTGGTCTCGCACATGTCGCAGGAGAAGAGGAAGATGCCGATGTGGGACAGCACGTGAGTGACCCGGGAGTTGCGGTCCTGGAAGTGGGTCTCGCAGACTTTGCAGTTCCCGGTGAGCAGGTCCACGTGGTCCCTGGCGTGCTGGCGGATCAGCTGGATGTTGGGCTCCAGCACCTTCTTGCACACCTGGCAGGGCATGGCCTTGCTGTCCCGGCTGTCGCTCTCGAAGGCCAGCTCCTCCTCACTGTCATCGCTCAGCTCAATCACTTCCTCGGACGGGACCAGCTCTTCTCCAGCATCCTCAAAATGCAGCTCGGCCTCTCCCAAATCCTCCAGCTGGAGCTCGTCCATCTGCTCGAATCCCTGCTCTTTGGAGTGGTCGCTGTTGCTGGGGCAGGAGTTGCTCCCCGTGGAGATGTCCAGGGAGGGGTCAGCGGGGAAGAAGCCGCCCTTGCCGTAGTCGCCGTTGCTCTGGGCCTTGTACTGAGGGCAGGAGCTGCCGGTGGTCTGTGCCACGACATTCCCGCCGGGCTGGGCCCCCAGACCCGCGACCGGAGCGAACTGCCCCGGATCCGACTCCTGCTCTGTCTTGGGAGGCTGCTGTGGGTGCATCAGGGGAAGAGCCTGGCTGGCCTCACCCACGGCACTCCTGTCATCCTCTTTGTAGCTGCCCGCCACGTCCCCGTGCAGGAGGTAATTCCGCTCGGGGCCGAAGTGCTCCGCGCCGGTCCGGATGTCCCCCAAAGAGTGGCTCTGCTCCGAGGACGTGCTGCTCAGCGGCCCGGCCCGGCCTTCCCCCACGGACAGGGCAGGCTGCTTGGTGATGGCCGAGCTCTCCAGGTCGGGGAAGGTGGAGTGACAGGCCTGCAGCAGGTCCTCCATGCCCAGCCGCTCCGCTACCTCGTAGATGACGCCCACGTTGATGAGGTCGGTGAAGAGCTCCGAGGTGTACACAAAGCTCAGGATCTTCTCGAAGTTGGCTGGTGTGATGAAATCCACCACGTAGGTCCTGGCAGCGTCCAGCCCCGTGTTGAGGAAGAGGTTCTGGAAGTAGCCGGCGGCGCAGGCCAGCACGGCCTTGTGCGCGGCGAAGGAGCGGGAGCCCACCAGGATGGTGACGTCGCACATGGTCTCGGAGAGCCGGCACTTGTTGAGTTCCTTCAGCAGGTTGTTGGGGTGGTTGGTGCTGTGCAGCTTGATCCTCATGCCCATCTTAGCAGCTGCTTAAGAGTCCCTTCTCCTGGTGAGCTCGGCCTTCACGCTTTCATCCGCGGCGGGAGCAGGAACTGGCAGGGCAAGGGGCTCTGCAGAGGGGAAACGCAAAAAAAAATGTTATATAACAACCAAAACAACACCATTCTGGTCATACCTCCCATTTTCCACCTTTCTGAAGAGCCACGGAGCAGCTGCTCAGCTGGAGATGGACTAAACCTGTCTTGTCACCTCACAGACCCACCTTTTGGGAAGTAAAAGGCTGGATGCGCAAAGCAGCAAAGTTAAAACAAAAAGACACTGACTCTCAGAGGCAGCCTGGAGGTCCCACTGCTTTTGGGGCAGGGACAGAGATGCTGCTGACTCTGAGACCCAACCGGAGCCTGTTCCAGACATCTCCCCTCTTCCCGAGCTGGGGATGAGGCTCCTCTCCAAAGAGTTGTCACTCAGGCTCTACACGCCACCTCTAGGTCTCCTCCAGCCGCAGCCACTTCATTCCTTCACTTCAGATTCCACCTGTACCCACAAGGAGACTTCAGGCTCCCAGGTGGGATTCTCTGCATTCCAGCCTTGTGGATTCCCCTGGGATTTCTTGTCCGCTTCAATGGAGCCCGCGGCACCTCTCAGATTCCCCAGCTGCCACCACACCCGTCCCACAGCACCGGCCATTCCCCCAGCGTCCTTCCAGCTTGTCCCAATGCCTTTGTCCCCTTGTCCTTCTCACAGATGCCCTAGCAGCTCTCGGGATTCCACGAACTTACCCAGGGAGTTCTATCCCTAATTCCCCTATTCCTAATTAGTTCCCTGCCTTCCCCTCGCTGGCACAGGGAACAGCGAGCCCAGAAGGCAGCAAAGAGCGGGAGTTTGGAGGGGGCTGGAGCTGCCCCTGCCCCAGCTCCGGGGAAAACCAAAGGGGCAGAGGACGGGCTGTTCTCCCCCGGGATGCAGAGGGATGGGGGAAACACCACTGGCAGCTGGGGAGGGCGACGAGGAGGACGAAGATGCCGCGGGGAAGGCTCCGGAAGGCAAACGCTCCCCAGCCCAAAGAGCATCTGGGCAATTCCTGCGGCGTGGGGATCCCTGTGGAGGGGACGGGGCAGGAGGGAAAAGAGCGGGAGAAAGGATGGGGGCCCGGGGGGG
>VZTG01001890.1:20391-85668 GCA_013397845.1 Melanocharis versteri | reverse complement strand
TTGCCCTAAACCAGGACACCAGACTGTCAGGGAAAATCTGCCCCAGCCCAGTGGTCAACAACACAGGTTGGGAGCACTTGGAACAGACAAATTTGTATGTACATACATATATATATGTAAATGCTACTCCTGTACATATACATATATATATATTTAGGCTGCCATCTCCAATGAGAATTGAAACCACCCGCCCTGGTGTGCAGCAGGTCAGGGGCTTCCTTCCAGCTTAGAGTCCCCAATCTGCACCTTCTGGGACAAGGTTTCCATACAAAATCAGTTCAAGCCCTGATTGCCAGGGTAACTCCATCTCCTGAAGCCACCTAAGGCCAGCTCTGCATTCCAGCACCCAAAAGTGACTCTATCTCTGCTGGGATTCCCACAGGTTGTGTGTGAGAGCTGGAGGTACCCCCCAAAGCATGTAAACAGCTCCATAATAATCAGAGGGAGGCTTATTTTCATACAGTCCCAAATGTCCAATTTCCAACTGGAATCCATCTGCACCTCCAGGCATCTCCATGCAAGCAAGTTTTCCAAAGGATCAAAGCAGTTTAAATGCCTCCATCCTTTAAAAGTAGTAGCCTGAATGCACTTTATACAGAGGAAAATCCCACTAAGGGCCTGTGTAAACGTGGCTCTAAACCAGCTGTCAGCATTTAGGGAAATCCCAGTACAACCAGTTCTGTTCTGGCTGTTGAGGGAGGACAATAAAGCACCTGAATGTTGTCACATCTGATAAATGTTTGTGCCACATGCAGAGCTCCAAGGGCCAAAGATTTCATGACAGAAACCGTACCAAAGATTTCATGACAGAAACCAGGCCAAAAAACCACCAGCACGCAGAGCCTCTGGCTGGAAGCCCCAGAGCTTGGGACATTCCCTCCAAACACCAGTTTGGAGCAGTGTTTGTGCTGGACACAACACCTGAGCAGGTGAAGTTTTGGCTGCCCTCCAGCTCCACAGCTGTGATTCTCACAGAATCATCGAATCCTTGGAAAAGATCATCAAGTCCCCCATGTTCACCACTAAACTGTGTCCTCAGGTGTCCTAGCCACATGATTTTTGAACATTTCCAGGGATGGGAACTCTACCACTTCCCTGAGCAGCTGTGCCAAGGCTGGACAGCCCTTTCAGTGAAGAAATATTCCCTAATATCCAACCTAAACCTTGCCTACTGCAACTTGAGGCCGTTCCCTCTCCTGTCCCTGTTCCCTGGGAGCAGAGCCCAACCCCCCCGGCTGCCCTCTCCTGTCAGGGAGTTGTGCAGAGCCAGAAGGTCCCCCTGAGCCTCCTTTTCTCCAGGCTGAGCCCCTTCCCCAGTTCTCTCAGCGACTCCTGGTGCTCCAGACCCTTCCCAGCTCTGTTCCCTTCCCTGGACACGCTCCAGCCTCTCAATGTCCTTCTTGTCCTGAGGGGCCCAGAGCTGTCCCCAGCACTGGAGGTGCCCCAGCAGTGCCAGCACAGGGGACAGGCACTGCCCTGGCCCTGCTGCCACCCCATGGCTGGGACAGCCCAGGTGCCAGTGGCCTCTTGCCCACCTGGACACACACCTGGGCTCATGTCCAGCCTCTATCACCAGCACCCCCAGGGCCTTTTCCCAAGGTTAAGGTTAGGGCTTTCCAGCCACTCTGCCCCAGCCTGGAGCATTCCATAGGGTTGTTGTGCCCCAAGTGCAGGGCCTGGCACTTGGCCCTGTTGAACTACAAATTACTTGCCTCAGCCCACAGATCCATCTTCCTACATCCTCCAGGAAACTCCACAAAACAATCTGCACAAATGATGGGAGCATAAAGGTAGAAAAGCCCCTTACACGTGGCACATGGCATCCTCAAACAGTACCAGGTTCATGGCAGCATTGATTTCGTTGTAGCTGTCCAAGGCTTCTACAAGGATCTGCTTCAGCTCCTCCCAGCTTGGAACTGGCCTATAGCCAGATTCCCCAAGGCCTCTGGCAAAATGGCAATAAATATTCATTTGTCTGGCCTGCTCTAAAGTGTCCTCAATGTCCTGTAAAAGATAAGAAAATAGTATAGAACAAATACAGGAAAACCCACCGCAGCTCTGAGCCACCTTCCAAGGGAACAATGGGCACTATGGTGTTCCAGCCTTTTTATGTCCACAGAGTTGCACCTGCTTGTTGGAAAAGGGGAAAGAGGTACAGGAGAGAAAGAGTGGGAAAGGAAAATCCCCAGTACTCACTTCCCTTCCAATAAACCCATTCTGTTCCATCATCATCAGAACTGGACCTTATCAGACCTCAACACTTACATCATAGCACTTCTTCACCATCTCCCGCTGGATTTTATCAAAAGTATCATAATCCATTTCTTCAGTCATCCTATCCCGGTACACCCGGGTTGACTCATGCAGGTAGAGCTTCACCAGGTCTTGGGGCTGCTTCAGATATTCAGAGGTAGAGAACAGAAGGCCCTGTGGAGTGCAAAGACAGCCTGAAAACCCAGGCTTGATCCTGAGGGACCCCACACCAGCATCCACAGTCAGTTAGAGCACTTGATCTTCTGAGCAAGCCCACACCAAACACCCCAGGGAATGTGTCCTTTGTTAGTCCAAAACTGCTTCTCAACCCAGAATGGTTTGAGTTGAAAGGGCCCATAAAGACCATCCCATCCTGCCCCTGCCATGGGCAGGGACATCTTCCACCAGGGCAGGCTGCTCCAAGCCCTGTCCAACCTGGCCTTGGACACTTCCAGGTATCCAGGGGCAGCCACAGCTTCTCTGGAAAACCTGTGCCAGGGCCTCTCCACCCTCACAGGGAAGAAGTTCTTCCCAATATCCCATCTAAACGTACTGTCTGGCAGTGGGAGGTCATTCCTCCTTGTCCTGTCACTCCATCCCTTCTCCTAAGTTCCTCTCCAGCTCTCTTCGGAGCCTCTTCAGGCACTGGAAGACCACAGTAAGGTAACTTCCGAGCAATCCTCAGGCTGAACAACCCCAATTCTCTCAGCTTTTCTTCACAGCAGAGCTGCCCCATTCCTCTGATCATCCTGGTGTCCCCTCTGGACTCACTCCAGCAGCTCCATGTCCTTGTGCTGGGACCCCGGAGCTGGACAAGTGCTTCAGGTGGGGTCTGATGAAGCAGCACAGAGGGGTAGAATCATCTCACTCAACCTGTTGCCCACACCCTTGGGAATGCCTGTTTGCCACATTCTTTTGAAGGTTTATACTTGTTACACCCATTTTGATCCCCCACCTAACCTCCCCTGGCCAGGCTGGGGTCCTGCTCTCAGCAGGTGGGACCCTGCAGAGCCAGGCACCAACCCAGATACGTGGCTCTTCCATCCCAGCCCCATGCCATGGGTGCTTTGTCAAGAAGGAAAACCAGTTTGGAAATGTGGCTATTTCTTTTAAAATCAATTAATTCTAAGTAGGTGCATTCTGCCTGCAGGAAATACCAGTTGCTGTCTGCTTAGCATAGTATGTTTACCATGAACTCTATTAAAATGCATAAAAGAATTATATTTCAAAGAGGTGTCGCCCATACTAAGCCTATTAACAGCACACAGGGTTTTCAATGGTATTACTTAAACAGACAGCTTTTATTCCTAACATCTAATTATTTATATATTAAATATTAAATGCATTGAAAGCAATGTAAAGCAGGCCCTCTCAGCTCACTAGTCCATGGCTTAGATTGTTTGGGTTTCACATCTGTCATTACAGCTGTCAAATTATTTTATTTATTCCAGAAAAAAAATAAAATTGGTAAGAAAAGCTGACAACTCAAAGAGAGGAAGGAGAAACACATCAGATCCTAAACTGGTTAAAGTAAAAATTCAAAATCACTCAATCCCTCCAAAGTCCCTTTAGTCTAAGACCCCCACACCCCAAAAGCATGAGGGACGTGTGGCTGTGGATCACTGCATTTGGGATGGAGGTGGAGCCAGCATTAAAAAGAAACAACAAAAGAGGATGGAGAATCCCTTGAATGGAGAATGAGGAGCATTCCTGTCACTGCCCTCTGGCCCAGCACTGGGATCTGGCAGGATGTTTTCCATCACCCCCAACCCTGGCACATTCAGCAGTTCAAATTAAACCTCCCATTGAAATGCTTCTGTTCTCTCCCTGCACCTCTCAAATCCCAGATTAAGTGGAAGGCAGGATTTAACATGACCCACATCTCACATCAGAGCTGCTGATGTTCAGCTGAGCACAAGTGACAGACCTGACTCCTTCCTGACACAATGGAGTTATTCACTTGTTCAGGGTCCTGTTCCCAGATTTCCCTGTGCTGTCATTCCTTCAGGTCCTGTCTGATGGGCAGACACAATGCACCGAACTTGCACGCACCTACTTTGTGAAACAGATGTTAACAAGGACAGTGACAAATTACCAGCTGGGGGTTTAGAACAGGCTATGGTGCTGACCCTCAGTCTGGCTGCTGAGGATTTTATCAGATTTTATTAATCAGCCTGAAACTCTGAAAGGCTCTTTGAGCAGTAACACCAGTTGCTTCAAAGCATGAGACCGCTGGGGAAAACAGAAAAACAAAATCTGGATGGAAGAAACCATTTCTGAAGCTGAACAACTTCCCTTTGCTACAGTGGCTGGTAATTCAGTTTCAGTGGTAAAATCAAAGCTGATTTGAATTGATTTATCAGCTCTTTAAATGCCATCCTGCATGCACAATGCTGAGCACCTGAGAAGACATGCTGGTACAGCCACCAAGCTGTCCTGGCTCTGGCAGAGCAGCTGAACCAGTAACTGCTGTCCTCTCCTCAGGGTCAGCAGCCCACAAAGTATCCACCACCTGCCCCATGCAGTAAGAGCTTCCCTACGTGGGGGGGGTGGTGCCATCCACCCCCACACTCACACGAGTGGGGCTGGGGCTCACCAAGACAAGGCCAGCTCCATCACACTCACAACAGCCACTGCATGAAGGGCTGAGGTCGGGAGCCCAAAGTTCTCTCCAGTTTGTCTTTTTTCCAGTGAGAGGACACTTCAGCCCCTCAAAATCTGCACCTGCTTCTGGAACTGTGCATCCCTCCTCATTGGCCAGAGGAGGCTGGAAGGTAAATAAGCTTTTGACTGATCCTCCCCAAAGTCATGGGTCATGGCTCTGGAATCCATTCAAAACCAATCAGGAGTTAGGGAATGGCCCAAGGTCACCCCTTTTGCTCAGAGGACACCCATGCTGTGTCATTACTGGGTGGGACACTCTGGCTCACCAAGGCCTGTGACACCTTTGGCTCACCTCAGCTGCCTGTGACATCGGGACAAACTCCAAGTGCCACAGGACAGGAGCTGCACTTACTTGGAAGATATTGGAGAAGTCTCTGAGGTTGAAAACGTAGTGGAACTTGACAGCTGTTGGCAGGAAAGTGGCAGCCACCTTCCAATGCAGCCCCAGGGCCAGAGCAATGAGCTGCTGGGCTGATTTTTGCACAGCCTCTGAGAAATTCCCACTCGCCAGGTGCTGCACTAAGATGGTGCTGTAGATCCTGGACAAGGCGTCCTGATCAGGGTTGGAGAGAGCGAAGACACAGAAGTGACGCTAAGGAAGAGAAAGTGAGACATGGAAAGGTCAGAGAGATGGGTAACCACCTCCCAGATCAGTGCCCACTGGGGACTTGCTGTGGTTGGACACAGCACTAAATAATCTCGTCTGGGCTCCACTTCCCAGGAAAGGTTGGCCCAGATGATCTTTCGAGGTCCCTTCCAACCTGGGATGCTCTATGATCCCATGACTTGCAGTCCACCAGAACTATGTCCCCCTTCCAATTTCCCAGCAGAGGACAGCTGGCAGGTGACACCTTATGCTGGCTGAACAAGGGATTTTCAATGGCATTTCACAAGGGAAGCTGCTCAGTCCGTTGAAAAGCTGAAAGGTCTGAAGGTCCCACTGACCCCTGGTGAAGCCCAGTCCTGTTTCTAGTAGGAGCAGCCCCTGGAAGTTGCCACCTCCCAGAAGACCCTTGGTTGATTTGGAACTTGCAAAGGAAGAAAACATAGAATGGTTAAGGTTAGAAAAGACCTCCAAGATCATCAAGTCCAACCTTTGAACAAATCCCAAACCCAAACTGTGGAGTGCCACATCTACTCATTTTTGAACACTTCCAAGGTTGGTGACTCCACCACTTCCCTGGGCAGCAAGCTCTAATGCCCGACCACCAAAAGACTTTCATGAACTATGGTCCAGCAGTAAATATCAGCTAGAGGAAGGTAAAATCTGCCTGTCTGAACCAGAAGTTTTCCTGAGAGTGGGTGTCTAGCTGGCTGGGAACTTGTGACTTCTTCTTCCCACGGAGCAGCAAAATGAGAGGAAACACAAAGAAGGGAGAAAGGCAGCATGTCTGCTGCCTCTCCATCAGGAATTTCAGTCAGTTCACAGATCCATGCTGTTTCCACTGATTGAATGACAGCAGGATCTGCCACAGGTCCTCCTGGAGCCTTGTGCCTGAACAATCCACCCAAAAATCAAGGCAGGGCCATGCCTGCTATGGAGCAGGGCTTTACCTGGAGCCGGGGGTTGATGGTGAAGCTCCCCGCGGTCGGGTTCATGCAGGACACGTACTGCACATTGCTGATCTCCTTCAGGGACAGCCTGCTCCTGTCATACCTTGGGGCACAGCAAAAGCCACAGATGGTGACCACAACCAGGGCAGCCATCGCTGCTGTCCCTTGAGCGTGTCCGTGGGCTGCCAGGACCCTTGTGGCTTCAGAGGGTCACATTCTGCCCCTCTGCAGAGCAGGGCCCTGGCTGCTGCACGTCTGCACATGGCCCAGCACACAGGGTCCTGCTCCTGGGGGAAATCCTGTAGCTGGTATTTCCATCAGCTGGTAAAATGTGCTGAGCAAAGCTCTTGCGTCAGACCCGCCACTGGCACAGAAATTGTGGGAAATCACAGGAGTGACAGCCTGGGGTGGGGGCAGGCAGGCTGCCTGCAGGGAAGGATGGGGACTGCTGGCAGAGCCAGGGTACAGCAGAGCCCCAGGGTCACTGCTGGGGCTAGGGCAGCCCGAGGGTACCGGAGCTGTGCCTCTCTCCCTCCTCAGCACCCTGGACTGAGCTGCACCCACCGCACCAAGCGGGAGCACTGAGGGTGCAACACCCCAGAGGTGCTGCTGAGAATGGGGCAGGGAGCCTGGACCTGCCTGGGAGGGGACAGGTGGCACATGGTGTCCCCCCCGCCACATGGCATTACTCCCACACGTCCCACACAGCTCTCTTTTGCCCAACCTCCCCAACACCCACAGCCCTGAATTTCTGCTTCCACCCCACTATCCCCATGATTGGGAAGCTTTTGTTCAAGTCCAGGCACACACACAGCAGAAGAGATTGGGAATGTCTCTGTGTCTCTGCCTTGTTTTTCCTGTGGCAGAGCTGTGAGTATCCCTGTCCCACACAGTGGTGTAAAACACTCCAATCTCCTTCCCAGGCACTGCTGCTGGTTTTCCTACAGATTACCTCTGCCTGGAAAATGACTGTTCGCTGCTGCCTGACTGAAAACAGCATCAGGAGCTCACAGCAAGGACAGTCCATGGCCTCCCTCCATGCTCAGCATTGCAGGGAGTGTTTGCTGGGGACATGGGACACCCCATGGTGCACAGTGCTCTCTTCACCCAGAGCCTCCCAGCCAGCTCCAAAGCGGGATGGGAAGAGGGCTCTGCACTGTGACTCCATCTCAAACCCCATTCCCAACACCAGAGCTGGACAAAAGGTCTCAGCCCAGCCCCAGCATCATCATACCAGTGGCCATAGTCCAGGTGCTGCCTGAGCAGTGTGTGGGGCTGCACGGTCCCGTACGCATCCACCTCAGGCATGTTCAGGTCATCGATGAAGTACACAAGCCTCTTGGTGCCCAGAGGGCCATAGCTCCTGCCAGCCTTTTTCTCTAGAGGCTTCTCCAGCACACCTGTATGGGCACAGTGACTGGAAATGACTGCTCAGCCCAGCCCTCCGCCTGCTGGGAGCAGCTCCAGCTGCCCCAGGGGAGCCCCAGCCCCCTCAGCTCCACCCAGGATGTTTGTCACTTTTATGGAAAGGAGATCTGGTCTTGGCACAGGACACTGCTCCCCAGCAGGACAGTGGCTGTCCCCAGGCCAGGACCCCTGTCTGAGGCTGGCAGGATGGTGGCTGTCCCCAGGCTGTGTCTGGGAGCCCTGCAAGGTGCCTTGGGCAGATTTTTGGTCCGACTCAACCCAAATCACAAAGTTTTCAATGCCTCCTTGCAAATAAAACACAGCAAACTGTGTCTGCTACAAGCCAGGTCTACTTCAGAGCAAACACAAGCTTGTCATGCAAGATAAAGCCATTTGTATCCCTCCTGCATATTTGTTTAAACTCAATCCTCCTGGCTGAGATCATCCTGATTCCTAGCACAGCACAGTGAGTCCCCTCCACTGCCTGTGTCCCCAAGCATAGACAGCTGTGGCTCAGCACAGGGATGGAGCTGCAGCACAAAGCCCACGAGCAAAGCTGATTTTGTGAAAGAAAATGCGTTTTTTACCTCTTTTAGACAAAGGAAAATGATGTGTTTAGGGCCTGGACAACTTTAGAACAATGAAAATAATATTGTTATGGGTGATCAAAGGTTAAAAATAAAATGTTAATAAAGTTAATGAGTTAAATTGCTAATTAATAAAGTTAATGCGTTAAGGAGAGTTAAGGGATCTGAATGTTATTAAAAGTTCATGTAGGATTAAAGTTGATACAGTTTTTAGTTACCTGTATTTCGAGTTAAAATTCCATTAAAATTTATGTATTAAACTGTTGTAGTTACTGATTATGTATGTACTAAGTTACTATTTTTATAAGTTATATATTTATGTCATCTTTGTTCATAAAAAGGGTTGTTTGTTAAAAAGTGAATTTTATAGGAATTATTTATTTATTTATGTTAAACAAAATGGCGTACACAGGCAAGCCTTCCAGAAACATCACAGGAGCTTCATTACATCATCATATTACCTCAACTGTACAAACCACCATTGGACCCTAGACAAGGACCAAAACGAGCCAATGAGAGAACCAGGACTGTATGCAAAATAACAGGATCCAGAGTGCACCAATGAAAGGACCAGAACTGTATGCAAAATAATGGTATCAAAAGCGCTCCAATGAAAGACCAGGATTGTGTAACAAGGGGATTGAAAAACAACCAATCAAAGGGGACTCTGAACGATACAAAGCTCCCCTGAGGCTTTGCATTGGGTCCTCTGCGAGAGATGCACCCTGTCTCTGGTAGCAACCCGCGTGTACACTGTCAATACTTTGTTGCTGTTTGTTTTCTGCCTTGCCGCCTTGAGCTGTGGCTACTCCGGGGCTCGCCCTCTGCCATTTAATAAATACCAATTAATTTTTAATTTGGCAATCTTGTTAGAGTGTTTCTAACAATGTTATATATTCAAATGCACCAAAGAGAATAATCGAATCTCAAAATTGTTTGGGTTGGAAGGAACCTTAAAACTCTTCTCATTCCAACCCCCTGCCATGGGCAGGGACACCTTCCACTATCCCAGGCTGCTCCAAGCCCCATCCAACCTGGCCTTGGACACTTCCAGGGATCCAGGGGCAGCCACAGATTCTCTGGGCACCCTGTGCCAGGGCCTCTCCACCCTCACAGGGAGGAATTCATTCCCAATATCCCATCCATCCCTGCCCTCTGGCAGTGGGAAGCTGCTCCCTGTGTCCTGTCAATCCAGGCCCTTGCCCCAAGTCCCTCTCCACCTCTCTTGGAGCCTTTGAGTCCAGAAAACAGCAACAAAGGTGAAGACAGAATGGCTGAGGGAGCTGGGAAAGGGGCTTAGCCTGGAGAAAAGGAGGCTCAGGGGACCTTGTGGCTCTGCACAACTCCCTGACAGGAGGGGACAGCTGGGGGGGTCGGGCTCTGCTCCCAGGGAACAGGGACAGGAGGAGAGGGAACGGCCTCAGGCTGGGCCAGGGGAGGCTCAGCTTGGACAGCAGCAGGAATTTCCCCATGGAAAGGGTGCTCAGGCCTTGGCAGGGGCTGCCCAGGGAGGTTTGGAGTGCCCATCCCTGGAGGAGTCCAAGGAAGGCCTGGACGTGGCACTCAGTGCTCTGGGCTGGGGACAAGGTGGGCATCGGGCACAGGGTGGACTCCATGGTCTGGGAGGGCTTCTCCAACCTCAGGGATTCTGTGAGTCTCTTTGCCAGACTGAACAGCCCCAAACACCTCCAAGTTCCCTGATCCCATCCCCAGCACTACCCAAACCTCCAGATAACCCAACAAGACTCAATTCCAGCATGAGCTGTCCCATTCCCACCCCGTTTTAAGCAGGATTGTGCATGAGTATGGGAGAACATGGAGAGAAAACTTCTCATTTGGAAGCTCTGGAAAATTCCCATTTGTTTTAGCAGAAGGCTGAGGTTATGTGTTGCTCTAGACTGTAGCATATTGGGAATATTTACAGTGCTGGAGTAATATTTAATGCAAATCACCCCACACTGCTGCACAAAATGTTTTATAGGTTATTGATTCCTTTCACTGCAGCCTGAGCATCCTTTACTGCCTCAGTAAGTGGCAAAGCAAACAGCAGCAGCTTTTGTCTGCCTGGGTCCTGGGATGACTTTTCTTCCAGGGGCTTTCTTGGAGACCATCCTCACTCCCAGGTGCTCCCAGATCTCCTGGAGATGGAGACAGAATTTGTTTCACACCGTTTAGGGTCACCACCAGCCCTGTAAGCAGCAGCATGGCAAGGAGCAGTCCTTCGTAATTAGGGACAACCAGGAGTTTTGATAAAAAAATTGTGCAAATGCACACTTCAGCCATTCCTTATGGGTGTTACCCTTAAGGGTAACAGTTATTAAAGAAAATTTATATTCTGTTTTTTTTCAGACTACAAATCTTTTAAAACCCCATTTGTTTCCTGCTTGGGTGCCCTGCAGACAGCCTGGTTACCCACTGAGAATTCAGCTTTTTTCTTGCCATAGACACTTCTGCACAAAGGCATGAATTGTGCTTAGAAAAATGATAGATTTTTCCTAAGTGGAGACTCTCTCCCCCTTCAATAAAACCACAATATTTGAAATTTCTGGTAGCAAGTCAAATTAAGTGTTTCAAATAAGCATTTAATTTAAATTTAATTAGGCCTTAATTAACATATAAAATCAGCCCTTTTCGAGGTTAAACAAGGATGCAGGAGATTCATCGTAGTGAAATGCAATTACCGGGGATGAAGTGACATGTTTGTGGAAGTTGCATTTTAATTCAAAGCCTACCCTGTGGACGCTGAAAGCTTGGTAGCGGAGAGATTTTCCAGTATCTGCCTGTGTCCGTGAGCATTCTCACTTTCTCACGGGGCTAGCTGGGAAACAGCTAGAGAGCTTTTGTAAATAATTCTTTTATCTTGCACCTGTGAGATGTTTTTGTACTTTGTTATTGTTAGTCTGAAGGGTTGTTTAGGAAATGGGTGTTTTAGGATCTAGCCAATAATACTGGGGGGTGGTTGGCTAAAGATCCAATGACTTTCTATATCCCAAATGACCTAGGGTATAAAACCCTTCTGTATATAAATAAATAAAGGCATTTCTATCTAGTTACTCCTGAGTTCGGCCGTCTCTTTTCTCCCCAGGCTGTGTCCACATTGCGAAACTACCCCACAATAATCCTGAAGGGTCCCTGCTCTGGGCTCTTGACACATCCCCGTCAGCCCCTCAAACACTCACTGCACACCAGACGTGGCAAGTGTGGAGCCTCTCACCCTGATGACCAAGGGGGAAAAATTACCCAACCCTAAAAAACTAACATTTATTGTCATTTTCTCAAGGCAGATCTGGAGTGGGAAGGTGTGGGATGAGGGCAGAGCTACAGCTGATGGAGGAGCAGAGGTCCAAGAGGGCATGAAGCAGCACACCAGAGGTCCAGGGTCCACAGGAAGGGGGATTTGGTCACAATACACCAAAGAAAATCCCTAAACTGTGCCCAGGTTTGGGCACAGAGCGTGTCTGGCTCCTTTTAACCCCTGTGCACATGAAAATCTGTAAGCCAGAGTTCCACAAAGATGGTTTGAACCACATCCCTGTACTTCCCCTGAAGAGTGCAGCTCTGCATCTTAAAAATCTCTGTCCCAGCAGGCACCTTGACTAAGAATTCCTGGCTTTCAGGTTGGCTCTTTCTAAAGTAAATAAAAATTAAAATCCCAAACTGCTTTGGATTCACAATTTAAAAATCTGAAGAGGCACCTGCTGGGGCAAAAAAAAAAAAGCAGCCAACCGACAAACTCCACAAAGAGGGACAAATTAACTAAAAAATGAGCAGTAGGGAAGGATGCCAAGCAGCATAAATCACACTTCCCTGTGATGAAGATATGCTGGGCTCTGCAGAGGAAGGAAGGGGCAGGCTCAGCCCAGAGCTCAGAGCAACAGCAACACCCTATACCTGCCCCACACCCTGTCCTGCACACACTCACCTGGGCAGGTGGGGGGAAACCAGGGTCCCCCCAGGCAGCTGAGTACACTCAGACAGCTCAGCCCCCTCCCCAGCCAAGGGCACTTCCCACTCCAGGAGGAAGGGGAAAAGGGAGGCTGTACCCATCATGCTGCCCACGGCTGCGAGACTGGCCAGAAGGGGAGGTTTTACCAATTTTTTGCTTGATGGACAAGCGGTCCAAATAATTTGCTGTGTGCAGAGGCACCAGCAAGCCCAGAAACCCTCCCAGCCTGCCCCAGAGTGCAGATGTGGCCCCACAGCATGGCCCCAGAGCATGGACTGGGCCTCTGCTGTCACCTGTCTGCGGGCAGATCAGCCTCAGAGAGCAATTTTAAACTACAAAACCTTCCTGAAAATGTTTGCAGTGTTGGGAGCCTAGCAGAGCAGGGATGAAGCCAGGGACACTCCCTGCCTTCAGCATCAATCCAGGCTGGGATCATGTCCCCAGCTGGCACCACTCAGCCAGGAACGCACAGGGGGAAGGATAATCCTTGGTCTCCTCAAGGCTTCACAGAATCATGGAATGGGTTGGATAGGAAGGGACCTTAAAGATCATCTCATTTTAACCCCCTGCCATGGATGGGGACACCTTCCACTATCCCAGGCTGCTTCAAGCCCTGTCCAACCTGGCCTTGACACTCCCAGGGATCCGGGGCAGCCACAGCTTCTCTGGGGAAGTAGAAGGAAATGAGCTCAGCTGGTCAAAGCATGGTGCAAATAATGCCAAGGTTGTGGATCTGATCCCCAGATGGGCCATATTATTAAGGAGTTGGACTTGATTATCCTTGTGGGTGCCTCCCTACACAGAATTTTCTGTGATTTCAGGACATTTAGGTTAAACCCAGCTGCATAAAGGAAGCAATTTCGTTTACATTGACTCACGGTTGTAATTCAACTCAAAACAAAACCAGGTTGCTTCATAACTGGTTAACAAATACACGTCAAATTATTTTATCTCTTGTTGGACACCATTCCAAAATGAGACACCTTTCAAGAATTTCCTCCTTTTTTTTTAATCTCTGAAGAGACTACGCAGCAAAACTGACCCTATCTCAGTCTCAAATTTAATTTCATTTATGTTTCAAAATCCTCATCAGCAATATTCTTATGGACTTCCCTGGTGCCAGAAATTCCTTGGGGTTCTGAGCCCCCCAAATCAGCAAGCTCTGTGCCCCTGGGGAGGGGAGTGGGACCTCCTCCATGGGACACATTGGGCTGTGGCAGGATGGAAGGACAGCCCCAGGAACCAGCCCTGGCTTACAGCCTGCACATATCCATTAGCACCATCCTCACTGCTAATTGGGATGCAATTCCCATCATTGCACCCCGAGAACAGTTTGGATCCTCTCCAAGAAACTCATCCTATTCAGCACAGGCTTAAATACCAGCATGTTAAAGACACACTTCAAGTCAAATACAAGCCATAAAAACTGCAGCAGATTGAAGCCTGGGCTTTGGCACAGCCCTGAAACAGAGTGGTGGGTCTAAGAATGCAAATTCTCAGGTTGGAAAATGTCATCTCCACAAAACAAGAGCTCTGCTGAGTGGAGAGTTTCACTGTGGGATTGTGGGTGTGCCCACAAATGGCACAGGCAGCTCACCCACGGGTCTTTCCTTGAGCTTCCCAGTGCATATCCCGTTCCAAACCCCAATGGATGCCCCAGGAATGTCACAGAATCACAGAATTAACCAGGTTGGAAAAGACCTTTGAGATCATCACGTCCAAACTGTGACCTAACACCACCTTGTCACCCACACCGCGGCACTGAGCGCCACATCCAGTCTTTGTTAAACACCTCCAGGGATGGTGACTCCACCACCTCCCTGGGTACTCCATTCCAATGCCTAACCACTCTTTCTGTGAAGAAATTCTTCCTGATATCCAACCTAAACCTCCTCTGGTGCAGTTTAAGAGCCAGCCAGCAGCTTACCTTGCAGCATGGCCGAGGTGGTGTAGTAGTTCAAGGGGACCTTCTTCACCAGGAACAGGTCAGTGTCCAGGGAGCAGAGCATGTCCCCCAGCAGCACCGACTTGCCTGTGCCAGCAGCGCCCACCAGCAGCACGGGGCGCCGGCGCTGCAGGAGCCTGGACACGAGGAACTGCACGCGAACCGTCTCAGCTGTGGGCACCAGGCAGGCCTGGGGGGCACAGCAGCTACATCAGTGTCCCCAGCCCTGCCACTGATGCCATTATGATTTTGTGCCTTTTGTTTTTATATACCTTTTATGTGTTCTCAGTATTCTTAGCATGCATACTTGTAATTCTTTAAGCCTGATATCTTGGCATAGTCCTGGTATTCTGCTAGTCAAGAAGACCAAACACCCTGAAGGCCTCACAGCTGGAGGCCAGAAAGCCTTATGCTATCTTGAGAAACCAAGGTTCTCTCCAGAACATATTCTATAAACTAGGATTAAACCCATCTAGGGAGAACACTTTAAAATAAAGAGATGTCACGCCATTCATTTAAACTTCTCATTGGAAATCCTTGTTAGATATGCTAATTTACAAGGTCTATAAAACTGTATACGCAGCATACTGAGGGTGTGCATTTCAACATATTCCACTCTGACAAATCGTTGCACCATAAAGATCCTTAATAAATACTGAGGTAAAAACCCTTTTATCCCTTAACCGTGTCTGATTCTTACTTCTAGGACCAAGAAAAGGCATCACCACCACCCCACAGCTACCTCCTGGGAGAGCCAGGAATGAGTCAGGTGAGCCCAGCTTCCAAGCTGCACTACAGAAGAAATGATCTGCTGCTGCCAGCCACTAAAATCCATCCTGCCAGGTGAACCCCTGGGAGCTGCATCTGGATGTCCCCACAAACTCATACCTTGCTAAAACAGTGATGATTTTTACAAGTCATCTGCTCACTGTGGCGCTTCTAAAAGAACAGACAAGTGCAACTGGCAACCAAAATTCACTACCTGAGAAACTCTTTTTTTGGCCCAAACATAAACTCATCTCTATTTGCAGCCACAGAGAATGACAACATGTCATGGTGTCTCAGATGCTTTGTCCCTGCTCTGTCTCACCACTTCTCTCTGCACCCTGGGCACAGCAGCTCCCTGCCCCTGCTCTACGCCACTTGTATTTGGAAGATGGATGGAGGTTGTGCTGTTACAGTCAAAGCACAGCAAAAAAACCAGGTAATTTAGTTGTATCCCATAAAGACTTCCATCAGTGCCTGACCTTTCACCAGACTTCATTGAAACACCCATGTTCAGTCACTAAAACACAGGAACTCCTCCAGCCCAGCTGCCTGCCGGGGTCACGTACCTGCAGTGGTATCTCTGGATCCCATTCAAACTGGGGAATAAGTTTAGACCAAGGCTCAAACTTCTTTGTTTCCGGATCAATGTAAAAGTCAAAGACTGTGCCCTGAGAAGGAAACTTGATCGTCTTAAATTCTGCCACCCACCACTTGCTGAACTCCACTCTGTAGTCCACAAGCTGCCAAAGAGAGAAGAAAATAGGCAAATCTGGAGAAATTCATTAGAGATGGAGAATGTTATTTATCCCAGTCTACCAGAATGGGATTAGTCTTTAAAATATATTCCACAGCATAACATCCTTATCCTTTTTCTTATTATTAAGTCTAATTTTTCATTTTCTTCACTTTTTCTCATCACTCCTATTTATTCCCCTAAATAATTCATCCTCTGTGTTGATCACTCTTAGTACGTCTGAGATTAGACAGATGGATCAATTTGAAAAAGAGAAATGCGTGCCTATGACTAAACAGACACTTGATTGATTTTTGGTGCCTACTTCTTCCAACAGACAAGGACACCACATCCATCTCCATCCATGGCCATGGATAGTCAGAGCATGCATACCAATCTCTTCCTCATAAATCACACTGCCCTGCAAATACTTAGTTGTTGTTTTCTGGCCTCTTTTCAAGCAGTCGCAGCAGGACTGCAAACACCAGTGCAGCAAAGCATGGGAGAGGGACTGTGCTCCTGTGGCTCAGCTGTTTCCATGCTGCCACAGAGCCCAGCGAGCTTCTGCTTTCCTTCCATTCCCCATTTCCTATCTCCATGCATGGAGATTTTGAAGCATCTGTACTTTTTTTTGAGAGCTGGGGTGACAGTTTTTGCTTTAGATACTGAGTCAGGATTTGCACAATGTGCTTAGTCCCCATCCCTGCCTCAGGTCTCCTCTGTGAAACTGGGCCAGTCACTGTCTGAACCTTTCCCATGCAGAGCACAGGGACTGCAGCCCTCAGCCCCGGGGAGAAACAGGGGGGGAAGTGGGGGAAAAGCGCTGCTAAGAAGATGTCTGGGAGAGAGCAGATGCATCACTGAGCCAGTTTTAGCAGCGCTGTTTGTTCCTGGGGCATCTCTGTTAGGTCTCTCCTCCCCATAGCCACCCCATGGGCTTTCCTGGGACCAGGTGGGACCGTGGACTGCTCAGCCTCCATCAGGAAACCTGGCTTTGAACTGAGTGTCCTCTGCAAAGCTCCCCAAGCCAACACACATCAAAAGACCAGAGGGTTTGAAAAATACATTATTAGCATCCAGGATTTTGCAGTCTCGTGCTACCCAGAGGGACAGAATTACTGTAATCTCCTTTCTCCTGTTGTCACAACTCCTCGGCCGTGAAGCAGAACAAGGATGTGCAGCGCTGCTAAAAGCTTTCTCACAGTGGGGCCTCGCCCTGCCCGCAGCGCTGGGCGGGGCTGCCCACCCCCCTGAGCCCTTAAGCGGAGCAGCCCCAGCCCCAGCTCTACTGCCAGAATGGTGTCGAGCTCAAACTGCCTCCTTAACAAAAACCCCATATGGATTTCTGCTAATTTCAGAGCCTGGAAATGGCAAATCTATCATCTGTTTTTATAGAGGGGCCCTGCTCCCCACCAACAAACGCCAAGCAGTGGGAAGCCTTCCAGCCTGTTTCTCCTGACATTTCAGCAGCAAAAGGTCATCAGGAAGGGCACCTTCAGCAGGGAGCAATAAACATCTTTTATATTGGATCATTTTTCATCAGGCTCCCCCTCGCTCGGACGCTGTATGCTCACACTCTCCTCTGACATTTACAGAGCAGCATGGGCAGCAACACCCAGCATCCTCCCAGCGGGATGCTGAGCCTGCTCCCAGCTCCTCCTGCCACACATCCAGCTATGGCAAGGTCCTGCCATGCCAGGGACTAACTGCTATGGCATGGGAACGCCATGTCCAGGTGCCACCGACCGTGCTCCAGGTGACCTGTGAGAGACTGAAGCAGCAGCTCGTGCTGCTGGGCAAGTGCCAGCTGTGCTCCCCAGGCTTGGCTGGGCTGGGTTTTTAAGTCACCCTGTGCTGACAGAACCAAGGCTGTGGTTTTCCCAGCTGGCACATAGGGAATGGAGGGTTAAATCCTCCAAAAGGACCAGGAAAGCTGGTCTCACTCTCAATGGTCTCGAGGTGATGGTACCAAGGGAGCACAACGCTGAGCTTGGCCAATGTTTATCCCTGAAATATCCGCTCCTTGGCAGGAAGCAAACTCTAGGTAGTTGGTCTAGCACTGGTGTTCCAGGTCCATGGAGAGACCCCCACATACTCCAGGACAACACAGAGTGTGACACAAGCCCACCAAAGTCCAGGTGCGGATCTCTGAGCCCTCAACGGCAGTGTCCTGTCACTGGACAGACACATACATCAGGACAATATCCTCTGACCAGGAGATGTGACCATCTAGGAGGTCCCAGCAGGGATCAGGCAGGACCAGAGTGAGCCCCAGCAGATGCCAAATGTACTTCCACCTGCAGGCTTTGCAGATACTGCCATTGCTCCCTGAAAGCCTGGGACTACAGAACTTCCTGTGTCACACATGCTCTTAGACCAAGTGCCTTGGGTTTCTCCTGCCTGCCCTTAACCAGCCACATTAAAAATCTCCAGCTTGCCCAGCCCTCAGTCTGGAAACAGGAATGCCATGGGAGGGTGGGAAGCTATCCTGAAGCAGAAGCACAGAAGCAGGACAGAGAACCACAGCACAGAACCAGGGCATGGAACCCGAGGTGGCCTCAATATCACCGCACCAGCAGCAGGACTGACACACAGCCCACTGCCTTCTTGTCCACAATCACTGTTAACAGCTGGAAGCTGTAAAACAGCAGCAACTTTTCCAATTATTTGGAAATCAAGAGACAGCCCTGCTGTGTTGAGCTGAGCCACGTGGCCAGGACACGGGGCAGGAGGAGACACGGGAGTGAAACGAAATGCCCATTTCCCGTCTCCTGTGCACAAGACATCGAGGAGAGACAGAGATTGGGGATGTCAGAGACAGCAGCACAAGTCTGGATCCTTCCAAGATCCCTGTTCACACACTCCAGCTCCCCCCACAGCTGTGTTTCAGCCCAGCTGGGAATGCTGGTGCTTCTCCCATGTTTTAGGGACCAGGACCTGGGAGGGGGCTGGGAATGTGCAGTATCCAAAGCTGCCCCCAAGGATACCTCCACCCACTTCATCTAACACAAGCAGGTGGGTTCTGGGGCTGACAGCTCCAGTTAATCCACAGGATGGATGTGCTATGGGAAGCAGGATGGAAAGCTGCCCTGTCTCTCTTTGCCTCAAGGGCACGAGTGTACTTGGAAAGTCAGAGGTGCCACTAATGAACCACAGCCTGATTAATCCTCCCGGCCCAAGAGGATCTCAGTCTCTGGCTCGTGCCTCCAGTACATCCTGGGCTGTGGACATCCATCTCCAAAAGCCTGACTGAGGCCAGCACCTCTCCCCAGAGTCCCCAGAGCTGCCTGCCCAGAGGGGAGGTCCCCTGAGTGCCGCAACCACCTGCCTCAGCACCCTCCCAGCCAAGAGTGCTCCACTTCAGGGAAAGCACACGATCCCCAAAGCCTGTCCTGCCCTGCCCTGCTGACCACCCCTGTCTTGTGTCATTCTACCAGAAATCGAGGACAGCCAACTCTCAATATCCCCATGTTTAATAACAGCCAGTGGTGACAGAGCTGGTTTGTGCCACAGAGCCCAGCATTTCCCTGCACAGTCAGGTGGCTGGGGAATGCTCCACTGATGGATTCACCTGATAAATCCATCTTAATTTGATCACTTTATGCACATCCACAACCTCTATAAATTAACTTAATATTTCTCTCCAGTGAAATGTTTCTGCATAAGCAAACACCCTCCACCCTGTGACCCCCCAGTCATTCTCCAGTGTTACCCTCTGAAAAATGAGGTCTTTCACGAAAGGGATTGTTTAATTCAGGTTTCCAGGTCAAACAGCATCACTGACACAGCTTTAGGTCTGGGAAAGTAGAAAAAAGTAGGGAAAAAAGGCAATAAAAGGCCTATTTTTATTGGCACCTCCCTTCTTACCTGGTCCTGAAACATGGATCCACCAAAGGCCCAGATAGCAGCAAAGACAAAGTAAAGTTCATAAAGCTCCTTGGGACAGTCAGGAGGTGTGTTCTCCTCCATCAGGAGGCATTCCAGGAGGTAACACAGCATCTGAACCATGCTCTGCTCAGGAATGGGAATAATCTTCTTAAATCTGAGGGATGGAAATGGAAAACATAATTGGGAAATATAATTGGGTAAAGCACCAAGGTTGCTCCCAGCCCAGGAAAGCAAGGCAGGAATGCTTTGCCAGAATATCAGCATTTCCCTTGTCAGCAGCGGGTGTCTCATTCCCTGGAAAAGCACTAAGGAGAACACCCATCTTCTGCCTGGCCCCACTGGCACACACACATGTAATAACAGTAATCAGAAGTTTCAGGCATTTAAAAACTTTCATCCTCTTGAAAGAAGTAAAATGGAGGAGTTGCTAAAGGCGATGATTTCCTGGGAGCACAAGGAGTTCAAAGTGGTCAAATAGAGGAGTAATAAAATAAAACCTTTCATCTTGCCATTTTACATTCGTTTAAGCTACACTTACAGAATTCCAAACTAATATTGTAGCAGCACTGAAGTCCTCCATAAAGTAATTAGAGCTATTTGAAAGGTTGATTCTACAATTTCTCAATTAAGCAAGCTACCAAAATACTCAGCTCAGGGCTGGTGCAGCTAATCCTGGGGATTTCACGGTCTGACAGTTGTTCAGCAGAGAGGGCTGGAGATGCTCGATGGGCTTTGCTGCCAACAACTTTAAAGTTTGGGCACCCAGAGAGCAGCTCCCCGGCAAGATTCTCATCTCCCAGTCCCAAGGCACAAGACTTGCACTACAGCAGCTCCTCCTGACACCTCCTCGTTGGGGCTGATGGTGCCCAGGTTCAGTTGTTCACTGACTTTGTTTCTTTTTTTTTTTTTTCTTTTTTTTTTAATGAAACTGCAGGAATGGGGAGCAAGCAGAGGATGGAGAATCATACAATCACAGACTAGTTTGGGTTGGAAGGGACCTTTTAAAAGTCATTTGTTCCAACCACCTGCCATGGGCAGGGACACCTTCCACTATCCCAGGTTGCTCCAAGCCTTGTCCAACCTGGCCTTGGACACTGCCAGGGATCCAGGGGCAGCCACGGCTTCTCTGGGCACCCTGTGCCAGGGCCTCCCCACCCTCACAGCCAAGAATTTCTTCCTAATACCTCATCTGAATTTTGCCTTGTTCAGCTTAAAATCATCATTCCTTGTCCTATTTGTCACGTTCAGTGTGTCCAGCCATGGAACACGCCCAGGCTGGATGCTCACACAGAGGGACTCAGCTGTGCTCAAATGCTTCAAGAAAGAAATCCAAGAGAAGACTGCCTCTGGAGCAATCCCACCCTCTCACATGAACACCAGGTTCCTCCTTATCCCCAAGGGGCAGGAAAAGATGTAGGGAGAGGATAAAAGAGGATCTGCTCTCTCCATCTTCCACACTTTCTTCCAGCAGTGGTCTGAAATCTGCGCTACTGAAACGTAACTTGTGCAGTGAACTCAGGTCTGGCCTGACACATCAGGAGACTGGAAAGACTTTCTCTTTAGTATCTCCTGGATTTACTGTCCAACAGATACAGAACTGATACAAGTACAGGAACCATCAAATCGATATCCAAGGAGAACCAGAGCAGACCAACCACAGATAGGCAAGAGTGTCAGCTGCCCCCTCACCCCACTGTTTCCTGGAGTTGAAGCCAATGACACTCAAGGCTCCTGGGGACAAGCAGGACACTGGCCAGCCCTGGAGCACAACCCCAGCACAGCTGGTCGGGAAAGTGGTGAGTGACTGCCTGCCCTCACCAGTGAGACACAACCACCCTTCAGTAGTACCTTGTCCTGAGGGTGTCCAGGCAAATGGGCAGGTACTTGTCGAACAGAATGGTCAGGTTGGCTCTCTCAGACTGGACCTCTCGCCGGTCAATCCAGCTGCTCACAGGGGGATTCCAGCCCAGATCAGAGGGATTGATGTACAGGATCCCTTGAGGTGCAGGAGAAGAGAGAAGAGTAAGGACACAGCAGAGACTCTCCCTTTTTCCACCAGAAACTTTCAGCTACTCTCAAACAACTGAAACCCTGTCAAACACACCTGGTCCCTCATTACCTGCCCCCTCCTCCTGCCCCACTGCAGAGAAGAAACATTAACAGTGAAGAGATGTAACTCAGGAAACCAGGACACTTCTCATGACCCTGCCCCAAATTTAAAACATGGTGTTGCCTGAGCTGTGTTATTGCTCTGGGCCCCAGACACCAGGGGACGCCTTCATTCCCCGTTCCCATGCACTTCTCCAAAAGATCAGGAGTTCTTTGGGATAGAGCCTGGCTCTCTCTTCATCAGGAACACACAGAGCTGTGCAGGAGTGCTGTCTCAGCAGTGCTGCAGCCATGACCCCGCAGCAGCTGTAGGAACATGCCGAGTACACCCCCAAGATGATGACAGACCCCATGTGGGCTCAGGATCCTCTGTGTGTCCCTGTGCTCCAGGAACACACCCTGCACACCACGGGCAGCTGTGCTTCCAGGCTGGGAGCTTTCAAAGGGACCAGCTGGCCAACAAAAGACTGATTAACAGCACCAGATGCCACTCGCTGTGAGGTGCAGCTCAGGCAGGACTCACCTGCCCGGGACACAGTGGCTGGGGTGGCCGTGCACAGGTGGCTGATCTCAAACAGCAGCCTCATCGTGGGGTTCAGAGGGATCCTCTCGTTGCTGGCCAGGGTCAGCACCTGCGTGTGCAGACAGACAGACAGCCGAGAGCTCTCTCAGAGACAGGAATAAAGAGCATTCAGCACTTGGCACTGCTGAGCTTGGCTGCCCAGCCCAGCTCCAGGCACAGCAGCAAAGGGCTGCAGCTCCAGCAGGACAAGGGGGCATTTTGCTCCTCTGTCCCACTCAGGTGAGACTCCCACCTACAGAGCTGCCCCAGCCCTGGGGCCTAGCACAGGAGGGACCTGGAGCTGCTGGAGAGAGTCAAGAGGAGGCACCAGGATGATCAGAGGGATGGAGCAGCTCTGTTAGATCTCAGACAGGCTGAGAAAACTGGGGTTGTTCAGCCTGAAGAAGGATCCAGGGTGACCTTACTGTGGCCTTTTGGTACCTGAAGGGGCTCCAAGAGAGCAGAAGAGAGACTTCGGACAAGGGTCTGGAGTGACAGGATAAGGGGAAATGGCTTCCCACTGCCAGAGGGCAGGGATTGATGGCATATTGGGAAGGAATTTTTGACTGTGAGGGTGGTGAGGCCCTGGCACAGGGTGCCCAGGGAAGCTGTGGCTGCCCCACCCCTGGAAGGGTCCAAGGGACAGGTCTTGGAACAACCTGGGATGGTGGAACATGTCCCTGTCCATGGCAGGGGGTGGAATGGGATGATCTTTAAGATCCCTCCCAACTCAAACCATTCTGTGATGCCATGACATGATTTCTGACAGACATAGGATGGTCCTTCTCTCTTCCTCAACCCAGAATCCAAAGCACTCCCTCAGGGTGGGGAAAAGGTACAGAATTATGTCCCTACCCTACTTTTAAAGGGCCTGAAATTATGATCAGGACATTTGCGATTACTCACAAGCACGACTCTCCAGAAAAGGAAAATTCCAAAGAAAACAAGCTCTAAGCTATTTCCCTCATGCACCATTGCCTTTATGCAATATTGTCTGGTGTGTCTGAAGAAACACAACTCCATTATTCCTGGAGATGTTACTGCAGCATCTGCGTTTCTCCCAGGCTGAATCACACCCAACAAGGAATACCTGTTTCTTTACCTTATATCCATTACCTTATTATCATCCATCACTGTGTTAAGAGATTCAATCCACATTGGATCAATATCTCCATCTAATACCATCCACTTGGGACCATCATGTGAGATGTTGGCCAGCTCTCGCATGATTGATGAAAACAGTCCTGGAGGGTGACAGGAATATGTTGATGAACATTGAAGTTGTCACCTGCCCTAACAGATTTTTCCAGCAACTTCCTAAAAATTATGTTTTCCCCTTAAACATTCATAACTCTTTGCATCTGGACATGAATAATACTATATAATGATAACTGCTTTGAAGAAAAAACAAACATTATCAGAGTTATTATCACTGAGAATGACTGTGGGCCTACATGAGCTTCATTCCCACTGAAATTCATAAGGCATAGGAAAAATGAAAAGCAGATACTGAGAGGAAAAAAATCCCACAAACTACACAACACAGAGAAAACCACCTGAATATGCCTTGCAAATTCTTTTTTTTTCTCCTGTGGCTTGAAGTATATCAGGAAAATCAAGGTGCTTTAAACATTGGTTCATGGCTTTAGTGAGACTGAGGGGAGAACAAGCCCAGACTGACATTGAGTGACAGAACAAAATGTCAGTAAAATCAAGGAGACAGAGAGCATACAGAATCTCCAGGGGAGTAAATAATGAATGCTAGGAAGAGTGAGAAGCTGGGAATAGAGCAGAAGTACTGCAGGGCAAATGAGAGCTCCACAAAACCATCACTCTCTTCCACATGAGGAAATACGTAGGGAAAGGCTGGTCTGCATGAAGAAGCATCAGGCAAACATTAAAAACAGCCTCTCTTCTGCTGAACTGTGACAGGCATGCTTTTTGTTTCTCCAGGACAAGCTATTCCCTCATGATCCAGGTCAGGAATGGCCGGTGGCGTTGCATGACCAAGACAAAGCTTGTGCACAACAAACGCAGAACAGCTCAGCCAACACAGGTACTAGATGGGGTCAGGAATAACACCTCCCTGGCTTTGCCAGGACTCCATTCTTCATGCTGGACACATCCTGGCAATCACTCCAGCACCATCAGTGTCAGCAGCAGCTCCTGTCTGAGAGCGTCAGTCCTTCCCTCACACACCACAGCAGCAGCTGGAGGGAAGTGCCCCTCTCCCAGCCTCGGGCATCCACACCACAGAGGGGTCTTGGGATTTGAAAGAAGAGTTTGGTTCTACAAATGACACTTTGAGGATTCCCTTGTGGGACCTTTTCCCACCTAACATGTATAACCTTTCCAGCTGCTGGCAGTAAAGTGAGTGACAGGATGAACTCGGGAAGAGGAAAAGGAGGAGCTGGTCTATAAGGGGACACATCCTCTCTTGTCAGGCTGTGCTGAAAATGGCCTGGCTGGTCTTTGACATCAAGAAACAACATTTTCAGGAATGGTTAATACAGAAAATATCTGTCTTGAGCCATCAGAGAGGAGTCTTGTAAATGCTCTTGAAACATTAGAGGATTGAGAACACTGGACAGCCACCTGCCAATGTCCCTCCTGCTGTCCAGTGCCACCCACAGCCCCTGATCCACAATCCCCAATGTGCAGCTCTCGCTGGCAGCATCCCACACTTCCCTCTGTCACTTTGATTTAGGGTCCCCAGTCACCTTTAAAAAGAAATTAACCCTGGCACTGAGGCAAAGCAGGGGGCAGGAGGGGTGGTGGCAGGGCCAGGGGAGGTGGTGGCAGCTCATCTCTTGGACACCTCTGGCCGAGGATGATTTATGGAGCCGCCCTCCCTCACCTCTCCCACAGCTCCCAGAACAGCCATACACGGAAATCAAAGCTGCCTTTCTGGATTAGTCACAACCCAACGTTTTCACTCCACATCTCTGTAATCTTTCAGCAGCTTTTAAATGCTCATCTTATCCTTCTCAGGAGCAATCAGGATCAACAGCCTGGCAAACGCCAAGTGCTAGAGATCAGGCACAGATATTTAGTGGAAAAACACCTCTCAAAGGCTGCTGGGGGTGTCCAGCCACAGAAACCTGGCAATGGCACTTTTTGGGGGGGCCCAGTGCACAGCACAGGGCAGAAGGGAATTCTCTTCCATCAGCAGCCCAGCCCCAAAAAACAGCCTGCCCCAGTTAGGAATTGGGAAGTGTTGGTGTTAATGGACATGATAATTATCCTTATGGCAAAAGGATAAATTCCCAAAAAGCTGTGACATCCTACATGTCCTTCAACAGCAAACCGTCACAGCACCTGTGCTGTGAGACCTGCACACAGAGAGCCATCATCCTGCTGCCACTCAGGAGCTTCATTAAAACCATCCTTTTTGTCTCCAAATTCAGGCATAAAAAGACATTTACCATCTTTCCACTCTCTCGTTGCTGGGTTAATGATGCCAAAAAGCTCATCATTGGTGACTGCCTTGGGGTTGAGGTCTGTCCAGACAGGACGGCGCTTCATTCTCTGGTAGGTCCTGTTCAGGGTCCTCAGCACCTGAGACTTGCCAGTGCTTGCAGCACCCACCACGAACACAGAGTGCCGGACACTCAGCAGCTCCTCCAGCTGCACCACCTGGGAAAACACCCCAAGAGCTCAGAGAGAGATGCCAAACTGAAGTTCAAATGTGCATAACCTGGGATAGTGGAGGGAGTCCCTGCCCATGGCAGGGGGGTTGGAATGAGATGTCCTTTAAGGTCTCTTCCAACCCAAACCATTCTGTGAAATTAGCTCTCATTGGGTCTCTTGTATAGAAATTTGTAACCCAGACACACAAAGGGATTTGACCCTGAGTTTGGTCTGACCACTCTAACCATGATGGGTGAAATCCTGAGCAGGCAGACAAACCTCCAGCACTATTGACATGTGACAGCCACCAGCCAAGGAGGTTCTGCACTCCAAGGGCTGCATGTGCACAAGCCTACAAGAGTCAGTCTCTTTGTAAATCCAGGGAAGAGGCAGCGCTGGATTTAGGAGCAGCTGCAACTGCATCAGATCCAATATAACTGACTCTGTCTTCCATCAGGGTCCATCTGCAAGGGGAATATTGTGGCTGCCCCATCCCTGGAAGTGTCCAAGGCCAGGTGGACATTGCTTGGGAGCAACCTGGTCTTGTGGAAGGTGTCCCTGCCCATGGCAGGGGGTGGAACAAGCTGAGCTTTAAGGTCCCTTCCAACCCAAACCATTCTAAGATTCTGTGATTGTTCAGATCCCTCTTTGAAGAAGCAAAGATGGTTTAGAAAACCCAGCTGAGCTGTTGATGGTGTAGGTAGAGCAGGATATCCCTTGGTCTTACTTTGAGCACAAAGTTGTCCTCAGGCTGCAGCCGGAGCTCCAGCACAGCCTTCTTCACCACCGCCTCAAAATCCAGGTCACGCTTCCGAGGCACATCCAGCGCAGGGAACAGGTCCCCGATCAGCCCCATGAACACTGGCACATCATCTGTCACGATCTTGGGGATGTTAAAGTCACGGAGCGAGCGCATCAGGACCTGCTCCTCAGGCCGCTCTGGGTCTGCACGTTTGAGGGAGCCGGCCACCACCAGCACTGACTTGATGGCCCTCAGACCCCAGTCATAGTGATCCTACATGGGGGGAAGAAAGAAATAAAAAGAAGGGTGAATTTATACCTAGACAGTACCAGCAGGCAGGGGCAAGAACCAGCAGTCCCAGCTGCCAGACCAGTCAGCAATGGAAATGCAGCCAAATCCATTATTTGCGTAGCGGCCAGAGACCTCCACCAGCCTGAGTCACCTGGTCTCCATTTCAGAAGGTGAGATTCCCACCAGGGAGAGTACTAATGAGACAAATATTTCAGCTGTTTATGCCATCACATTGGTGCAGAGCTGGCACCAAGTCAGCAGTAGGACTTGCACTCTGGAGACCTAAGCAATTTTTTTCCCTAAATCCTAAAGCAGTTTGCTTGGCCTTTGTTCAGGTTAAGCAAGGCCAGACAGAGCCCTGGATCTGCAGGAGCTACTGAGGTGAAAGGCTTGTTAGTCCGTTCTGAGGCTTCAGACGCCCAAATTTCTCCATCCTGTCAATCACCAGGTTACCAGGCACATTTGGTCCTGGGGACAGTCCACCAAGCAGGGGCGGGGAGGACACTGCTGAAAAGGAATCCTAAAGAGGCGTGAGAGGAACTCTCAAGCCAACAAGCAAGTCCTTCTATTTCTGCTCCATTAAGGCCCTGCAGTGCACAGAACAACAGCTTGACTGTTTCATGTGGGAGACCACAGCTGCCACAGGGCCTCCAGCTGCCCAGCACCAAGTTTCTGTGACAAGGCAGAAGCCCAGCCAAGCTCATGCCAAGATCAAGTTTTCCATCTGAAGTCCTGATTCAACTCACCACTGGCCCCAGCTTTGATATGTGCAGATGATGTCAAGTTAAAATCTGATTAACCGGAGTTTTGCACTGGAGGTGACCCTACATGGTCAACGCTTAACACGAAAGAGAAGTATTTAGTTGGACTAAGAGAGGAACAGTCATAATGAACCCCTTGCAGGCAGAAGAATCAATAGGAACTAAGATACTGAAAAGCAAAGGGTCACTGAATACTGCCCCAGCCATGGTGGCATTTGAGCCCTTTGAAAAATCTCTCACTAATGCAGTGGTCAAGTGCTTTTGTCCCTGCAGATCCTCCAGGAAAGCAGTTTGAAAATGTCATTGCTCTGGTGATGACAAACCCTTCCTTCTCCCAGCAGCTACCAGAAAGGCAGTCAGTGACTAAAAGCTGTGAAGCTTCAGCCATGGACATGCGTGGCAGAGTGTCCCATTCCTGATTTGGGGGATCTAGATCACAGCAGAGGGCTCACCTGCTTGGACAGGAGCTCCTTGCAGAGTTGGTACAGCATGATGAACTTCCTGGCTAAGTCCCGGGCTTTGAGGAAGCCCTCAGCCACCAACATAATCTCACAGATCAGCTCAAAGTCTGGCACAACCATCGCACAGGGCCTAGGGAGACAGGCAGGAGAAGATTGCAGAGCAAGTGTTAACTATAGAGCTCAAGGGCAGTGGATTTGCAGCTTTATCTTCCAGGTCCTCTCCAGTGAGCCACTGGAGACTCTCCCAGTCTTGCCACATTGCCTTTTCCATGGCACGGGACAGAGCTCCCTCGTCCTCCCTGTGCATCCCCTGACCCAGGCTTGGCGCACAAGGCTGAAGCTATCTGTGAATCCCCAATGCAAATGAATTTCCCAAGAAAATGAAGCCAAACCTGGATGTTCCAAAAGACAATTTCTGCCAGTCTTATAAAACAGGTCACAAAACCTGGCCTCAACTCACCTGAAGAGAGCTTTTAAATTCTCAGGTAGCTCAGTTCGTCCTGCATAACCAGGGTTCATGGTGATGAAAATCCCAACTGAGGGGACTAAGTTAATGTCTTCCCCAAGAAAATCGAAGGAGTTCTTCTTCTCCCGTATTGCATCCTGCACACTCTTCACCTAGGAGCCAAGGCAGTGCTTAGTGCTGGTGTTCAGGTATGAAAGCCCCCAGACAGCATTGCTGCCCTCCCAACACTTGGTTCATGATGACTAGGGCTTATCACTTTGGGTTTTTACTGACCATATAAAGCTTTTTGCACTGTTTGAGGTAAATCTGTGTGTCTCCACAATCCAACTCTGACAAAGCATTAAAGAGCTGAAGAGACTGGGCAGTCAAACTGAAAGGAGTTGCAAGAGTTTGCTTCAAAAGACACTGATGGATGTGGGTGAGGGGAGAAGGAAATGTCTCCAAAGCTGCCTGGATCTCACAGCAAAAACCCCATAGGCTAAACCAACTCTTCAGCTTCCCAATCTCGCAGGAGACCAGAGCTGGAGAGGACATGCAGAGCTGTAGAGGCACCCAGAGCACAACCAACACTCACAGCAGCCCCAAAATTCTGCCCTGATTCCCTCCATGGCCCTTCACCTCTCCTCACACGCTGTCCTTCATGACAGCTTGCTTCCTGTGCTTGCTCTGTTCCTTGAGGACCTGTATTCCCCATAAAACTTGGCCTCAGCTCAATTGCAAACCAATCCCTTGATATTGCATTTAAAGATTTTGGGAACATCAGATGCTTAATTTAAACCCAAACCCAGAAGGCAGAAGCTGGAAGGCCTCCCCTGTTACCTTCACTCTCTGATATTGGCTGGGCTTTTCTATTTGCCTGATTGCACCTTTGTGCTTCTCATCCCTCACTTTCCAAAGGGAGCAAGTTCACTACAGCCAGATCACCCCACTGCCCACCTTCCATTCCCATGGAGTGAGTCCACTACAGCCAGACCACCTCACTGCCCACCTTCCATTTCCATGGAGTGAGTCCACTACAGCCAGCCCCTCCTTCCCCACCTTCCAAAGGGAGCAGTTCCTTGCAGCCAGCTCATCTCCTTGATAGCACCACTTCAGCAGGGAAGGAATCTCTCTCTGCTCGCTACCCTAAACTTACCCGTTTGCCATCTTAAAGCAAAGCAATTAATAGAGTTTCTCCGTGTAAGGACCCACATCGACAGGAGCTGCATGACTAAGGCAGCCAATTAACCATCACCATGGTTACACTGTAATAGCAGCCGGGAGAGGCAATGATGGAGTGACAGCCCTGCTCGCTCAGACACCATGCTCCAGCCAGGAGCCATGGAATCATTAGCAGTTGAGTCATATCTGGGCTTCTTTTGTTCAGCTTCTCCTTTTTATTTTAAGATCCTCAAAGACGTTTTTCAATGACAACCTTAAACTAGAACCTGATGGAAGGGAAATGGAGAGGGAACGACACACAAACTCCTGTACCCGCCCGAGACTTCTGTGGGACATCACTTCAGGTACGATGATGAGAGAAAGAGAGATGAGAGTGAGGAGTTCATGGAGGGGTTCAGAACATTTCCTTTGACCAAAGCATTTACAGAGATGTAGAAACNGGAAGGAAGGGAGGGAGGGAGGGAGGCTTGTATTTATCCACAAGCTTTTCCCCACTTACCTGTACAGCAACCACAGAAAGGACCTCAACTGAGATCCTGTTAAATTCATCAAAACAGCCCCAGGCTCCTGTCTGGGAAAGGCCTTTGTAAATATTCCCACAAGACTAAAAAGAAAAAAAATAAAATAAAATTACNGAGACCAGAGCTGGAGAGGACATGCAGAGCTGTAGAGGCACCCAGAGCACAACCAACACTCACAGCAGCCCCAAAATTCTGCCCTGATTCCCTCCATGGCCCTTCACCTCTCCTCACACGCTGTCCTTCATGACAGCTTGCTTCCTGTGCTTGCTCTGTTCCTTGAGGACCCGTATTCCCCATAAAACTTGGCCTCAGCTCAATTGCAAACCAATCCCTTGATATTGCATTTAAAGATTTTGGGAACATCAGATGCTTAATTTAAACCCAAACCCAGAAGGCAGAAGCTGGAAGGCCTCCCCTGTTACCTTCACTCTCTGATATTGGCTGGGCTTTTCTATTTGCCTGATTGCACCTTTGTGCTTCTCATCCCTCACTTTCCAAAGGGAGCAAGTTCACTACAGCCAGATCACCCCACTGCCCACCTTCCATTCCCATGGAGTGAGTCCACTACAGCCAGACCACCTCACTGCCCACCTTCCATTTCCATGGAGTGAGTCCACTACAGCCAGACCACCTCACTGCCCACCTTCCATTTCCATGGAGTGAGTCCATTACAGCCAGCCCCTCCTTCCCCACCTTCCAAAGGGAGCAGTTCCTTGCAGCCAGCTCATCTCCTTGATAGCACCACTTCAGCAGGGAAGGAATCTCTCTCTGCTCGCTACCCTAAACTTACCCGTTTGCCATCTTAAAGCAAAGCAATTAATAGAGTTTCTCCGTGTAAGGACCCACATCGACAGGAGCTGCATGACTAAGGCAGCCAATTAACCATCACCATGGTTACACTGTAATAGCAGCCGGGAGAGGCAATGATGGAGTGACAGCCCTGCTCGCTCAGACACCATGCTCCAGCCAGGAGCCATGGAATCATTAGCAGTTGAGTCATATCTGGGCTTCTTTTGTTCAGCTTCTCCTTTTTATTTTAAGATCCTCAAAGACGTTTTTCAATGACAACCTTAAACTAGAACCTGATGGAAGGGAAATGGAGAGGGAACGACACACAAACTCCTGTACCCGCCCGAGACTTCTGTGGGACATCACTTCAGGTACGATGATGAGAGAAAGAGAGATGAGAGTGAGGAGTTCATGGAGGGGTTCAGAACATTTCCTTTGACCAAAGCATTTACAGAGATGTAGAAACTTCTGGGCTCTAGACTCTAATTTCTGCAATGCCAAGCCCCAAAGCGGGTCTAGGAAGAATTCAGCACCTCAGTCAAACACTGGGATCCCAAAACCTGCACTTGCAGCTGACATTTGGGACCAGAGGAACTTTGATATTTGGCAACTCAATTTTTGGCACTGAAGTCCCCCAAGACCCCAACCCTTCAGTTCTGCCCCTGTGGGAGCTGCCTGGGTCTGGACACTGCAGCTGAGCACCCAGCTGCCACTCCAATGCCTCTGGCAGTTGATTTAACTGGCATTTTCAGAGGATTCCAATGAGAATTAGGATCTGGACAACACCTAGACAATGGAGGGAAGGGAGGAAGGGANATTTATCCACAAGCTTTTCCCCACTTACCTGTACAGCAACCACAGAAAGGACCTCAACTGAGATCCTGTTAAATTCATCAAAACAGCCCCAGGCTCCTGTCTGGGAAAGGCCTTTGTAAATATTCCCACAAGACTAAAAAGAAAAAAAATAAAATAAAATTACAAGAGTGAAATCACAAACAGAATCAACTCCAGCAAAAAATGGATTTGATTTCCCTGCCTGTTTATTTATAGCAATTTACAGTCTATTGTGGGTATTTAGAAAAGTGCATGGGATCAGCAGGCACAACTCAATTATAATATTTTTAGCTCTACACAGTTTGCCACTTGATTTGCTAATTGCACTCTCTCGACATCTCTACACTCTGGTTCCATTTAAAGGTCACCTGGGCTGAGTTACCGATGGCCCCACTTCCATGAGAGACCTCAGCCGCATAAAATATGATCCAAGGCCACCAAACCCACTGCCCCATGGAGAGCACAGGGATCAGCCCCATGACACAGCATTGGCCTTATCCCAGGAGAAGATCCTGAGAAACCAGGAGAGGTCCCTCCCCATGCCTGGGCCAGGCAACCTGTGGGTCTGGCAAGAGAGAATGGATCAGCACGGCCTTGGTCTCGACTGAACAGACCAGAATTTGTGAAGTATTTTGTATGGAATCTAACACCAGGAGGGAAGGGAAAGGTGGAGCAGGGCAGAGAGCACAGTTCGGGTCTCTTCCTCCTGAAGAACCTTGTGCAAGTCTTAGAGAAGAAAAGGAGGAGGAGAAAAGGCTATTCGGCAGGAAGGAAGGTAACAGGGATGTGAGGAGAGGGGATGGACCAGAGCAAGCCCAGCTGGATAACTCCCATCCTCCAGGCCCTGGGCAGCCCCAGTTTGGGGGGAGCAGTACCTTGTAGTCCATCTGCTCAGAGCAGTTGAACACGTACACCATGATGCCTAGGGCACGGCCCAAGTCCTTGGTGGTCTCCGTCTTGCCAGTGCCAGCAGGGCCCACAGGGGCCCCACTCATGGTCAGGTGCAGAGACTGGGTCAGGGTGATATAACACCTGCACGAGGGAAAAGGGGAAAGAGACTGAGCTGGGTGCCACAGGTCACTCCAGTGCACTCTGCAGAGCCCTGTGCCCTCCCTTGGAATAGCTCTGTGTGAGCATGGCCAAGCTGAAAGTCCTCTTGGGCATTAACAACCACCTCTGCCCTTCTGTGACTTGTCCAGAGAATCACAGAATCATAAAGGTTGGAAAAGACCTTTAAGATCATCAAATCCAACCATCAGGACAGCACCAGCACCTTGTTCACCACTAAACCATGTCCTTTAGTGCCACATTCACGTGTTTTTTTAACAACTTCAGGGATGGTGATTCCACCGCTGTCCTGGGCAGCCTGTGCCAGGGTTTGACAACACTTCCAGCAAAGAAATTTTTCCTAACAGCCAGTCTGAGCCTCTCCTGGTGCAACTTAATGTCGTTTCCTCTCATCCTATCCCTTGTTCCCTGGAAGCAGAGCCTGACACCCTCCTGGCTGCCCCCTCCTGTCAGGGAGTTGCAGAGAGTGACATGGTCCCCTCTGAGCCTCCTCTCCTTCAGAAAAGTCCCCCAGCTCCCTCAGCTGCTCCTCAAATCCAAGAGATCCTCATCTCTCACTGGGGTCTGCCCAACCCCTTTACTCCAGGCTGTGCTCTCTTTGGACTGTCACACTCATTGACATTGGGCATGTCCAGGATAGCAAAAGGAAAGGTCAGCTTCTCTGAAAGATCTTCCTCTGGCTTCCCAGTGCTCTTCAGCCTAAAGGATCCCATTCCCCATCACAATTAAATACCTGCTCTGATGGCCCAGGAATGATTCCACAGAAAGCCCCCAGAGCTTCTCCATCAGGCTGATGATGGATCCCAGGGAGGTGCCCACATGTGGGTGTCTGTACACCCTGTACAAGCCACAGAACGGTGTGGCCATGGCCAACAAACTGCTTGGGGGCTTGGCTTAGCTGACTAACACGGGTGACCAGAGCCACCTGAGATGCTCACAGCCACTGAAGCATCACATAGAGTGGAAAGATATGACAAGGGACCCACAAGAGACTTGCACACATCTGTATGGGCAGCAGGTGGGACAACTCAGAGCATCTCATGTCATTGTCTGTGTTCCCGCTGAGATCGGTGACCCAATGGCAGATGTGTCCTTCAGGACAAGATGAAAGCTCTGGGACTGCCCAGCCCTGCAGGGTGTGGACACCTCGTGCCCAGGCAGGTGCCCACCATGAGTATCTTCACCTGGGGGTTGCATCCTGGGATCTGAGGCACAGGCGCTCCAGAGGGTAACACTGTAAAATCCCAAACCAAGTGAGAGTTGGAGCTCTGCCACCGGATTGCTGGGACATGGGGAAAAACAAGAGGCATGTGGGCATCCGAAGTAAAGCCCCCTTTGTCTGGCAGCTCTGTATGCAGCTGCCTGGCACAGCCCAGACGTGAGGGAGTTCCCCAGGGCCTCACCTGTCGGTCAGGGGGGTGATCACGAGCCGAGAGGTGTTGCCCAGGTACTCATAGGAGTACAGGAACTGGGCGTCGCAGATGTTGGCAAAGCAGTGCCGCTCCTCATCCGACCAGCGGTGCCGGAGCTGTGACAGCCACAGGAACGCCTGGGTGCTGTCCACCTGCAATGTGCCACCAGCACCGTCATGGCAGGGCAGGGGTGCCAGGCACACACAGCTCAGGGGCCCAAGGGGCACTGCGAGGGAGTTGTCACCAGCTATGGACTGATCACTGCAGGGGAGGGAGGAGTGTCACTGCTCCAGCTCCCAGAGGGTAAGACCAGATGATCCAGAAATCTGTGCTCAGCCTAGCTGCCCCCCAGAAACACAGGTGAGGGTAAAGCCACAACCCAGCACACCCAGGGCACCTTCCCAGCCACCTGCAGGGTGGGATGTGAGACAGTGTCAAGGACAGAGTGATTAGAGAGGTGGAGCCCCTCTGTTCTAGAGCAAGGCTGGGAGAGCTCAGGGTGTTCAGTCAGGAGAAGAGAAGGCTCCAGGGAGACCTCAGAGCCCCTTTCAGTGCCTAAAGGGGCTCCAAGAGAGCTGAAGAGGGACTTTGGACAAGGGCATGGGGTGCCAGGATAAGGGAGAATGGCTTCCCACTGCCAGAGGGCAGGGACAGATGGGATATTGGGAATGAATTCTTCCCTGTGAGGCTGGTGAGGCCCTGGCACAGGGTGCCCAGAGAAGCTGTGGCTGCCCCTGGATCCCTGGAAGTGTCCAAGGCCAGGTGGGACAGGGCTTGGAGCAGCCTGGCATAGTGGAAGGTGTCCCTGCCCATGGCAGGGGGGTGGAATGAGAAGAGCTTTAAAGTCCCTTCCAACCCAAACCTTTCTGGGAGTATATGAAGACAGGGCAGTGGTATGGGAGTGGTGGACAAACCCCAAGCGATTCCCTGTGGCCCCACACCAGAGCAAGAAGGCTATAGAAAGAAAAGCCCAAATGCATTTCCTTATGGCCATGTGTGCCCTGCTGAGCCAGGCAGTGCTCCCAGTGCCTGTGCCTGGTCTGTCACTCTGTGATGTCCCCTTCAATGCCCAGCATGGCCCATGCTGAGCTGGGAGCACCAACCTTCTGTGCTATCATCTTTGCCACCACGTCCCGCGCGTGCACGTCAATGGTGCAGATGGTCATGATCTTCTGCCTGTCACCCTTGGAGAGCTGCCCCAGCAGCATCTTCACCAGGGTGTTCAGCTGGGCCACTTGCTTCTTGTGGTACTCCTTCATGGCCTTCTCGTAGCCTTCCTTCATCCTGGAGAAGGCCATGCCCACCTCAGCAGTCCACCAGATCTGGGTGCAGCAAAGAGCCACCTGGGGAAACAGACTGGCTCAGCAGCAGGGGAACACCAGGGCTTCCTTACATTTGAGAGTGTCTGATCCATGGGCAGATCAAGGATGAAGCATCCCTGACATGAAATTGAGTATTTTGTCATATGGTATCATAGCAGGCAGGAGAGCAGGGATCCATTTTACATCCATTGAAATCCCATCCCAGACACATCCAGCAGCTGCTCATCAGTAAATGAGCCCCATTCACGGTAAATGAGCCCCTTCCCCATGTCTGACCACATGGGAGGCTGAGCTGGAAACCACAAGGCTGCCAGAGGGGCATCCAATGGGCTCCTTCCTCTCATCAGGCCTCACCAATTTATTCACTCACCTCTCTGGGGGTAGGGGTTTCCTGTGACCCCTGGGGTGCAGCAGGCACTGCCCAAGTCCCTGAGCTGCATCCTGCTTGGAGCTCCAGTCAGAGCATGGAGCTCAGCCTGGGAATCCCACAAGAGATGGCCAGGAGAAAGGAGCACTCACCCCTCCTCTATCCTGAGCAGCACAGCCAGAAACATTCCCATCCACAGCCAGAGACCCCGCTGGAAGCAGGGAAGGGCAGGACAGCAGGGGAAGTCCAGGTGCCCCCAGGAGCAGGGACAGTACCTGGGCAGGGTGGTCAAAGAGCCACTGGTCCCTCGGCTTGTCCTCGTATGCTGCCACGGCCGCTGTCATCTCATCCCTCACTGTGGCCCTCATGGTGTCCAGCAGGCGACTGAGCCACACCTCGACCTATAGAAGGGATTAAATCCCAGGAATATTCCTGGTCCTCTTTGGCAATGAGGGATGGCAGGGAGCGGGACAAGCAGCTCAGCTCTCCAGTCAAACAAGCCTCAGGCCTCCTCCAAACTGGGGGACGTAGCCATTTCTGGTCCTGCAGGATCAGCATCCCTTTCCAGACACCAAGGCAGGTTTTTGTGGAACTGCAGCTATAGGAGGAACCAAAATGAACTCCACTGAGGAGCAATTTAGGTCAGCGTGTTCCAGCTCCAGGCCATGACAGAGTCACCTGCGGGACTGGAGCACAATCTGCCAGCAGCAAGAGAATGCTGGGAACACAATTCCTGCTGAATTTAGTATTTCACAGACAAAGTCCTCACTGAAAGGAGAGTTTAAATGCCAAGTGCTATCACCGGGAGCTCAGAGCTGGCATTACCTGCTTTAGCTTCCTATAATTGTCCGTGGAGAAAAGTGCAGCTACAGGGACAGAAAAGCTGAGCAGTAATCTGATCCTTAAATTTTGTACTTTGACTCATCCTATGAAATAAGGAAGATCTGGAAAACAGGGGGAAAACCCTTTTCTTTCCAAAGGTAACCATGCAGAAGTACTATGGAATAATTTAATCTATTTTCAGTCTGTATCCCTTCTCAACTGGGAGGGTAAGAGTAACCTTCAAAATGTCTTCCAGTAATTAAAATTAAAAAGCCTAGTAAAGAATAGGCCACAGCCCTCCTTCACACCATGGGCTGTGGGGACCCATCCAGAGCAGGACTAGAGCTGTGGTTAAGCAAGGATTAAGTTCCACACCACCTCTTCCAGCCTTTCTCAGAGAGGTAGTGCAGTGGAACTCTACAAGATCTTGGCCAGGGATGCCCATCCAAGGGCTGGGAGAGCAGGTTCCACCAGGCAGTTTGGACAGACAAGGTTTCCCCTCTCACCTGACCACTGCAGTCACAGGGTTCACTGAACTGGACATATTCCTCCTCTCTACTGTACATTCCCAGGCCAACCTTTGTTGTCTTTTGCTTGGAGTCCACCTGGAATTTCAGCTTGGCCAAGTTGTCAAAGAGCTTGGAAAGGTGACGCTGCACCTGCAAAAGGGATTGTATAAATAAAGTGACGGAGACAGCACAGGCAGAGCAGAGATCAGCAAAGGTGTGACAGCCACAATCCTGCTCACAAAGCATGACTTGGACATCTTGGCAGCACCACATCTTCTTACTCATGGCCAGCATGCTGCCAACACAAGCCTCTTGCTGTCCTTCTCAGTATTTCCACCTACTTGTACCTCATTTAGAACACAGACAAGCCCTAATAAATCCTGAGATCTCCCAGGCAGGGCAAAAGCACAGAAACCATCCAAACACTGCATGACCCCCAAGTCCCAATTTCCCTGCATATAGTGCTGCTCCACCCCGCTCCCCTTTGTCCTGTTCTCAGCACTGGGGAGTTTTCCTCACTAGGAACCTTTCTAGTTTTTCCCTCCTATAAATCAATTTTGTGCCAAAGAAAAGTCCTGAATTTTTCTCCATGAAGACAGATCTTTGTTTCTGCCCAAGACCTGGCATAAACAGTTCAACAATCCAGACAAAACCCTCATCTCAACCAAAAGTACTTTTCCAGAAGGAGCAGAATGATTCAGTCCTGTCCTGTTCACAGCCAGCTGGGTTTGCAAAGCCAAAGGGAAGACACTGGCACAGCTCCTGAGGCTCCCAACACCAGCACCTTCCTGTGGGAGCTGAGCAGGTCACCAGAGCTTCTGGAGCACCACATCACACACAGCTACATCCCTGTGTCACAGCGGTCCCACGGGAAAGGGCAGCCCCCAGAGCTGTCCCAGCCAGGTGCTGCCTCTCTCCATGACAAATGAGACAGAGAGACGGACAAACTCGAAGGGCAGGATGGGAAAAGAGAACAACCTGTACTTCCTAGTGCTCTCCTGCTTTCAGGGAAAGCTGGGAGCACTGGGGAGCAAGAGGCTAGAAAGCAGTGCCACAGAAAGAGACCTGGGGGTGCTGGTCCATGGCCAGCTGGATCTGAGCCAGCAGTGCGCTGGCAGACAGCAGGGACAGCCCTGTCCTGCAGGGCATCATGCCCAGCATGGCCAGCCAGGGGAGGGAGGGGATTGTCCCGCTCTGCTCTGCACTGAGGCGGCCTCACCTCCAGTCCTGGGGGCACTTTGGGCACCACAATTTTAAAAAGACATTAAAGCATTAGAGAGTGTCAAGAGGAGGGACATGAAGATGGTGAAGGGCCTTGAGGAGCCATATGAGGAGCAGCTCAGGGCACTGGATCTGTTCAGAGGGGAAAAGGAGACTGAGGTCAGAGCTCACCAGGGGCTGCAGAGGGGCAGCTCTGATCTCTGCTCCCTGTGACCAGGGACAGCACCCAGGGAACAGCTGGAGCTGTGTGAGGAGAGGGTTAGGTTGGATATCAAGAAAAGTTCTTCTGCAGAGGGTGCTGGGCACTGCCCAGGCTCCCCAGGGAATGGGCACGGCCCCGAGACTGCCAGAGCTCCAGGAGCGTTTGGACACCCCTCCCAGGGATGCACAGGGTGGGATTGTTGGGGTGTCTGTGCAGGGCCAGGAGTTGGATTTGATGATCCTGGTGGGTCCCCTCCAGCTCAGGATCTCCTATGATCCTATAGCTTGTCTGTCCAGTTCTCACTCCCTGTCCCACAGAGGATTCCGACTCCTCAGGAGCTGTCCCACAAGTGGCCACAGCCCATCAGTTTCTTACCTGGCCAAATCTCAGGAAGTGCCAAGTGGATCAAGAAGCAATGGACACTCAGCTTCCCTACCAGGACAAGCACATCTCCTTTCAAATCTTACATAAACCATGGAACCCTGTTTTACACCTGTAAGTGGACAGGCTCAGCAATCCCCACTGTCCACTCCCAGCCCTGGCCACTCTGCAGGACCTTGGCTGTGCTCCAGCACTTGATACAATTCTGCCACCAGAGCCCAGAATGCACCTGAATCTGCACCAGTTTGATATCCAGTTCAAGTGGATAATATCATTGTCTATTTAATCCTCCTTTAGGAATTATCAGGCTTTGAAACTACAGTGGAAAGGCTGAGAGCATATCCATGTATGATCCTGCCTGACATTTACTTTGATTTTACTGCAAATAGTTTTGAATAACAGAAAGCACCAGAAATTTCTCCTTACTCCATGGAGCATTTCAACCCAGCAGCTTTTCTCTGCTTCCTGTGTTTTCTTTCTCTCTCTCCATTTTAAGCATCAATCAGCTGTGCATTTATGACACTCTGTGGGCTGAAATCCCCCAGCAGCAGCAAACAGATCCAAGCAGAGTTAAAGGTTAGTGGCAATAAGAGCATTTCCAAGCCTGCCCCATTCACGTGCTGACACAAACGCTGAAAATGAGGAAAAGCTTAAGGAGGGTGAGATTCCTCACTATTAAAAGGTGGAATAAGAAATTGATTACTTACGCAACAGTCTCCATTTGCTGTGAACATGTTGATTTGGTTTACACACCAACCTTAGGATTAGTGATGCCTCCCAAACCAGGCTGGTCAGAGCATGGCATTGCCAGGCAAAGTGGCTGAGGTTTCCTGAGAGCAGCTCCACTACTGCAATGCTCCATATGGAAAAGCACCTGCAAGACTGAACCCTCTGAACCCTGCCCAAGGGGGACAGAGGGTTCTGATCCCTGGGAATGGAGGGAAGGGCACTGTGAAGCCATTTCTTACAACAGGAAAGTTACTGCCAGCTCCTCCCCAGGAGGATCCATCAACCCTCCTGAGTCAGCAGGAGAAATGGTATATCTGGGGGCATTCCCCATGCCTGGCATTCAAACACCATCTCAGAAACCCAGTACAAGGTCAGGCACACACCTGGCCCTGAGCCACAGCCACTGCCTGACCACCAGCTGCTCACCTCTTGCAGGCTGTGCTCCTCCCTGCCCTGCCATCAGGACATCCCACAGTCTTTGCACAGCAGAAGGAAGAGGGACTTATGAGAAATTGCCTCTTTTGCCTAAAAACCCAGCCCTCTACAAACCACCAGCGGTCAACATTTCCACACTGGAATGACCAGTCTGGGGCTCTTTGTTTGGTGGCATCCAAGGTCAGCAACAAGTTTTGGATGAGATCCTCGAGAAAGTCGGTTTCCTGCAATATCACTGTATCCCAGCAGAAACAAACCCACTGTCTTTATGGCACAAAACCCATGGAGGTGCTCTCTGAACCTGCCACAAGCATCACCAGGGTTAGACCAGACAATACCCAGTGCAATGTTGCCTGTAAGTGATGACAGATGGAGATCAGCTGTGAAAGAGTTATTAATCCACGTAGGGTGGGAGAAAATCACTCCAGAAAGGACACTAAGGAGAGTCCCAGGACAACACCTTCCACTGTGACACTACTGACAGCTGGAAAATGCAAAGGTGATGCAGTGCAAGCCTTACCAGATGTGGGTTGGTGCCATTGGAAAGAATATCCAGTAAATCTGCAGAAGAAATGAAGTAAAATCTGGGAAAAGCCAACCTTTTCATGTCCAAATATTCAGCCAAAGCCTTCTCACACAGAGACAACCTGAGGAGACAAAACAGAGCCCAGGACAGCTGGGTAAATACCCTGCCATGATTCATGCTGGCCTTTGACTTCTCAGGCAGTTTCTCCCCACCACAGGGAAGTGCCAGGCACAAGCTGAGCCTGCAGCCTGCTCCTTCCCACAGCCCTGAACAGATCCACAAAGCACAAGGGAACTCACAGCTCACTCTCTACTCCAGGGGTCAAACACTCAAGAGTCAGGGCAGCCTCATAAAAAAGCAGAAGCACAAGTGAAAGAAGAGGTTGGAAAGGTTTGCAGTCTGACCCACTGTTTTACATAACCTCGTAGCTGCCACAGGTGGTGGCATCTACTGGGATGAACATTTCCAGAACTGCTTTTATTCTAATGAGCCCCATTCTAAAGTCTGATTCCAACCAGCTCAGCTTTTTGTGTTTGCAAAGCATGAAAGGAAAGTTGTTTGCTCTGGTCTAAAATGAATCTTGCAGTGTTCACATGCTAAACTGCTGCTGAGCTTACAAAGTTCCTAAATAACATTCTCTGTGAGGAACATCAGCCTTGTTCAATTGAAAAGAAAATCAAATCTTTATTTGAAATGGAGAGCTACTACTGACACAACAGCTTAGCATGGACTTTGAAGTGTTTTTCAGGCAGATTCATATATTAAGTGAGAAGTGTCTCCATTTCAGGGCACTCAGGTCTGTCTCGGGGAGTTGTGCCTTGTGTCAAGGGTATACAGGGATAATTTTGTAAATTAAATGGGCTCAGCTCTGCTGCAGATATCACAGAATTATGGAAGGGTTTGTGTTGGGAGGGACCTTAAAGCTCATCCAGTCCCAACCCCTGGCATGGGCGGGGACACCTTCCACTATCCCAGGCTGCTCCAAGCCCCATCCAGCCTGGCCTTGGACACTTCAGGGATCCAGGGGCACTCTGTGCCAGGGCCTCCCCACCCCCACAGGGAAGGATTTCTTCCCAGCACCCAGTGTAAAGATACAGCGGAATGCCTGGCCCTGAACATGTGCAAATCAATATTCAGGATGACAGCATGCCAAATTCCACTCAGGGGCTTCAGAGTGATGGGTCACAAATACAAAAACTTGAGAAAGATCAGAAAAGATGTGATTTGTGAATGCACAGGATGCACAGCATCAGAAAAAGCCTTGAAGCACAGGTTCAACCAACTTCTTATGGTTGATTCCAGTCTCTGACAAAATCCTGGGACTGAAGCTCTACATACCTACTCTGGAGGTCCTCCAGTTGTTGGGACAGACCTGGTTTATTGGTGGCTTCAACTACATTTGGGGTTTTCTGAACTTCATAGGCCAGTTCTTCAAAATCCACATCAATCCCTTCAAAGCGTTTGGAGTCCTACAAAGGGACATAAAGGACACAAAGGTCACAGCAACACTCCAATGGTGTGCTGAGGGATCCCATCTTTGAAGGCTGTCTTTGGGGTGAGGGGAAAGTTCCTCCCTCACCAGTGAAAGGCACATTCCTCCTCAGCACAGCTGTGAGTCTGGAATAACACTGGGAGCTGGGCTGGAGGCACCCTGAGGAGGTCCCCAATGCCACCTCTGCTCCATTTCCCAGAGCAGGAGCAGGAGAAGAGCTGCCCTCCCCCAGCACCAGTGTTGAAGGCCGGGGAGGGGAAGCCGCCAAAGCTGCCTGGGCCAGCTCTGTTTGATGATTTGCAGTGTCTGAGTAATGATCTCAGTCCTCTCCCCTCCGAGGGAAGAGGGAACATGCCTGCAGCACTGAAGGAAGGCAGCAGCTCTGCTCAGTCCCCAGGAACTCTGTGTTTGCCATGCCAGGGTGGAAGGGGGAAGATCAGCCCCTCAGCATGGCTCAAGCACAGCCTGGAGTACAAAAACATCCTGGGGGAACAACCACAGCACTGAGGGAGCCTCCAGAGAAGTGAGGCAGCAGGAGAACAGCCCTGCTTTGGGGAATTTGGCACTATAAATAACCTCATTTAATAATGGAGCCTCTTCTTTCAACACTTTCCAAAACAGGAAATATGGGATTTGGGGGCTCATACCTGGGGAAGCTGAGCCCGGATATCTTCTGAGCCTATGAAAATGCTCTCCAGGTGAGACCACGTGTGCTGCACCTCGAACCAGAGGGAGATGACAGAGTCAGCAGTGGAGAGCTTCCTCTGCCAGGCAGACACCTCCTCCAGGAAGAAAGTAATGTATTTGGATGACATTAAATTCTGCAGCTGCACCTGGTTGTCTTCTAAAGCTTCAATGAGCTCCTCATCTGACTTCAGCAAGGGGATGTTGGTGTGGGGGTGAGGCTCATACTGAAACTCCCTGGAGCTCCAAGTCATACTCAGCTCCTTCAGCACCTTCTCTATGCTCATTTCTCGCACTGCTTTATCCACAATGCCATGGACCTCCCCCTCAAATTTATGCAGGTTTAGCTTGAGGAGGTCAGCCAGGGTGGTGTCCAAGCCCATCACAAACCCCACACCTGTCACCTGCATCAGCTGGTTCCAATGCCTTTCCCTGATGGCAGGATTTTGAAGTTCTGACACAGCCTTCAAGGCTGTCAGCATGTTCTTTACCTTGCTGTCCAGCCCACTGAAAGCATCCCACGCCCTCATTTCCTTATCCAAATTCCGAATCTCTCTTGCAAATTTTTTGCACTCCAGATCCATGTTCTCCACATTAATGTCCACCCATTTGGTGGTCTGCCAGTCATCAAGGCTGGTGTTCACCAGGGAGATCATGTCCCAGAGCTCTTTGAGAAGACACAGCTCCTTCCTGCACTGCTTCAGTTGTTTATACTCTGGCACCATGACTTCAAACAGACCAGCTGATTCATAAATCGAGGTCATGGATAACTCCATCTGTTTAATCTCCATGTGCTTTGCATCCAGCAGTTGATAAGGCTTTTCTGTGTCAAACCTAGAAATAAATGTTTATTCTTCATAAGTGATATTGTAACAACTTCTAAAGAACTCATAAAACAAACAGTGCCTCCGAGAGCCACGGGGGAGATGAAAGGTCTCTACTACACCCTGATGGCTGAGCCACGTGGCACTGCTGACATCACCCAAACCCAACCTCTTCCCAGGGACACAACACCGCAGGCACAGCAGGCTGTGAGCAGGGAAGAGATCTGTGGATCCTCAGGACATGCAGGGATGAGCTTTTTTCTCTCCAGGCCCATGTGATGCTGGAACACCTGTACCTGAAGGGAGCTTCCCTCCCGAAGCACTCCCGGAACCGGAGCTGGTGGGCGTCGAAAATGGCACAGCTCTGGCGCAGGGCTGTCACCTCACTGGCCTGCAGAGGGGCCACATGCTGCTTCACGGCCAGCGCCAGCTTCTTCACCTGGCTCCACTTCTCTGGCAGCTCCTGCAGGCACAACAGCACTGCTGAGGCAAGATTGACTCTGCGGGGTGAGATCTGTTCATGGATAACCACAGAAGGGGAAGAGCAACAGATCCTGTGGCTAAAACTGCAGGGGAGGTTGGTTGGGATGCCCCAGGTCATGCTTGGGGAGGTTTAGTTTGGATATGGGGAAGAAGGCTCACAGGAAACATTGTAAAGCATTGGAACAGGCTGCCCAGGGCAGTGGTGGAGTCACCATCGCTGGAAGTGTTCAAAAAACCTGTGGATGTGGCACCTTGGGGACATAGTTCAGTGGTGAAGACAGTGGTGGTGCTGGATGGATAGTGAGATTTTATGATCTTAAAGGTCCTTTCCAACCTTGACAATTCCATGGTTGCCAAGGGTTTGGCTGTCCCCAAGTTCTCTCTTCTCCATGTACTGTGCAAGCCCACAGGAAAGACTTTGGGTTTCTTTCCGTCGTAGTTCACACTCTTGAGGACATTAATGGAGACCCACCATGCAAAGAAGGGAAACAGCTGGAGGCAGCTCTGAGGCAGCAGAGATGGCCAGGGCAGGGCCAGCCCCTCCTGAGGGGTCTCTTCCTGGCATTTTTTATTACAGTCTCAGTAGAAACCACTAGCCATGACCATGGCAGGACACACACAGAGCTGTTTCCTTCTTTTCCTACCAACCAGCACCTCCAGCACATCCATCTCCACAGCCACGGAAGGAGAGGTGCCTAGAGGAACTTCTGGTTTTCCTACCCTATACAGGAGGGAATGAATCATTCACACACAAGTGTTGCTGTCACTCGCCAGAAAGAACAACTCTTTGGCTATTTCCTGCATCTGGATGGCTGCTTGACATCCTCATTTCTTCTATCAGGAGAGTAAATCAGTTATTTGAAGGTATTTGCACAAGCAGGCACACACCAGCAGCTCCCAGGCAGGGGCATTTCGTGGAGCTGTGTTCCCCACAGGACTGGGCTTTATGGTGGATGAAGACACTGCTGATGGAGCTCATCTCTGTCCCCCAGCACTGGTTGGGTACTTCATCATCTCTTACAACCTTCATCTCATGGTCCCCTTTGCAGAAATGAGAGGAATTCCCAAAAGAAAACTGACTCATGACAGCCAGATGTGGAAAGGTGCCAAAATGCTTTCGTAACCTGCTCCCAGTGATGTCCTCTGGGTAAAGCAGGCCTTGTGGTCTGACCCAGAGGAGGACTAAAGTCCTGTAAGAAGGCAGCTCCTCTGCCAACATTATCCTTCCCATCTCCATAGCTGCCAAGAACCAGCTTATTTAAAAATAATTATAATTCAATGTAATGAACAGATGGATTTGAAAATGCATTAATTTTTTTTCAAGAGTAATCGCTGGGAGTTGGAGCAGGCAATTCTATGTTTTTCACACAAAACAAAAGGCTTAATCTCTGCTTTAAGAGAAAAATCTCAATATAACTCCAAAATTTAGAGCTATTAAGGTACATCCTGCAATAGCAAAATACTGCCCACTGAGGCCCTCTAATGACAGGGAGCAGGGCCTTGAATATCCCTGGGATGCTCCTCCACTCCCTCTCCCTTTGCCTTCTGCTCCTGGGCAAACTGCTGTGTCCACCACAAGTCCTCACCCACCTCCAGCTGCTGGTGGACTTCCTCTGGCAGCTGCTGCTCGTAGGCCCTCAGCAGCTCAATGGTTGCCTTCAGGGGCTCAAACATGGCATCAGTGGCACTGTGACGTTCCTTCACAGCCAGCAGGTAACCCATGACCTCCACCAAGCCACCACAATCACCTTTCTCCACCTTTCTGCTCAAACCTTTCTCGGCAGTTTGGATGAACTCGTCCAGGTCAGCCAAGCTGCAGAGCACAAAGCAGGGAAGCACAGGATGAGGGCAGTTCCTCTGGAATTAATATCCAGCCTCAGAACTGCAACTCCTGCTCAAAGGTATCCCTGGATGTGGTACAGCTTCCTTCAAGGAACAGAAAGACAGGCAGGGACTTCTCAAGTTGGAGACAGAGAGTCTCAAGAACAGCGACAGTGAGCTTAGGAGGGCTCTGGAGGGGTGTCTTTGAGAGGACACTTTTACTGGGATGGTGGGGAAGCCCTGGCACAGGTTGCCCAGAGAAGCTGTGGCTGTCCCTGGATCCCTGGAAGTGTCCAAGGCCAGGTTGGACAGGGATTGGAGCACCCTGGGACAGTGGAAGGTGTCCCTGCACATGGCAGGGGGGGCACTGGATGGTCTCCAAGGTCCCTTCCAACCCAAACCATTCTGAGATTCTATGACAGTTGTCACCCCATCTCTTCCACTACAGATATCCAAGCTCCCCAGCTGAACCTGACACATTGCGAAGCTGTAACAAACAGGGATTCTCCTTCATAAACTGCCTCACCTCACAGGGCAGCTTCCTCCTGCAGGTGGAGGGTGCAGGTGACACAAACTCACAGCAGTTCAGAAAAGCAACCGGACATTTGTGGGAGGAAAAAAAATCCCTCCTGGACTTTAAAATTAAGATCCCTGTCTCTCAAAGCTCTTGAGCCATAAACTATCACAGACAAGGAGAGTGTTTGGGGCATGTTTCCTCACCTGCTTATCCTGTTCTTAACCTCACCAGCTACTGGGCACTTTCACCAGAGGAACAATGGGCTCCTGGGTCTCAAAACACTTTTTAAGTGCCTGCTTAAATACTCTGGATGCTGCTGGGCCTAAAAGTATCCTTAAATACTTCACCTAATAAAAACTAAACTGCTGAGTCAGGGACTCTCAATAACAGCTCCTAAATGCTTGTTCTCTACCACACGAAACCTCTTTGCAAAGAAATTATCTGACAGAATCGTAGTGCTGAAAAGCACACGAGAGATCCTATCACCACCCCAGGCAGCAGCCTTCTCTTCTGATGTCTGGGAACACTTCCCTGGGAGCATCCACAACCTGAGACACCTTTCAGTTGTGATTAAGTTGTGACCAATAAATCACCCAAGGCATTGTCCTGCTCAGAGCTGAGCAGCTCTGCAGAGCAAGGAACACGTGTTAATGCAATAGTTGGAGCCCAAACTGCTCCTTTTTGTAGCCTGAAGACACCTCCTCATGACTGCTCATGCCAAGCTAGCCAAATCATGGGCTTTTAGAAACCTCATAACATCAATGCAGATTGACTGATGGCCGCCATCAAATCCAAGCAAGCCCAGAGCCCCGACAGAGATGGGATTATTTGGCTCAGGATAAGTGGGCAAACACACGCCCTGTCTAACACCACACATCAGGTTCCAGGGGCATTGGCTCAGAGACATCAGATGTACAAAGTGATGTCACTGTTCCCAGCTCACATACAAGCAGAGACCAGGGCACAGGAGACACAGGGATGTGATGGAGCTGGTGTGCAGCATGGGCCCTTCTCTTGCTCCTGTATTAGCTCTGGAGGCTGTCACAGCTCCGAGGCTGCCAGAGCTCCAGGAGCCTTTGGACAACGCTCTCAGGGATGCACAGGGTGGGATTGTTGGGGTGTCTGTGCAGGGCCGGGAGCTGAACTGGGTGATCCTTGTGGATCCCTTCCAACCCAGGGTATTCCACAATTCTATAACTGACTTGGCTATCCGTATGAAATGATAAAGCCCAGCCAAGACAAGAGAAATCCCAGTGCAGGTCCCAGGAGAAGAGGCAGGACCAGCTCTCACCTGTGCGTGACGTGGTCCAGGAGGTGCTGCTTGAACACCAAGCTCCACCTTTTAATCTCATTGAGCAAGGCTGCCTTGAAAGGCTGGGCATCGAGCCTCAGCCAGCCCTGGAAGGTGCTGATGGGCTGCATGAGAGTCACCTCCTGGTAGAGCTGCTCGTAGGAGCTGATCTGCTCCCTGAACTGCTGCAGTGTGGGCGGCGCCTCAGGGACCCAGTCCTCATCATGGGCCTCAATGTCGGCGGCTGTGAGGATGCGGCCGTAGAGCAGGAATTGGCGGCACAGCTCCCTCCTGTCCTCCCCGTACAGGTGCGAGTAGCGCTCCAGCCCCGCACGGTGCTCGCAGCACGCGCCCACTGCGGCCTGCACGCGGCTCAGAAGCTCCTGGCGCGCCGCAGACAGGTCAGACATGTCCTCCAGGTCAGCCTGGACAGGGGACAGATGGGACAGGGGACACAGAAGGGACAGGGGAGAGGAGAGAGAGGAGAGAAAGGAGAGAAGAGAGAAAGGGGAGAGAGAAGAAGGGAGAAGGGAGAAGGAAGAAGGGAGAGAAAAGAGGGAAGAGAAAGGATAGAGGATAGAGGAGAGAAAGGAGGGAGGGAGAGAAGGGAGGGAGAGAGAGAAGGGAGGGAGGAGAAAGGAGGGAGGAGAGGACAGTGATGTGGGAGCATGTGGCACCTCCTCACTGCCACCCAGCACAGGAAAGCCCCACAGCACAGACCTGGTAGTGGCAGAAGCCGCTGTGCACAGCCAGCCGGGGCACCAGCGAGGAGATGTGGTAGATGCCGTTGAGAAGACTTTCCACCATGTCACAAAAGCCATCGTTGGTGCCAGGGTCCAAGGGCGGGTGAAACACCAAATCTGGGATCACCAAATCCAGCTGCACCTCAAACAGGGGAGCAAGCCCTGCGTTGGGGTCTGGTGGGGAAGAACAGGGACGTCAGGGTCTTTTTCAAGGAATCTTGAGCCACCACTAACATCCTACTACAAGATACCACATGCCCTGCAGGGACAGCAGGAGGGTGTGGTGGCAGACACACACTCACTGGGGTCTGCACAACCCATGGAGGTGTTGGCAAACCAGCTGTGCTCTGGTACCCACCAAAGACGGGGGGAACAGATGAGACACAAGTGATTTAAGGACCAGAAAACACCCTGAGGAGAAAAGGCTTGACGAGACCAGGCTCTTCAGCTAATGCAGAAGGAGTCTGAGAGCTGAACAATGCCAGCATGGAAATGCTTGCAGAGGAGAAAAACAACAGAAACCAAGTGGCTCTTTAATTTAGGCGTGAAAGGCATGAAAAAAAAAACAACAAACAGCAACCAGAAACTGAAGCCAGATTCAAGTTTTTAACAAGATGGTGAAGAACTGCATGCAATTCTCCAGCTCACTGTGCCTCCACATCCAGAAGGGAAGCATTCCTGGAGATGTGCTTTAGCTGGACACAAGCTGCTCTCAGCAGAGCAAGTGACCCTCTCTGGTGGCCTTAGGCAGGAGGGCTGGGCCGGTGACTCCTGGACCCAGCTCACCTCTGCCCAGGACTAATGCTCAGGGACTGAGTGTTTTATTTTGTGCCTTTCGGGAGCAGAACTGGCTCTTGAGACTCCCCACAGAGGAAAGATGGTGCCACCCTGATGCTTTGGGCATAGGAGGGTGGGAGGTGACTGATGTCCAAGCACAGACATGGGAGGATGCCTCAATTTTCTCTATCCATTAACCCTTGCAAACAGTGCACAGTCACTTCCATCTCTCCTCCTGAGCAATCCAATGGCCAGTGATGGAGTCACCCTCCCTTCCTGGAGGCTCCAGTGCCAGAGGAAAGCCAGGAAGGCTCTTGAGTATGAGGCAGCACAACTAGAGACGTCCTCTTGGAGAGGCTGAGCAGCCACTGCAGCCAGGGGACAGGAACCAGGCATCACCTGTGTTCTCCAGGAGGTACTTGAGTGAACACTCAATGGCAGTGAAGAATCCATCCAGGACTATCTCATCCACATAATCCAAATACACCTTCCAGGCATCAGATGCGGGGTCTGCAAGTAGGAGGCTCTGGTTTTCCTGGAAGACAAAGAAGATGCCTTCACACATAGCAGGGCTGAGTGTGTCCTAAAGAGAGCTGCCCACCCCTAAGGGCTGATGCTGGGGAGCACTGAGTATCAGCCTCGTGGAGGGATGGGAAAGATGGACCTTCCTACTGGGGCATGGCCACGATTTGCTCCTGTCAAGGGCTGCTTGGTCCCCAGGAACACTTCAAGGTGAAAATGGAGTGCAGAAGAGCCTTAGTTGGTCTTCCACATGTTCTCCTCCCTCTTCTCTGAGGCCGCAGGACTTGAGGCTTCTTTGCATCCCTTGGGCAGGGAGAACTGGGGGTCTCAAAGGCTTATCCTAATGAACCAATCTGGTTCTCCTCAGAATCTAAGGCCAGACAGTGACCCTCAGGCTGGGCCTAAAACCCATCTCCCTCCAGGCCAGGAGCTGTCCCTGACATGCACAGCACCTGGCTCCAGGCAGGTGAGGAGCAAAGCTTTGGACCTTCTCCTGGCTTGCAGAGGACTCTGAGCTCTGGCAAAGCTGCTGGGAAACACCAAGGTTCGGGACAGCAGTTTTTCTCCTGTCACTTAGCTTCTCCCTGGGCGGTCAGCATCACCTCCTGCTCCACAGAGGGCCATCAAGCCTGAAACCGAAGGGTCATCTCCAGCCTCTGTTCTCAGGTAAACACTTCAGAGGGGATTGATTTTCCCTTGGAGCAGGATCCCAAGCCCGATGCACCACTCCCATCTAGTGGCTCTCCAGCAGCCAGAGTTGGAGGCAGACCCTTCCCCAGTCTGCAGCTGCTGCTGGTCCTGTTCCGGGCTGGGAGCCCAGTGCTGCCAGCCCCACACCCCTAGTCTAGCTCACCCCTCAGAGCCAATATCAATTAACACTGGCTAAGGTTTTCAAATGGGTTCAGGGGGTTCATTTAAGGTGAAGCAGCTCTGGACATTTTCAGTGCCACAGAGACACATGGAGACTCTGAGGAGCCACCCACCCTTGAAGGTGCCCCCTCACCTTCATCAGTGAGTGGATCCTCTGCCCGCACTCCTTGATGAGGCTGTAGCGCCTTTCCAGGCGCTCCTGGCACTCCTCCATGCTCAGCACTGACTCCCTTTTGGAATCTCTCCTCTCGAATATGGGTGACCCCCACGAGTGCACGATGCTCTGGATCTCCTCAACATTGTCCTTGGCTTTCTGCACCCTCTGCTCCAGGTCACTGACGTCACCCATCACCCCAGAGATGTGATCCCAGACACCTGGGGAAAATGAGATGATTGATCACCTATTTTCAGAGCTGCTGGGCCAAGCTCTGGTGTTCCCTCCTTCAGACTTTTTCCCCGTGGTCTCATGTATTTCTCACTCATCCTTAAGGTAAGAAATTCACCAACTCAACCAGCAGAGCCACCTCTACCTCCCTTCTACCCCAACAAGCCACAGCAGGGACCACCAGAGTCTCTCCTCCCCAGAGCCTGGGCTAAACCTGAGGGGAGCAGGATTCTGTCCACAGCCCCAGTGGATCAAGGGAATGTGGAAAGGAGCAGGCACGCCTGGAGCTGCTCCTCATCTCTCCAGTGCTGGATATGCCAGAGAGTGCCCTGTCTGACTGGGAACTGCCACTGGGAACCAGGGAACAGAGACTGGGGACACAGGGGAATATGAGGAGACCCAGGTGTCACACAGCGCCAGCTCACCCTCCATCTTCCAGGTCAGTGTTTCTTCTGCCTCTCTCAGCTTCAAGTCGATGTCCCGCAGCTGCCTCTGCACCAGAGGATATTCCACCTCCAGCACTGTTCTCAGGACCTTGTTGTACTTGTTCCCCATCAGCTCCAGGCTGGCCACCAGCTGCCGGAAGGATTCCTTGCAGGAATAGATCTCAGCTGCCGCTGGAGGAATGGCTCCTGCCTGGCTGCCCCACAGGTAGCTCACCTCCCTCAGCACTGACACCAGCTGGGGAGGCAAGGCACAGAGCTGAGCACAGCACAGTCTTCCCAGCTCCTGGCATTCTCTCCAATCCATTCTGAGCATCACAGGGGTTTCCTGCTGGTATGTTCCCAAAGCAGTAAGCTGGAAAGGGCGTGGACAGCTCCTGGTCCATACGACCTGTTTCCCACTGATCTCTGACTCTGGATTTCTTCTCAGCTCTGTTAAGTACCAACCAGGAAAACCTAGGCAGCCTCTAAAAGCCACCATCATCTCTGGTCCTCGCAGCCATCCCCATCCATGTGGATCCCCTCTCAGATGAAGGCTGACCCACATCACAAGTCTCAGCAATACTGTTCCTGCAAGAGCCATTGACCATTATCAAAGTGAAAGATAAGATGGCTCCAGTTCTCTTGGTTTGCTGGGCTGATTAGCATAAAAAATAATTTTAAAAATATAGTACCATGGCCTCAAACCATCAACTCCTTCTGGTGCCACCTTCCATCAAAGATTTCTGGAGTCACAAAAGAAACCTTCCCTGGGTTTTTTACACCCGTTAAGAAGCTCAGATTTCAGGTACTCCCAACATGAATGTGCATCAGTAGGTGATGTCCCATTACTCCACACACCAGTATCAACCCTGCTCTGGACATGCTGACACCAGTTATTCATCTGGCTCCTGAGGGACTTCCTGCCACTAGCTTTAACCAGAATTTGCTCTGTTCAAACTGTAATCCTGGTACTTAGGCAGAGCAGATCTGTTGTACATCCTTGTTACCCACCAGGTGGATGGTTCCACAGACCACAGAGAACAGACCCAATACCAACCCCACAAGATGTCCCCCACAGCCTAGGGACATGCCACAGGAGGCATGAGAGCCAAGGGGCAGCAGCTCTTACCTGGGGATCAAAATTGACCGTAATCAGTTTGGTCTGTGGATGTCGCCGGATGAGTGGCTGAGCGAGATTGTACTGGGATTTTTCTGAGACTGTCTGGGACCAGTCTAAATACAGCTTTTCCTGATACCTGCCAGAAAAGAGGGACATCCACCATGTAGTTACCAGGCCAGCAGGGCACAGATGTAACTGAGTGGAAGTCAAGACCAATATGAGGAGTGAAGAACGTGAAGGAATGTTCAAAAACCCACCTGTGCCATCTCCACAATCAACAGGGCTTCCAGGACAAACACTCAAAAAACAGTGGCAGCATCAAGTCAGGAGGGCAAAGCTCTCTCAAGTACCAGTTTTAGCAGAGAATTCAGATTTGGAGAGAGACCTTCCAAAGCATTTAGCCTAGCGTGATTTATCAGCAGCTGGGGGTTTCCAAAGGTCTAGGCAGGACAGATGCCTAAAGCCACAGGGATGCTGGGGGTGGTGAAGCTGACCTCACTTGTCTGAGGGAGACCACGACACCCCTGGGATGGGAGCACAGAGGGCAGAATAGGGGTCTTGGAATCTCACATGTCATGGACAATCCCAACCTCCCAAGTGACAAAGTCTGTTCTCAATCACGTTGTCACCTGAGCACTCTGGGAAATGTCACCCAGGAGACAGCACCTCGAGGTGGTCACCCCAGACCATCTGTGGGGCTGCTCCTCTCTGAAAGGTTGTGCTGAATTAGCCAGCCCTGTTCTGGTAATGGGAACAGGGTTCCCTCCATCCACCCTGCAGGATCCAGCAGTCCAAGATCTCAGCTCCCTTCACTGTGGATAGGGAGCAGGGCCCTGCAGGAATCTCCTTCCTGGGGAAGAGGCTCCTCTCAAGGGACAGCCCAGGGCAACCAAGTTTAACATCAAACATTGAGATGCCAAATCCTGGGCAGTGACTCCCACTCCAAACTGTGGAATATACACATTACAGCCATTGCAAACACAGCCAGTGTGTGGGCACGAGAGAACAGAGACTTCTCGGAGCCCAGACTTTCCACCAGAGCAGCTCCTCCACCCGACAGCAGCTCACTCTGATGTTCCTGCTGGGCTGCACAGCCCCAGTTCCTCCCCTGCAGGATTCTCGTTCCAAGCCACCCAAGCAAACCAGTGGTACCCAGTGACAGGCTCCCTCCTCTCCCAGCAAGAAATTCCCTTGGGCTTGGCAAGGGACATTCCCAGGCCCTGGGCTGCCAAATATGCTGGAAGGTGGCTTAGGGGAGGGGAATGTTTCCTCACACAGCTACAGCCCTGCCTGAGCCCCCCGTACCTGTCAAGCAGCTGGATCATTTCCTCATATTTCTGCACCACCCTTCTTCCATGGGCAGAGTCCAGGCTCCTGGCAGCACAACAGACAGGGGTAACCTTTAGTCCTGGGGGCTGAGGTCTGCATTTACCCCTTCCCAAGGTCCTCCACAGTCTGCAGGCACACTCTCTTTGGATTTCACCCCCTCACATCACCCCAAATCCCTTCCCTGCCCAAAGGCTGCCCAGCCCCCTGTACTCTCTCTCAGGTGTTTCCATGCTGACCTGTAAAATGGCGACTAGCACCTGAGAAGGGAGAAGGGCCCAGGGCTGCTGGAAAAATCAGTTACCAAATACAACTTTTAAACATTTTACTCTTGACAGTTTTCTGTCACAGCTGTGCTCCACTAGATGCAGGTCACAGCTGTGTGAATGACTGTTTATATAATGTATAGAAAAAATATATAAAGTATATGCAATAACATATTATATAGATCGTGTATATAATACATAATATATATGTATGCACATATCTTCATTTTTCCTTTTCAATCCATTCTCCATCTCAAGCTGCACATAAGAAAGAGCCTCACCCCACCCTGCTGAGGGACTTGTCACTAACTGCTCTAAACAGAGGGGTAAAATCAACACTAAATGCAGGGACACGGGTTTCCAAGATAATAACAGGGATTTAGGTGATGAGAATTCTGGCCCTAGTTTGTTTTCTTGATCTTGGGAGATTGTTCCTTTGTTTAATGCTGAGAAAGTTGTCTTCTGCCAATACCGAAGAGCTGGGCTGCTCCCAAGGAGGTCCTGGAGACCATGCTGAGACAAATAGCAGGGAGAAAGGTTCCAATACCTATTTTAATTGCAACCTAGGGCTATGTTAAAAGCTGAAGAGCCTATCCGCTATCCCACTGTGCCTCCCAACCACTTCAAAACCAATCCAATTAAAGAGCTTCTTTAAAAAACAAAGATGGCAGGGAAGTGAATGGCTCCAGAGCAACCACTTCTCACTTCTTCACTAAGGATTGTTTCAGCTACAGCCATTGGATAACATTGAACACAAAAAGAACATCTAAATATTGACTAGAGACAGATTTCCAGATGGTCACAAAGCAATTTATCTGCAGCAGACACTCACAGCCGTGGGATGTGCCTGAAGTGCTCCAAGGGCCCTTGGATCCGCGCCCGCAGCTCCCACGCCCAGCCCAGCGCTCCAGCCACAGGAGGGACATTCTTGTGCAGGGGAGGAAACCCTGGCAGGGCACAGGGGAACAGCATTTCATGAGCACTGCAGCCCCAGAGACACCCACAGCAATGCAGCTCCATGAAACTGCCCTGGTTTCCAGGCTTCTTCCCTGAAATCCAACCTCTGCCACACGATGTAGATCTGGGTCCAGGGCAAGTGGCCCTGTGCCTCTGGATTTGGAATAAAGGATCAGAAGAGAAGCCTGGCATGTCCTGGAACCAGAGCTGATGCATGTTGAGATTGGGGTGAATTCCCTGCTTCCCACAAGCGCTAAGAAAGAGATTTCTGGCTGGGAGCTGGTTCTGACCATCCCAACTCAGAGCCACAGAACAACTCTCCCCAAAGTCACAGCAAATGCTGGATTCACCCTCCATGAATCTCCCCATTCTCTCTGTTAACGTGCACTGGTTCCAGCAGTGCTGCCTCTCCTGGACTTGCCTGGTTCCAGAACAGTCTTCCTGAGGCAAGGAACTGGGCTGCTGTCCAAGAAGACACACTAATCCTCCTAATCTGACAGGAGTTTTACCTATTCTCTTCTGTGCCAGCATTCCCAGGAAATAATAAATCTGGAAAAGGTTGATCCAGCCCTTAATTCCCACCTCCCCCTTGCATGCTCTGCGTTTACAGCATTACAAGGGAAAAGCTCAGCACGTACCTTCAATCCCAGCCACATTTCACACATGCACATTTAAAACAAGGATATTGTCACTGCTTTAATGCCAAGAACAGAGCATTCCCAGGCATTTCCCTTTCCACTAGGAACTATAGAAGCTGAAAACCTTTGCAATTTGGGAAGTTCTGGTTTCCTTAGCAAAAGCAAATTATTTTCCCCCCTAAATTAATCTAAATCCAGTTTCCTGTAAAATCAATTTTCCTCCTCACGTGGCACCCACCGAGCTGCAGCCCTGCCTGGGTGTGCCTAGCGTAGATGAGCCTGGCCTGGTCCAGGGCAGTGCTGAACATGCTGAGGAGGACAGGGACCTTGTCAGCAGCAACTGCAGCGATCACAGGGCGCTCCAGAAGGTTCCGGAACATGGTCAGCAACTGTGCAGGGGAAGGAGCAGGGAAAGAAATGGGAAAAAATTCACACCCCTGCACAAAGTCCCATTGGGATTTTCTCCACTGATGCAGGTGCTTCGTCTTCCTCATTAGCTCAAAGATCTGCACTGATGGACACTTTGGCAAAGGGAAGGTTTTTCCCCCGCTTTCCCAAGTAGTTCCTACCTTTCATTGAATCAATAAGATTGGAAAAGACCTCCAAGATCACCAAGTCCAACCTTTGACTGAATCCCACCACTAAACCATATCAGAGAGAATGTCACCATATCACAGAGAATGTCTTTGTTACAGGGATGCTCAGACCTTTCCTGTGGGCGAACCATATTCCAACTGTCCTTCTTCAAGTGCTTAAAAATCTGCTACTTAAAAAAAACCCACAACTCGGAAAGATAAATACTATCACTTATCATTTTCTACAGTCTTTTTTACAATTATACTGATTTTTTTCAGAAAATACCATTTACTTTCTCTGCAGGATAGATCACTGGTAAACAAAGCAATCTCATTTCTAGAAAATGTCAATTTTCAAAGTTGAAATGCATCCATGTATTAACAAATTGATATTAACAACAATCACCTTGTTTTAAGAGCAGTTTTCACCAGGAAATCAGAGAATCCCAGAATGGTTTGGGTCAGACAGGACCTTAAAGTGCAGCTCATTCCACCCCCTGCCATGGGCAGGGACACCTTCCACCAGACCAGGGTGCTCCAAGCCCCGTGCAACCTAGCCTTGGGACTCCTACAAAGAGCATTTTCTCCACCTCCCAGAGAGACCAATGAAACTCCTGCCATCCAAAAACCTCATCTGAGTCATTTCTTTGACTGCTCTTCCCCAAACTCAGCAAAGGCCTGTTCTGTTGTGTGATGAGGTGAAGAGCTGGGACACTCCCAGCTCCAGGAGGGACCCACAGGTCTGAGCATCACTAACCAAGTCCAGCCCAACAGTGTCACTGTCCTACTGTCCATCCCTTGGCAAACCCCAGCCCCACGTGCCTGCAGCTCCAGACCTGTCTGGCCTCTCTGGGTGACTCACCAAGAGAAAGGGGAGAGGACAGACAAACCTTGAAGATGTGCTCCAGGTCCGGGGCATCGTTGAAGGCCTGGGTGAACACAGTGCCCAGCCGACGGTCAATGTCCTCTACATTCTGCTGGAAATTCAAGGCATCCTGCTCAAACTCCTGTGGGAAGGGAACAGCAAGTCCTGAGCTGTGAGAAGGCACTGGGGAGGTGCCTGCCACCTCCCAATCCAGAGATATTTCCTCTTCTTATTCACCAGGAATTAAAACACTCCTCTGGCCACCCTCCATGGAGTCAAGGACACTTCTGTCATGCCCTATGGCTGAGCTCATGGCCCTCCAGGATGGATCCACAGTCCAACATGTATTAACTTCAGCCTGGAGGCAAGATGGGCTATTTCCACACTTTCTTACCCCGAACCTGGCCTGAAGACCACACCACCATGGTGAAAACCCACAGATGCACTCATTGAACCAGCAAGGTATGCTAGTCTTAAGCTGTGCCAGAGAAAGCTTAGGTTAGACATCAGGAAGAAATTCTTCACTGAAAGAGCAATTGGGCACTGGAATTGTCTGCCCAGGGAGGTGGTGGAGTCACCATCCCTGGACACGTTTAAAAAAAGATTGAATGTGGCACTCAGCGCCATGGTTTAATTGATGAGGAGGTGTTAGGTCACAGTTTGAACTTGATGATCTCTTTTCCAACCTAGTTCATTTTGTGATTCTGAGATAGGGAGCTGCAAGAACTCCCAAGCGTCTGCAGGAAAGGCCAGCAGCTTCCTGCTCCCCACAGTGACAGATCAGATCATAACAAAGGGAGGAAGGAGTTGGGAAGGAGGAATCAGGGCTCTGTTGCAGAGGGAGCTGCTCTCTGGAAACAAGGATGTGCTGCTGGCATTCCCACAGACTGGTCCCACCTACCACGTTGGCCAGGTCCAGGCAGTCGTAGGTTCTCTCTGAGAACACCTGGTACCCTTCCTGGAACTCCTCATACATGTCCAGCACCTGCTGGCCCAGGGCTTTCCCTTTCATCCCGCCAAACGCAATCTTCTCCAGTTCTGTCAGGTCCAGGGCCGTAGTCAGGAGACCCTGCAGAGCCAGAGGAGGCACACACAGGTTCAGCCACAAGCAGATGACAACAGTTAGCACAGCACAGAGCCACGTTTGCTGCTGGGCCAAAGGACATCCCAGGTACACCGAGGGTGCTCAGGTTGGGATCAAGATGATCTTTAAGGTCCCTTCCAACCCAAATCATTCTGTGTTTCTACAATTATGAGTAGTTTTAAAATGGATGTCAGCCATTGTGGTTTTCAACATAGCTCCTTAAAGAATGAGCAAAGTAACACAGTGTGGTTAAACCAGTAAAACCTTCTGTTCCAGTGCAGAGAACGGGAGGAGAAAAGCAACCCAGACCTTGCTTTGAACAGGCAAATGTAGCCTGTACAGTGCAAATCTGATCCCACAGCTGGGAACAGGCCATCCATAAACAGAGATTCACTTCAGAAAGATGTGAACAGCAGGTGCAGTGAGCTGTTTAACCACAGGAGAGCTCACAGGGGAACACAGTGTTTGTATAACATGTACACAGTGTGTAACAGGTACTCACAGAGCCTCAGCCATGCTGGGGGCTGAGGGATGATGGCACTTAGGACGCTCCCTGTCCCTGCCCCAGCTGACCATCTCACAGTGAGGAACCATGGCAAACAGGGACACCCCACAGCCCCCCAGCTGGACAGACCACTGGGATGTGAAGGGATGACCTGGTGAGGAATGTGGAATGTGTCCCCCTACTCCTCCCCAGGCCCTCTGTCCAAGTTCAGAAATGCCCACACTCTGAAGTGTCTCTGAGGGCCACAGGAAGCCTCGGAGCTTGTCCTGGTTTATTTACAGCTGTGCAAACCACAGCCCCATAATCCCCATCCCTTTGTCCCGACAAGAGCACGAATCCCAGAGGACTCCTGGGAGCACTGACACACCCACCAGCCTGAGCAGAAGGACACAGCAGCAAATCTAACACATGCAATGAGCGGGACCTGGGCAAAAAAGGTCCTGGCCTTGATGTCAGGGGGGACCACACAGCACAGAGTGGCCCCATTCCCTGGTGTCAGGGTAAGTCACAGGGAGGGAAGATGCCAGCAAGGGAGTTCATGGCTACAGAGCTCTCCTGATGGCTGCAGTACCTTGCAACACCAGTCTCACCTTCACCATATCCAGCCTCTTCAGGAAGCTGTCCAGCCTTGCGAACACCAGCGTGGTGTGGAAGTCCCACTTCCTCACTTCCTGGCCTGGCTCATAATATATGTGCAGATTTTCCCGTCTCTCCTCAAACGCCCCTTTGAAGGCATTCAGGATGTCAAACACTGTTTGCACCTTGCCAAGGCTCTCTTCCATCTCTCCTTTCAGAAGGTCTTCCGGAGACAGGTACACCACGGCCTGGAAGAGCCAAATCACACCAGAGATGTCACTTCTGCTGTCACAGCAAACGGTGACTTCTTGCACTGAACGTCTGACCCTTCCTCACAGGTTCAGAAGCCCCTTGCCAAGGAAGGACAGGGGAAAGAAGGAGAGAAGAGACTTTCATAAAACCTGTCCTGTGGCAAACACAGGTGCCACAGCCACACACCTGCTGAATGAGAAGGTTGCAGATTTCCTGGAGCAGCACCACGATCCGTATGGGCACATTGTAGTGCTTGGAGGTGACCCAGATCAAACACACCACGTGCAGCAGAGGGATCAGAAGAGGCTTCACCTTGCTGAACTCAACAGCTTCTATGTCCTCCAGGGGTTGCTGGAGGGGTGTCAGGTGCAGGTCAATGTCCTGAGCTTCGCTCAGAGCTGTGGGAAGAGAGGAGAAAAGGCATGAGATCCATCAAGCTGGGGTGGGGTGGTCACGGGCTGGATGCTGGCACAAAGGGGAACAGATAGTCCTGGTGAGCACGAAGCACTCACCTACATGTGCTGAACATCCATCACCTTGATCCCTGCTCACCTACAGCATAACCAGCACAGCAAACAAACTGACTCCATAGTGAGGGACAGGGAGTGGGGACAGGGAGTGGGACAGGGCTCTGGGCAGAGGCTGAGGCCACAACGGCCAAGCAGTGCCTGGCAGCACCAAAAATGCAGCTCTGCATGGGCTGCAGGATCACTAAGCTGGGCCTGGTCTCAGCTGAGCCTAGTTTTGGCTATGGCAGCCCTGTGCCCAGAAGGCACCACAGTCTCACCTGTCCTGGTTGTACCAGCATGGAAACGAGTGCCTGACTGGGTGAAACCTTCAGCTTAGCTTTGTACAGCTGTGTGCTTGGACCCTGAAGAACTACCACAGAGTTAATAAATTATTAATTTTAATTAATTAAAACGAGGACATCCTTGTGCAGCTAAACCTGTGGACCAACATGGAGAGAATCATCATCATCATCTAACCATAGAATGGTTTGGGCTGGAAGGAACCTTAAAGCACATCTTGTTACACCTCCACTATCCCAGGTTGCTCCAAGCCCCATCCAACCTGGCTTTGAACACTCCCAGGGATGGGGCAGCCACAGCTTCTCTTGTCAACCTGTGCCAGGGCCTCACCACCCTCACAGGGAACAATTTCTTCCTAATATCTAGTCTAATCTCCAGCAGCATGAAGCCATTCTACCTTGTCCTATCACTGCCAACCCTTGTAGAAAATCCATCTCCAGCTCTCTTGGAGCCCCTTTAGGTACTGGAAGGCCAGAATAAGATCAGTCCAGAGCCTTCTCTTCTGTGGACTGAACAATCCCAATTGTCTCAGCCTTTTCAGAAGTGTACGTGCAATAACCCCAAAGCCAAGGAAGAAGAAACTGTCACTATCAGCATCTCCCTCCCACAAAGCCAACAGCCACCCTGTCACCCCAGCACAGAGGGCACAGGACACTGGGACCCCAGGCTATGAACAGAGGACAGAAGTCAGCACCATGGTGAAGCTGTCCCAATTTCTCACCTGCCTCAACATCCATGAGCATGTTTTGGAAGCCTGGGACATAGACGCTCTGCACTCTCTCCAGCACCTCCACCATGTTCCTGACCTTCCTTGATGTCAGCTGATTGTAAATGCCCTCCAGGTCATCACACCTGCAGCAGCCAAGATACATTACCAGCCCAGCTGGGGCAGCACCAGCTGTGCCCCAAACCCCTCTTTGCCCTGGGCCTGATTCAGGATTTTCTGCAGTTATACAAGGACTGAGTCCCAATGGTGGCAGGAAATGGGACCAACCCTACAGGACACAGCTGGTGCCAGGTTCAGATGAAAGCAGCTCTACTGTGAGCAGGGCACTGCCAAAAGCAGCCATGTGGTGTTTCGGCTGTTTCAGCCATGCATGGCTGACAGCTCTGCAGCAGGCAGGCTCAGGGCTCTGTCTCGAGTCAGCCTGAGCCAACACAGCACAAAGGGCAGGTGAAATTCCACTCCATGGCTCATCTAACCCCCCTCTGGCACCACCAGCAGCCAGCTGACAGCATGGAGAATGGCCATCAGCTCTGCTCTGAGGCTGGTTCCTAGTGAACAGTGATGGAAACAGCATTTCCAACAAAATTCCCTCACGGTGTAGCCCTGAACTGTGGTGAAGCCAAGCCAAACCAAGCCAACTGCCCAGCCACCTCCAGGCACTCCAAGATCACCATTATTTTATGACTGCGAGCAATTCTGGGAGGGTTCAGGTGTCTGTATGACCCTGAACAGTTGCTCTTGGCTCACAGCAGCAACACCCCCCTCCACCCAAACCAGTACAACCAGCTTCCCCCAGCACCTGTTCTTCCAGAACTCCAGTTCCACCTTTGGGTTTGGGTTGCTGCTTTGCAGGAGAGGCTCTGAGGACTCTTTCTTCAGCACTCTCTGGATCTGGTGGCTCCAGTCAATGATGGCTGACTCAGTGGCATGTACAAGGGATTTATTGATCAGCTCCAGGCTGCAGAAAGCAGAGCACGAGGGTCACTTTGCTTTCCACTTGTCCACGTGCATTGCTCAGTTGGATCTACCTCAAACCACCCTGTGGGAAACTGGATTTTACAGTTACAGCCCAGATTCATGTTTCAAAACCACAAAACAATCAAACCCATAAGAGAGACTATTTACAAGGGCAGCTAGTGACAAGATAAGGAGGAATGGTTTTAAACTGAGAGTAAGTTTAAATTAGATATTAGGAAGAAATTCTTCCCTGTGAGGGTGGGGAGGCCCTGGCACAGCAAAGCCCAAAGAAGCTGTGGCTGCCCCATCCCTGGAAGTGTCCAAAGCCAGGTTGGACAGGGCTTGGAGCAACCTGACTGCAGAGTTTGGAGTTTTCCCTCAGTGATCCAAGCAGTTCATTGCTTCTCTGCATGCTCACATCCCCTTCCACTTTCTGAGCTTTTCTTGCTTATATCATTGCAGAGTCCCCAAAGACAGAGCCCATGAAGTAGAGAGAGCAAGATACCCCTCCTTGGCAGTCTGATGAGCTGCAGAGGACAGGGAGCAAGAAGAGTCCCCATGTCTGACAGGAAGGATCCCCAAAAGATGCAGCACATGCAGCAGCAGAAGAAAACCCAATGGAGAGCAAGGGCTGGTACTCACAATTTCTCATTTTTAGGATCAATGTCCTTGATTCCCTCTGAGCCAGCTGGAAGAGGCAGCAAGGTCTTGCCCTTCACTTGGCCAACAACCTTGAAGACAGTACTTTTCAGGCTGTGGACATGACGGATGATGTCTTGTGACACCACTCGTGGCCAGCCCTGATGGTTCTTCTGGTTCGTCAGGATGGGCACGATCACCTACAGCAGGAGTCATGGAAGAGCAAAGGAGAAGAGCTGAAGGAGGGTGGATTTAGATCTGATTTAGGAAGAAGTTGTTCCCTGTGAGGGTGGGGAGGCCCTGGCACAGGTTGCCCAGAGAAGCTGTGGCTGGCAGCGTCCGAGGCCAGGTTGGACGGAGCTTGGAGCAACCTGGGATAGTGGAAGGTGTCCCTGCCCATGGTAAGGAGTGGCACTGGATGCGCTTTAAGGTCCCTTCCAACCCAAACCATGCTGTGATCTGATGATTCTATGACAAAAGTACTACAGGAGATGGACTGGCCACCAGGCTCTGACGTCTTAGCTTGGCCAAGCCTGGAGACCCACATCCATTACCGTCCCAAGCAGTTCCCTGCAGGTGATGATGAACAGGCCAGCAGGGCTGGGCTGAGCCCAGGGGCAGTCCCTACACAGCCACCCCGCCACGTGCAGAGGGAAGGTCCTCTGGTACCTCCTGGGATCTACTGCTGGTAGAGGAGTCTCCTCCATGCCCACCCCAACCGTAATGCCAGGTGTGAGCACAACACAGCCACGTTTTAGGTTATTTCCCAAAGCTGCAGCCCACTAAATATGGTTCCTGTCTTTATCAGTGAAAGTTCCAGGGTTTGCACTGACCCATCAGCTGGGGACTCTGGGCTGGGCTTGCCTGGACCTGAGCTGCTTCTGGCTCTTTTGTGCTGGGATAGCAACAGTGTCTGTCACCTACCTCTGGGATCGGAGCCACGTTGCCCCTGGTGATGAGCAGCCTTCATGTGGCCAGACTTCAGGGAGGATAAAGGTATAAAACCAGCTACAGACACAGGATTGAAAAGGAGCAACCAGGGTGCCATTCCACAGTGCTGAAGATTCTTTGCACCACAACCAAAGAGGACCAGCAGCAGCAACCACCATGTCCAGGGAGCCATGGGAAGGGGGCACAACCCCAGGGCACACAGACACAGAGCTCACCTTCAACAGTCTCAGCTGCACCAGTAGCAGGCTTTGTCTCCATTACTCAAATCACATGGACTGCTAATGAGAGTAGTGTCATAACCAATCAAATCAGCTGTTCATTTTCTTTGGGACTGTTAAAATGACAACCGGGCCCTGATGGAACTTCTTGAAGATCTCTTTGGGAAAACATCAGCCCACCTGAGGTAACTGGGCACTGAAATACAGGAGGCTCTTCTGAACATTGGAAAAAACCTTTTCCTGGTGAAGGTGACTGAGGGCTGGCATAGGCAGCCCAGGGAGGCTGTGGAGTCTCCATCTGTAGGGATACTGAAAAGTCACCTGACAATGGTCCTGGGCAACTGGCTCTGGGTGGCCTGGCTTGAGCAGGGGCTTGGACCAGATGGCCCTGAGATGTGCCATGCAGCACAAACTATCATAGAACCACAGAATGGTTTGGGTTGGGAGGGACCTTAAAGTTTATCGTGTTCCATCCCTTGCCATGGGCAGGGACACCTTCCATTATCCCAGGGTGCTCCAAGGCCCGTCCAACCCAGCCTTGAACATTTCAAGGGATGGGGCAGCCACAGCTTCTCATGCTCATGAATGCATGCTGTGGGTCATCCCTCATGGACACCACTGTGAGACGCCCAGAGCCCACATGGCTCAGGATTTAGGAGGTTTCTTCGGGCTCTACAGACCCTGGCGCCCCCGAGGCCTTCTTTCCCCCCCTTACCTCCTCCACCAGCGCGGCGAAGTGCGGCAGGGGCTCTGCGGGCAGGTCCCCGCACAGCAGCTCGGCGGGGCCGGGGCCGGCTCCGGGCTGGCGAAGGAAGAAGAGCGCCTTGGTGGCGCTGGGGGGCGGCGGGGGCGGCCCCGGGCGCAGCCCCAGCTCCCCGGCCGGGCCCCGCCAGGCGAGCAGCGCCGGCCCCG
>VZTG01001890.1:6964-20385 GCA_013397845.1 Melanocharis versteri | reverse complement strand
CGCCGCCAGCGCTCCGGGGGCACCGCCAGCGCCCGCGCCGCGCCCCGCGCCACCCGCGCCGCGCACGGCTCCTCCCGGGGCTCCGGCCCCGCTGCCCCGGGGCCCCCATCGGCCTCCATCCGCCCGGCTCCGGCGAGTGTTTGAGAGCAGCAGCCGCCGTTGCCTGGGGGACTCCCGGGAGCCGCTCCCGTGTCCCGTCGGGAAGCGGGGGCGGTCCCAGCCCTGCCACCTCCCTCCTGCTACTCCAGCCCGTTTCCCTCATCCCGGCACTGCTGTGGAGTCCCAGAAGCGATTTCCTAGCCCGGCTCGCTCCACGGGAAGCCGAGAGCGCAGCCCGGGAGAATTTTTCCACACCGGGCACAGGCATGTCCTGTCCCTCACCCCCTCGTGCTGTTCCCGACACCACCGTACCTGCATCAATCACCTCAAGCTGAAACTTGGGTGCTGTGGGCTCCTGCCACCGCTGCATTTCCATTTTAATACCCTCTGTGAGAAGCAGTCCACTATTTTCCAAATAAAAGACCCTTCTCTACGTCCATGAAAAGCAGCACACGGTTCCTGTGCAGTCCCAGGGCTGCTCATGTCACCCCAGCAGAAACCGGGTCCTCCCCTAGGCACCCGAACCTGCTCCTGCCTCCACGTGTCCAGTAACAGGAACATTTTGTTTTGCCCCAGTGCCCTGCTGTTCATAAAAGCCCAGCAGAGCTTTTCTGGGGGACACTGCTGTGTCAATTCCAGTCTCTGCTTTAGACAAGTGTAACATTAAAGCATAGCTCATCAACAAAAGATGCTTTGCTGACAGTTTGTCTCCTAATCTCCCATTAACTTAAAATGAAGTCTTAAGACTTTACTCGTGTGCAAGTATCATCTCCTGAGCAGAGCTTGGCTATTTTCAAGTTCTCTTCAAAAATTAATTCCTTAATTGAAACAGCACAGAACTGCCCTCCTGCTTCCAAACACAGGCAGTGACAGCAGTGGCAATGAAGAAGCAAAACTGACCCACAAAAAGCCTCAGAAAAACTCCTCTTAACCACAGACGTCCCCCCTCTCTGCCTGCTTTGCCAGCTTTCCTGTCCCCTGCATCCAGAACTGGAATCTGCTCAAGGAAACTCCCAGTCATCTGGGCCAGAGCCATTCAAGAGCCCGTTAGTACCAGCTTGGGCTGACAAGCAAAACTCCTGCGGCTAACAGAGAGGATTGTGCTGGCATGAAACACAGCCATGAGGCTCCAGCATGATCCAGACCTGATGGGCAAGATGTTGGTCTTTACCCCAATGTGAATCAGCCAGCCAAGGTTGCTCTCCAGAGAAACCCAGGTTTTTGTTTCCTCATTAGTTATCCAGACACAACACAGCTTTCTGGAGGATAGTGAGGGGTTTATTCAGATTCTAAAGAAAGGGTTTGGAAAACTGATCTTTTGAAACAAAAAATCAGCAGAGAAAACCAAAATAAAATGGGAACACCAACGTACAGATGTATTCTCACCCCTAATTCAACCCAAAACCCTAAAATTGGGTCCCATTTTACTGTTAATTTTCCTCCTATCACCTGGGTTCTGATAGCTGGTTATGCCCCCCATCACTGAGACCAGCTCACCTTCTTTTGGCAAACCCATGGCCTCTCCAGGGCCTCTCAATCTCTTGCAAAGGTCACACCTGCTGCTGTTGCATTATCAATACCTTGTAGAATAAACCCCAAAATTAAAACAGTTCAGAGAGAAGAATTTTTGGTTAAAACAAAAAACACCCCATGGACTGGTGAGCCCACAGAACAGGAGCTATGTGGGCAGATCCTGTCTCCATAAGGACCAGTGCTGCTGACAACCCACTGGAGCTGCAGCCCAGGGAGATCCACGATGACCAAGCAAACCCAGATGCACAGGCCAGCCTCTTTCCCGCAGTGCCGGCAGCACCGCACGCCCCCGAGGCCTGCGGAGAGCAAGGCTTCTCTCTCAGAGAAGAGCACTCCCAGCCTTGTCTGTCAGTTGACTGTCTTAAGCTTCTTGTCTGGCAGTTCCTGATGGTTCTTGGCTTGTTTCCGTTTCTGGCACACTGCTTCTGTGTTGTCCCCCCTGGTCAGTTTGTCCAGGACCACAGCGGTCTCCTTCAGCAGCCGCATCTCCCGCTTCTCCTTCCGCTCCTCCATCTCCACTATGTCATCTGCAAACAAAGCCTTCAGGGGTGGGATCAGCTTTGGGATGGCTGGGAAGTCACTGAAACGTACCTGAAACACAAGCACAGGAGTTCCTGCGTGACAATTGCTGCTTGATTTCCTTGCTCTCCCTTGCCTTCAGCCTATGCAGGCAGCAGGGCACTGCCCCTTCCTGTGCGCAGCACCTGCACCCAGCAGCCCTGACCTCGACAAGTTATTGACGTTTTCTTCACAGAAATGCTGTGATCCAGTACAAATTCTGACTGACAGTGAGCTGCCCTCACTGCCATGAGTGCCTTCAGCCCAATGGCTACAGCTTTTGTCTCCCAGGCATCTGCTACAGAAAGGCATGGGAGCAGCTTATCAGGTGGGATGGGAATGGAAGCAAAATTAGGTTTTTTGGCTGTGAGTAGCAAGCACAGACTTGAGGTGACATGAGGCAAGTACCTAGAGTGTTAAGAGTTGGATTTGAGGGCCATCGGCACCTGTCTCACACCAGTGTGGGGAAAGGGCGGCACAGGGTATCTGCTGCCAGCAGTAAAAGGAGCTGTTTCAGAGACTGCTCTTCAGGAGATAGAGTATTGATACTGTACAAGAGGAGCATTTAATTCATGAGCAGCCATCCCAAAACAACACTGACACTGTTCCCAGGCCTGGCCCCAAGCTCCCAACTTACCCTCATATGGTCAAAGGCAATGCCAACCTTCTCACTGAAATCTTCGCTGAACAGCGGGATCTTGGCATACCTCTGACTGAAGTGATTGAGCATGATGAATTCTGCATTCATCTTCATCCCAGTCTGGATGGCCTGGGAGGTCGTGCTGCAAAAGGAACACACCCTGGTCACACCTAGGCTGGCAGGTACTGCTGCTCTGCACCCAGGGTCACACCACACCAAGTGACCTCACACCTGCTGAGCACAAGCGCATAGGCCCCTCTCCCTTGGGCAGCCTGCACTGGTGGCAAGTCTGACTTCCACAAAACCCCGAGTGCAGGAATGCAGCTGTAATTGTTGGAGCCTTGCATTTAACAGCTCCACAAACTGGGAACAGGCACTTGCCCCAGGGGTGCCAACAGGCCCAGCTCTTGCACTGTGACTCACAGGGAATTCCGAGCAGCTGCTCTCGGTCTCCCACGTTGGCTGGGGGCTGCACATGGAACTCCTGGCTGCAGTGCTCTCAGTGAGCTGTGGGGGTAAGATGGCTCCTCCACCTCCTGAGCTTAGACCAGAGATGCAGCCATGCAGAGGGCCTTTCCCTTGGGTTGGTCTATTTGTAGAGTTACCACTATCTGCTTGAAAGCTTTCCCCATTTATTTTGGGGGATGTTGAGAGGAGCTATGGTGGTTTCAGAGCTGCTGCAATGATCAACATCCCACCTTTAGTGCAGAAGAGCTCTACACACACCAGAACCTTTGACAGGACTTGGGCCCTCCATCACCAGCTTCAAGGACTACACCCAGCAGAGCACCTTTCCCTTCCTAGCAGAGACCAACAGCAGAACACACTCTACCTGTGGGTCTTCTCTATAGCTTCTTTTTCCATGCCATCTTCCAGCGTGGCTTCATGGATCAGCAGGTTGGCATTTTTACCTGTGCAAACAATCACATATTCAATCTTCAGCTGAATACTGACCAGCCCAATTGCCTACAGGAGCCCTCCTGTCCCTCCTCAGCCCCTCGCTGTGTGGCAGACACAGCACCAAAGGTTTGGATACTGACAGACGGAGACCTTTCTCCAAGAGATTCTTCAAGCAGAGGGTTTTGTTACCTACCCATTTGCACTAAGGCCATGCAGGGCATTGTATCACCAGAATAAACTACTTTCCAGCCAGACTTGTGGATCACTGAACATGCAAAAGCATTTTTACAGTGTTGGACTTCACAGGTCTGAAACTGAACAAAGATACAAGTGTTAGACCCCAGGTTCCCTCCAGCCACGGAGCCCCCCAACTCAGGAACTCACCTCAGCCAGGTCATAGCTCTCTAACAGAGAGCTCACAAACTCCTTGGCTTTGGGTCTGATGTTTTCATAGCCTTTCACAAGAGACAGAGAAGGAATCATTCTGTGAGGGAGGGAAGAGATAATTAAGGACAAGTACAAAATAAACCCTGATCTTCCCTTTAGGCAGCCAATTTTTCCTGCTTCTCATTCTCAGTTCAGTGCCTTGGTGACCTGTTTTACCTCTTGCTTTCACGGGTGCCCCAGTAACTCATGCAATCACTTCTACCCCACTGTCAAATACTCTTTTTTCTACTTGCCCAACTCCCTTTTTTCTACAGAAAAGGGAAGCCTGCACGTGAGCCTCTACTAAGCAGCACAACTGAGTAACAAACCCTATCCTGTTCCCTGCAAACTGCATATCCTCGTTCTATAGGTAGTGGAAGGAGTCAGAGTCACCTCCAGCAAAGGGATGGGGGAATGGATGACAGGGGTTTGCCTTAAATAAGGACCAAGAACATTTCTCTACACAGCTCACTTGATGTCTCCAAGAATCTCCTCACAGTGGTTGTGGTACTCATGTAGCCAAGGCATGATCTGCTCAGGTGCTACCAGAAACAGAGGGCTGAAAGCCTGACCGAGGGCTGCCTGCAAAAGCAAAGGTAGAGGTAAAAATCAGTACTAGATGTACACCAAATCAGAGAGGAGAAATGCTAGGGAAAGGTTGGTGCTTCTCCATTACTCCAAAGTTCCCCTTGCCTCACCCCAAGCCACGTTCAGGAGCAAGGAAACACCAGTGCTACTTACAAAAGCTCTGCGCCGCTCCATCAGGATATTCACCAGCCCCTGCAGAGAGAACAAAGGAGACAGCAAGGGCAGTCAGAAGTGCCTGGGGAGTCAGTGGCAACAGAGCTACCACAGCTCAGCAAGCCCAGAGTCAGAACAAGCAAGAAGGGAAAGGGGATTAGAAACAAAGATTCAGCAGTGCCTGGGGAATGAATGCAGAAAGGAATGCAGAGCAGGGCAACCCACATTCATCAGCTGGAGCTACAGCTGAGTCCCAAGGTTCCGAGCACAGCTGCACAAAGCCCCTTCCCCTTCCCACAACTCAACCCACTGAATGATGATCCGTGTGCATGTGGGACACAAATACAGCCACGAGGTTACACAGCACTTGGTCAACTTGCTCTCCATAGTGGCGGCACAGCTGTCCAAAGGTTCCTTCTCCACAGTCCAGGAGCAGGGACCGGGTAGCACTAGTGAGAGGTGACAGAAACATTTAGCAGCCACTGTAAGAGTTCCGAGCAGGGCTATGCAGAGAGGGGGATCTTTTGGGTTGGAAGGCAGAGATCAGAGAGCACTGGGGCTTACCTGGTATTCACCAGCGTGGAACTGACATTGCGGATTTTCATTGGAATTGCAGATCCTGTTCCCAAGAACACAATTTCAGGATAAGCACCCACATTTCCTAGAGAAAACAACAACAAGGATTTGTAAGCAAATGTTCTCCACACACTGCCCAGTCAGACACCATTGAATGCACCAGCCCAGTAACTCCAGAGCCAACATGGCCAGCACAGCCATTTTTGCCCCCTATCAGCAGCAGGTTTACAAGGGAAGGCAGAACAAGCCCCACCACTTTGCAGCTTCATCTGGGCTCTAAAGCAGTGGGTCACCAAGAGCTCCTATTTTCCATCACACTGATCCAAGCTAAGTTGCTGATCTGTACCTGGTACAGCAGACAGGCTCTCTTTGCACTCCTTCACACGGGCCTGGAAGTCAGGGAGATCCAAGGCTTCAGTAACAAACACATCAGGATCACAGACAGTCACAGCATCTCTGCAAGAACAGACCACCTATCAGGATGGGGCAAGATAGGAACTGAAACAGCCCTCTTCAGGGCAAAGGTGCCAAATTCCTGTGACAAAACAGCCTTAGAACAAAGGGACAATTCCATTTTGAGAGATTGGAGAAGACACATCCACGAGTGTGGTGTGTGCCAAAAAGACCTGGTTGCACTGAGCCAGACACAGAAATGATCATTCCACCAAAGTGGTCAAGATCTTGCAATAGCACTTCATCCCATCTAGAACTGCCAGGCACTAGAGGGCACTGCAAGGCAGCACAGAGAGTCCTGGAAGAGGAGCAGCCACCTAAAGGGATACAGGCATCGCTGAAAAGTGTAGGAGACGTGTGTCCTGGGCCTGCTTCAGAGCATGTGCAGGACTACAGGCCTTCAGATACCTTAACAGAGAAACTTAAACTCTTCCTGGCACCTGTGTCCTCCTGTTGTGCCCAACAAAGGCAGAAACCTGAGCCATGGTGGCCGAAATCCCCTTGCCCCCTGTGGTCCCTGGCCCTTGAGGTTCTCACTGAGCAGCTTCACCTATTTGCCCACCAGTCCACCAGGAGCAAAGCCAGCAACTGTTTAACCACCTGCAGTTTTCAGCTCTAATGTCAGGCTTTCTAGGTCTTCAGATGGTAAGACTTTCACTGGGCTCCCCAAAAACTCTCTCCCTGCCCCCATCTGCTGTGCCCCAGCCACAGCTGGGTGCACTGCATGAGTCAAAGCTAAGGACAAAGGACCACAAGGCTACAGGAGTAAGGGACAGAAACAACACTCCAAACCACTGGCCAGGTGTTGTTTTAAGTGGTTTACTCCTCCATGTGCTACAACTTGTCTGAGACTTTCAGGGACAGGGACACAGCCCTCAGGACAGTTCCCCCAGCACAGCCACTAGAAAGGCTCTGCAGGGGATCCTGACACAGTGCCCTCCCTCACTGAAAAGCTGCTTCCAGCCAACACCCAAAACCTGGGAAGTAAAAGATTCCCACTGACCTCTGCCACTCCTGCTGTGGCCTGAGGTGGTATTTCAGGAGGCACTCCCCTCGCACGATGGGCACAGGGCACACAGCCTCTGCTTCCTGCGGGTGGAGGGTGATGTGAGACACAGCCTTTGCTCAGGGCACGAGGCACAGGGGCAAGGAGGGCCTGGATTACCTTGCTCTGGTAGGTGGTGAGCAGAGGAAAGATCTCTGGGTGGATGAGGTTCAGCTGAGTTTGGATCTTGTAGCTGCGTGGGTTGTGCACAGCAGAGGAGTTTTCATTGAGCACCAAGTGCTGAGTCTCAGACCCAAATCTGTCAGAGGACAATAATGCACAACAGCTTCAGCCCCACACTGGACACATGTGCACACCTGAGCCAGCAGACCCCTCTTTTTACTTTGGAAGAAGCATGCATGACCAGAACAGGCTGCTGCCCACAGAGACAGGAATCCAGGGACCATGTACCTTTCCATCCACTGCTGGTAGCGGCTGTCTCGAAGCACTGACTCGGGAGTTATGTGAATAACCAAGGCCACCTGGTTCTCAGGAAGTCCCTCCTGGTACCTGGGACACATTCAAACAGAAAGAACATCCGTGCTCCAGTCCATGTCCTTGGCATCCCCTCCCTTCTCCCTCTTTGGTGCTACCAGAGATGCCCCCTGAGGCAGGCAGAGCAGGGATTTTCAGAGCACGGCCCCGGAGCTCCAGGCTCCGTATCACCCAAGGCACAAGGGTCAGGCCCACCACTTGCTGACACCTCCACTGTCCCCCACAGGCCAGTTCCTCTCCTCCATCAGCAAAAACATCTACAAAGCCTCCAGGAGCCCAAATGCTTCTGCACAAGCTCTACAGAGTTGTTATGTGCAGTCCAGGCTTCCAGGACTCAGGGAAGCAGAAGCCTCCACTGCTCCACAGGCAGACACATTCATGCTCTGCAGGTCCTTGAGGGAAAACAGGCCCATGGCAGTCACAGAACCCCACAGGTCCTGCCTTTCCTAAAAGCTTCAAAATGCAAAATGCACCAATCCTTTCTTGCATCTCAAGCTCCTTAACAGTGCCAAAAACTCAGGCATCAGCCAGCCATGAGAAACAGCATAACTAGACTAGAACAAGAGCTTCTCTTGGGCAAAGCTCAGCACAGGTGTCCTTCCCTAAACAGTCCAGGTGTCCCAGCCCTACCTTTGGAAGGTCTCGTTTTCACAGACAGCATCCACAAAGCCCTCGTGAGGACACTCCAGCACGAGGAACACTGGGCCAGGGTCAGTGGGGGTGCACAGCTCCTCAGGGAAGAGCTGCAGGAAGATACACAGTGGTCACACCACAACAGCCTGTACACATAGCCCTTCCTGCACCTGTGTGTCTGACTCTTTAGGTCAGACAGACCCCAGTAGCCCCTCTCCATGCTCAGTACACCCAGCCAGGGCAGTTCCTGGGCCCTTTCTGCTCTCATTACACACATTTGCATTTTGCTGTGTAACAACAAATCCCAACCCTGGCCTCAGAGCAAACCACAGCCTGACCTAAGGAGGGGAATTTTAGCAGTTTCTAGGTTCCCATGACAGATTCAGATGGTAGCAAAAGCATGTTTAAAGAAAAAAAGGCTTTATGAAATTCTTGTGACACAAAGATGTGCTGATCCTGTCTCCCAGGTCAGGATCTTCACTTGCAGATCCCCTGAGCCACGGCCAGAGCTGGCTCTGCCTCTCACTCCAGTGTTTGAGAGATTCAGACCCTGTACCCCAGAACTTCTTCTGGTGTCAGAGGTGCAAACAGGGTAAGGAGGGAGTGATGGCTACACAGGCATTCAATCCCCAGATTTAAATAATGCAGGGATTAACTCCACTAGCTCACTCCTAGACCTGCATCAGCTTTGGGAAGGAGAGATGAAGCAGTTCTGCCAAACAGCAAACACCCAGCCATACCCACACAGGAGTTCATTTGCCTGATCACCATCCCAACAGCCCCAGGCATGCCACACTCCGCAACAACCGGGAGCTGGAACAGGCCCAGGATCTACTGGTAGGCAAAGCATTCTGCACAAAAGCTTGACACCCTGGGAGCCCAGTGAAGGAGGGAGAGTGGCAAAGACACAACAGAAGCACAGATATATCTTACCTCTCTGCCTTCAAAAGTGATGCTCTCCCCATTTTTGAGAGCTGTAATTATGGGAAGGATGGCTGGAGTTCCCCTGAGAACAAGACCACAGAAATATTCAGCTTGCCAACACCCAAGTGCCTGCTGCTGCCCCGTGCCCCAGGCTGGGCTCTCATACTCACACTGGCAGGCCCATCTCCTGGGCTTTAGCTGCTAGGAATTTCCCCTTCCTTGGGTGAACCTGGAAAGAGTTAAACACAATTATCACCCAAATAAAGAGGGAAAGGAAACAAGATCCATGTACTAACATGTTAAGAGCTTCTTCACAAACCAAGGGAATATTTTTCCTTTTTCAGTTCCACAGCCACTCCTCCAATTTACCCCAAAAAGGCTTTTCTAGACTCTGGTTTCCAGGATCGCACTGCTGCTTCTTGCTCCCCTCTTTAGCCAAGCAAGCATGACAGCCTGCCCTGCTCTGAAGGTTAAGCAACAATGGAACCTGTGTACTCATTACCACTGCTGGATTCTAAAAAACGCCTCCAGTTTTACACCTTCCTACTCATGCTACAGCAACTCGGACACTTGAAAAGCAGAAACACATTAGAGCTTCAAAGCCCTATTTGAAAATGCTGCCTCCAACTAAATCTCTGCAGCAAGATGATACTAGGAAGCATTTCCTTACAGAGGGTGGTCAACGCCCCAAGTCTGCCAGTGTTTAAGAGATGTTTGGACAATGCCCTTAATAATATGTTTTAAATTTTGGGCAGCCTGAAGTGGCCAGGCAGTTGGACTGGATGGTTCAACCGTGGAAGTGTCCAAGGCTTGGCTGGATGGGGCTTGGAGCAACCTGGGATAGTAGAAGGTGTCCCTGCCCATGGTGGCATGGAATGAGATTATCTTTAAGGTCTCTTTCAGGCTAAGCCATGCTGTGGTTCTAGATGATCACTGTATGTCCCTTTCCACTGAAATACTCTGTTCTTTCCTCTAATCTGTTCTGTGTTGGTTTACAGACCCTGTGCCCAAGCTTACTTTACAAAGAAAAGCCATCACCAGATCAGGATGCCTCCTTGCACACTTCTGCTCATCACCTGAAAAAGAAAGCAAAACTACTAAAAATCATCAGCATCACTTTTCTTAAAACCAATATGTGCCAGAATTTGCTAAAGCATTAACAGGAACATTATCCAGTTAACTTGGAGCCTGGCAGCAAAATGTTATGAACACCCAAAGCCAGAGAGCCCACACCTCCAGATACAAGAAACCAAACTAAAGGCCAAGACTGAAAAATTATCAGCCCAGCATCCACCTGTAATTAAATTACAAAGGCTGGAGCATCCACTGCAGCCAGAAGCAAACTACTACAGACACTAATCACACCCAAGCACCAATCATGTCCAATTTCTAGGTCTTTTAAGTTCTCTATCAACTTCCAAAGTACCGAAACACTTTCTGCTCCGTGGGATCTTCCAGCTGAGCTTCTCTACAGACCTTACTTTCAGAGAGCAAATGGCTCCGATGACAAGTTCCTATCCTTAATTTGGCTTCATCTCATTAAAGTTGAAAAGGCCGTTCTATGTGTTTCACCTGTCTTTTTTGGGCTTTCTTTTCCCTTTCCTTCCTCCAAGCTTTGGTGTGCAGCTCTCAGGGATGCAGGCCCTGTGTCCCCTTTAGGGCTATTTCCACCTTGGGGAGATGCTCCACGACTCTGGGGGGATGTATTTTCAGCAGCCAGTAGTTTTCCTGTCCCAAATCCAATAAAAGCAGACAAAGATCACTCAATCAAAAGCAACCGATAAGAAGAGCAGGAGTAGCATTCCCCTTTCTACGACAATCAGGTTTAAACTGCACCAGAATACAGAGCTTCCCCCCACCCCAGTCTAGCTTGCACTTGCATGCTCCAGTCACTCATTTCAGGAGTCATCCCTCATCTAAGTCCTTCTCCCCAAACTGTTAAACTCTGTCAAGTCTGTGCTGCACCCTCAGTATCACAGTTTCCAGGAGGAAGAACTCAGCTGGCTGAGAAAGCCAAATCCAGGGATGTTTCACCTGTCATTCCATCCACCCACACCTGAAGGAACAAGCCAAGGCCCTGACTCAGCAGGTCTTGTTGTTTAAATGAGATCCTTCTCCTGAGAAAAGCAGATTAAGGAACCCCTGCTTACTCAGGCTAGCAAACAGAAGCTGCTCCTTGAACCTTCATTGTGCTTACTGAGCACATGCTTCCCCTGTCTCTTTGCAGCACCACGTGCTCACCTGTCAGAGGTATTTGGTAGACAGTCATAGTCTCATCCTTATACTCAGGCTCTGTGTGCAACTGCACAGCTGGGAAGAGATCGAAGACCACCATTAACAAGTGCATAAGCAGAGATTCACACTCTTCAAGAATCAGAAAATCAGAAAAGTGTCTTTGTCTTTCTTAAACACAACCTGCTGAATGTTCCCCTTCCCTCTCTCTGCCCAACTGCAAACCCCAATGAATAATTAAAGTTTTAAAAGCCCACAGTAAGCAAATTCACTGGCAGACTCTGGAAGCAAACCACCTTCGCAGTGTTTCAAAACCAAATGCTGTCTGTACCAGCCAGCCTGGCAGCCCATGAGCAGAAACAGAGCTGGAAACACTCTTGTGCGGGGTTTGAACAGTGTATCAGAGCAAAACACATGTTTGAAACATCCTCTGAGTTGACCTAAAGCAGGGGCTGAAGCTGTTACTGAGCAATGCAACCTTGGCTACAGATGAAACAAAAGGTTACAAGTTCCTTTGCTATACATCTCTGACCCACGTACCTAAATCCATCCTTTTGAGGGGCCCAGGAAAGAGGCGAATGGCTTTCAAGTAGTTTTGCTGGAAAAAAGACAGTCTATCAGGAGGAGGCACAAGCAGCGCCATGACAAGCATCACTTCCAGCAGCCACAGACACTTCTCAGGGAAGGCAAAGATTCAACACCCAGGCAGACAAATCTGGGCAGGTGTCCCACCTCTTTCTCTTCAGAAAGAGAAAGAGCCACTGTCCCCACCCCTTCCATCCATGTAATCAGTCAGCAGAAACTGTGAGGAAATTAAACAATGCTGAGGATTGCAAATTTTTGGCCCAGACACAGCATTAGGCTAGCAAGGACCACATTAAACAGGAGATCAGAGACTGAGTTTCTATTAATACAAAATGGGGAGGGAGCGGACAACAGAACAAAGATCCCCCCCTCTCCCAAAGGCTGATTTATCAGGGTGTGAGACTACAAGACAGAAGAAGACTTCTGCTATCCTGCAACTGAAGAGACCTGGATTTTGGAGCCAGCCCTTTGGGCTGGCACTAACTCAGACCAGCATTTCACACCTGCACAAAGATTCACTTTGCCACCAGCTCTCCCAATTCCAGGGTGAGCTTTAACATTTTGAGGGCTTGCTCTCCCTTCTGCAACTTCCCATACTTACCAGCTTTGGTGGCCCCAGGAACACACACCTCTGAAGCCCTATAGCTTTCAGTGTAAGAATCATACCTAAAAGCAAAGAGAAACAGCTTTATCACAGCCCCAGCAAGTGCTGGTAGATTTGAATTCAGTTTTGCCTCAGCTTTGTGGCAGTTTCGACAAGCCTCTTGCCTCTGCAGATAAAGAAAATATCTATGCATCTTGGTAAAATTAATTTGGAGCAAGGCACCTGAATAGATTGTTAATCTCCTCCTTTTCTTAGAGATTTCCAGAATTTTAATGGACAAGGTCCTAAGCCATCTGTCCTAACCTCATCCTGCACTGAGGAAAGTGGTGGCCACAAACTTTTGCACGCTTCTTTGGACTCAAACCAGCCTAATTCATGAACAGCTCCCTTCTGGCAACGCCACTAATATCTTGTGCTCCAGGAGATTTTGGGAAGCTGAAGCCAGGCATGCTGGACAGGCAGGGCCTGTCGCACACCGTGTCTGCACTGTCGCAGAGCCCACGCAGCAGCTGGAAGCACCGCAGAGACCCACGTCCAGCCCTCTGTCAGCGATGTCGCCGTCCCCACCGCCGCACTGGGCACCTCGCAAAGTGACTGCGTCCGGCCGGAGAGGTGCTGCTCGTGGCCGTGCCGGGCTCCCCGCACTCACCTGGCAGCCCCCCGACGTTGGCCCAGGACACGCGGCTGAGGAAGATGCTGTCCAGGTGGGAGATCTTCAGCCTGCGGGGCAGACGGGGGTTAGCAGGGGCCGATCCAGCCCCGGGGTGTCCCCCCCGCGCTGTCCCACTTACCTATGCTCCTGCATGGAGCGCTGGGTGCCCTCGCCGCAGTTGAACAGATACCTGGAGAGAAACGGGAGTCAGGGCAGGTCCGGGCGGGGAGCCCCGGTCCCGACGCCAGCCCCGCACTCACCGGTTGAACTCGGAGAACACGTACACGGCGGCCCCCGCGTCGCGGCTCCCGGCCGCCACCACCTG